>OX438798.1:5685234-6253701 GCA_949316475.1 Hypomecis punctinalis
CCAGATGCATCCTTAATTTTGCAAAGAGCGCTGCAAAGGTTGCATATGCCTAATATTCTTGCAGATCTTGTGATAGAGAACCGAATTAACCGTAGACGAGCCCAGTTTTCTAACATAAACAGTTTTCACTCTGAATTGGATGTCTTCCCTCAAATGAACCAGTCTGATCTTGAACTGTTTGCCTTGGGTACTTACCAGATCAAACAGGCCAGATCCTATTACGGCGAACATATTAGACAGAATGGAACATTCGAAGTGGAAGCATGCAATTCTTTGGAAATTGCAAGCTTGGGCGCGTCAAACATCCTGATTTTGAGAGGGCGCATCAAGTCTCGGTACTGCACTCGAAAAGTATACTACACATACCTGGCCTTGTCTCCTCAAGGAATCACTTGGGAAGATAAGATTGCTGGGTATTATTGTAGCTGCGTTTCTGGAATGCGTACTGTTGGTTGTTGCGCTCATGTTATGACCATTACTTGGATTTTAGGTTGGGCTCGACATCAAGACTCTATAACATCACCAGCACCATTTCTAGATGGAATTTTAGTAAGAGACGAAGAAGAATCTGCGTCATCATCATTTGAGCCATAGGACGTCCAAGACTCGGTTTGGATCCAACGCGTTCCTGCGATCTTAATTAGATCTTTAGCCTACGATGTGGTTAGACATCCTACGCAGCGCGATCTCCTGCTTGAGAACTTTTCAGCCGCATTGGTCATTAGAGATAAGTGTACGCAGGTGGCATTTACAACTGAGTGCTGCCGTATGACAAGTTAAATTGTGGGTCCCGGTTGTTTTGATCATATTTAGCTATTAAAGAGGTTATTGGGCTAGCCATGCGAAATTACTTATGAGAGGAATTGTTATTAAATTGAAATATGTAAATTACCTATGTAAATAATGAACTTACAAATGTGCATAATGTGTATAAGAGTGTGTAAATAAGTATATAAATTAAACCAAAAAGAACTGCAGATGAGTTTTTCAGATAAACCACGATTAATCATTTATTTGTTTTATTTTGGTTTCAAAGACCTCATTGGTACGGGATCAGGATTTGAAGCAACGACATCGCGATTGTTATAGGCCGAGTCATACAAGTCGGCGGATGTAAAGCTACAAACTGTGCGAAACCCAATTAACTTTTGTCAAGATTTATCTGAGCATAAGTCAAGACCAATTCTTGCGCAATATTGAGCAACTTGTAGCTAACTTCACATCCGCTGACTTTTATGATTCGGCCTACCATACATTTTATGATAATTCATTTATACGTGTGTAAGTAATGCAAGTTATTTATGTGAATTAAATAAAAGATAAATTGTAGATTTTAGACACGTGTTTCATTAACTCATCAATAAACCAATCACTTATAATATTACATAGCATACCAAATACCCATATATTGTTCACACTAATAAGAAAATACAGAAAAGATATGATTAAGCATAACTAGTGAGGTTGCAACCTGGTAAAGCCACAGGTTACTGAGAAAGTCGATGACAAACAGTGACGAAGTTTGTTTTTATTTTCGTGTTTCTCATAAGTATTCTTTTCACATTTTATTATTTCGTAAAAGTTGTGATCATTACTTTGCCACTGATTTAATGAGGTATAACTTGACCGCAACCTTTTTGGACAATAACGTGACTACGACAGACTATTTTGACAAATTATCAAAAAAGGTTAAACGCGACTTGACACTAGCAAATCCATACACTATGCGACACCAAAATAAGAAGAGTAGGGCCGCCCTAATTTTTAAGCAATGTCATAATCATAAGATCCGAATATACAAAAGTACTTTTAAAGTACACTGTTATTGTTAAAAATAACGGTAAGATCATTTTCCGAATCAAACAAAGCAAATTATGGAATACTGTACCCGGTAGTGGCCCAATTTCTATATATTTTTGCAATATGTCCTTTAGTGCTATCACTAACCTTTGCATCCGTCAAACAAGTATCTATAAAATATGCTCGATGTTTCATCATTCCGTACATTTTGTCGATTCCAAATTGCGATCATGAAACAACCGATCTTTTCTCGAATTTAGAGTTGCCCCTATAGTAAAAGTTTTTCAAAATGATGGTTTAAAAAATCCCTTTTCGGTGTAGTACACAATTTCTGAATAACTCTAATAGACATGACGACCACCGTGTGCAAAAAATTCCAAAATGTATGAAAAATGTGGTAGGAGTTTGCGATTGTGGCGACGCCCACGTCTGTGGTGAATTCGAGTTAATGATGCTCACCGTCTCGGTCTAGTTTGAACGCCATCTCCAGGCTGCCTGCGCTGCGAGAACCGCGTCCGCTGCTCCTCCTGTCTCCTCTCCTGGTTCCTGTCGACGAGGCGCTTCACCTGCTGGCCGCGCGTCTCCCTGGGAGCAGCCTCGTCAGGCTCCTTCGTGCGGTCGATCTTCATGCCGACTAGCAAGTCACTGGAATACGAACAAATAGGTTTATTAGACAAGTACTAAGTATATCAATATACAAGCCGAATCATACAAGCTGGCGAAATAAGTTGCGCAATATCCAATTACTGACAAAAACTGACTGAAGCTCACATAAGGCGTTGTTTGGGTTTCGCACATCTTGTAACTAACTTTACATCCACCGACTTGTATCATTTGGCCTATACAGAATACAGAGCATTTATTTAGAAGATACAAAAACAGAACTCTCTGTATTGCCAGATCTGGGTTAGATCAAAGCAAAAATCTGGGTCAATGAAGCCAAAATGGATGTGGTAGCCAGGTTTATTTAATTCTTATGCCTATGCTATATGATATTTCAACCTACAAGATGTAATTATGTCTATACATAGTTTAATAACTTGAATTTTTTTTTGGATTTGTTTTGGAGTGGTTTGGGATGATTGCTAAATGGTAAGTAATTTGTAAGATTATCAGACAATCAGTGTTTAAACGAAAGCATAATTTCTCAGGGACATGCAGGCCCGTGAAATAATAACTTGACTTTATTGTTGATCATCTTCATATCGCATCATAGACATCTGCTACTAAACATAGGCATGTAGTTTTATGTAGTTTACAATGAGATTTCTATGTAAGCAGCTTGCATCCAGATTGTATATTCTTTCCTGTTATGATAAAAGGACAGTTTATCTAACCATAAGATCAAATTGAACGAATGTATCATAGTCCATATTACCCATTATGGGTAGACCTACATCCTGCACACTATTAAAAAGGCTGGTATAGGCAGTGTCACACAAGTTGGCGGAAATGAAGTTAGCTACAAGCTAGACCTCACACATCTTTAGCCACTCAGCAAAAATTAAGAGTTTGGCTGGGAGGTGTTAATGCATCCGCCGTATAGTCCTGACCTTGCACCTTTAGATTTCCACCTGTTTCGGTCTCTTCAGAATTCTTTAGGTAGTGTCAGGTTAACATCACAAGAGGACTGCCAAAACCACTTGTCGCGGTATTTTGATCAGAAGTCCCAAAATTTCTATAGCAATGGGATCATGTCCCTACCTACAAGATTTATTTATTTATTTCGGTATACTTGCCTTACAATTGCCTTCATAGATGGCAAAAAGTTATTGAATAAAATGGTACCTACATACTTTAGTTAAATGTAAATAAACTATATTAAAACTTGTGTGACACAGCCTATACAGCATAGTCCATAATATTATTTTATTTATTTATTTGTTTACAGGCGAGCAGTGTATACTGATGTGCCTATATCAAACAGTGTCAAATAAAATTAATATTTAATTACCTTACCTTAAACTAGTAGAAGTCTGATTGATCTTGCCAAGGACTCTGGAAAGGAGTTCAGCTTCAGTTTGCTTTACATCTCCACCAATAGCTTGTGCCACATCGCCTGCTGCTTTTGTTATGTTTTCTTCTGTAACAGTACAGGTACTTAACTAGATTGTTGAAACATAAAAATTCCCTTTCTTCTATCGTACGGCTAGACAGACGCGACCAAAGCGCCACCCTTTTATGGTGGACATCCCACGCGTTAGGACTAAGCGTTTTGAGTCCACATTCTTCATACAAACTGCCAGAATGTGGAACCCTTTGGTTTGGTCGTTTGGTTGGTCTGTCTTTCCGTTTGAGTACAATGTAGGTGTCTTCAAATCTCGAGTAAATAGGTATCTTCTAGGTAAGCGTGCTACATCCTAGGCAGCATATCTGCTTAACATCAGGCAGTGGCTAGTCAAATGCAAACCTATTTGAAATAAGAAAAAAAAATATAAATTACTTTTATAATTAGGTATAGGCCAAATGAAATATCTTGGCAGCTGTGAAGTTAGCGCTCTTGCGCCGCTAAAGTAAGAATATATTATTGTTACTGCACTACCACTCTCCTTATATTTACAGATGCCAAGATTTGGATGCAACCTATACCTCTCTGTAGCCTTCATAAAAACATCCAAGTGTGTTTGTTGTTGTTTGTTTTTCACGCAGCAACAGAGCAGCGGATTGACTTGATGTTTGGCATGGACATAGTTTGATAGATGGAAAGTGACATAGATAGGCTACTTTTTATCCTGTAAAAGTAAATGGTTTCTATGAGATTGCACAAAAGTCAGAATATCACGCATGCGAAGCCGCGGAAAAAGCTACCTAGTTTAAAATAGTATGAGTACTGTACTGTATCAGCCTTTTTAATAGTCCACTGCAGGACGTAGGCCTACCCACGAAGGGTGGTTGGGCCATATCCACCACGCTGGCCCAGTGCGGGTTGGTGGATTCACATACGCCATCGAATTTCTTCTACTGACATATGCCAGCGGTGTTAAATATGAGTAGAAGATACAAAGTTACTTACCAATTTTTTCCATGGTGACTGAAATCTCATCTTTTTGCTTTCGTCTTCTTGGTATCTCAGGGGCAGTTGCAAATTTCTGACGATATTCTGTATCACTTGTTTTTGGCTCAGCCATCATACTTTTGAGCAGTTCTTGGATTTTCTCAGTGGCATTGTCAGTGGGTTTCTTTTCTTTTGCCTGCTCTTTTGCTTGAATTTCGGGCGGTTTCCCATCATCTGTGGGCTTGTCCGCAAAACATCTCACAATGACACGAAAATCCCGCTTGAGTTTAAGCCTGAAATTCAATAGTTAAACAGTCATAATCTAAACGAGAGTCGCAAAGACATTTTTCTTTATAACGTACCTTGTAAGCATTTCTTATTATTTGAAATGCTTGTAAATACGAAAGAATCTTCACTTAGTACAGTATAAACGGAAGCTTGATTTAAAATTGGTAAATAACAATAAATAAAAGGAAATTGAAAATATTTTTAGGTTATATCAGCTTTAACATAAATTGCATTTCATTCTACGCTATGTGAATGTCAATTATTGAATTAATCTAATCGTCAAAAATAATCTTTGTAGTTGTTGACAACATGGAACGGAACGTAAAGTTCTCAGCGCGCGAAATTCAAACCATAGAATACATTCTTCTGAGATTCAAACATTCACTATAATCTTTTTTGCCAACCAAGGATTTTGTGTTATAGTTCAGAACTTTGTTATTTTTATAGTCAAAACAAACAGGCTCTATCATAGCCCGTTGTGGGTAGGTATCGAATTTATACTAAGCTTGTAGCTTAACACTACACAGTATTTTGAACTTGGATGTAGGAACCTGGGAATCATCTGCGTAGTTTTGAACATAGTCGTCGTTAAAGCTTACGTGCTTTTACTCTGAAACTTCGACTGGTAACATGTTTTTAAGCTTAAAAACATGTAAGTATCAATTTAATAGTACGTTGTAATTGAAGGAAAAAAAAAAACACGTAAATTATTAAGGCACTTTAATTTTTTTGGACGGTGGACATACCTAATGGTATGGACACAAAATCTTAACCTATATGACTATTATCTCACGAGTACACTAAACTATATATCATGTCATCAATATTGCTATAGTTGTAAAGCGCTACGTTTCTGTAAACCTACACGCTAGAATCACATACAAATGTGTTACATTCTTTTTACAAAAAACCTTACAATCACATTATAGTTAACAAATAAACTCCGCTACAAAAAAATATTTCTGAAAATTAAATTAAAACTTTCTTACGAGGATAACACAACGTCTTTTTAATACAAAAAAGACACATAATAATGTGTCCTTTCAATTAGTATTTTTCTTTTTCCTTTTTGGGGCAAGTTTCATAGATTCTGTCATATTTTATCATTTCTGAAGATATGAAAAGATTGAAGTAAACAATATTTATCCATTTTGAGCAGCTGTTTAGTTCAAAGCTTATTTCGTCGAAAATGATAAAATGCGAGAGCGTAGCGGTCGCGTTGAATAATTTTATCAAAATACTGTTTTTGAGATTTTATTTCTACATGCTAGATTCGTCATAGTTGCACATTTTTGATTGAAGATGGCCAAATATGTATGAAGGTTGACGCTGTGTTACCCTATTAAAACTAAGACGTGTATAATTGCAAAACAACTACAAAAAATAATTGGAAAATATGATATACACATAACAAATTAGGTACCGATATAAGGTATCTAAAAGCATAAACTACAATGGCTATGAATAATTGTTATTATTGTACAATTGAATAAATATATGAATTATTATTACAGCACTGGGATTTTAACTATAAGAGCACCACAAAAACCACAAAATCTATACAAGTTTGCATTTATTTAAGAGGTAACTAGTCGTTAACATTGAAAATACCGTACGAAACAGTACTTTAATTTGACACAGAAATGCTTATTGCTTATTTCCTACTATCTACTAAGCACCTATCAGCCTGCTCACAAATAGTCTCTTTCGCGAATTTTCTACATTTGCGTAAACCAAAATAATGTGTATAAAAATTATCTGTTTATTTCAACGAAATGTAGAATATTTGCGAACGAAAACGTTTGTCGACAAGTTCGACTTTTTGACTACCAAGCCCATAACTGCGACAATGGCATGAAATTGAAATATGGGTTCCAGTAGAAAACGTTGAAAATTCGTTTCATGAAATAAGTCCCGTGGCGATAAGTGAAACTAATTTTTACAGATCGGATATGCGACTGTGGCGTCGCATCTACGAGACTTCTTTCATGAAACTTGACTACATTTTGTCAATAATCTGAGAAAATTGTACTATAGTAAAAGTAAAATTGTACTATACAGGGTTATTTCTAATCAATTAGCATCCGTCTAGGGGCTTATTCTGTACATCAAAACTAACAACTTTTTATCTAAGACTTTCGTCAAAACTCAAAAAAAAAAATTGTTGTTCCATAGAATAATATCGTTCATCCCCGACAAAATGTATGGAATAACTGATTTTTATTTAGTTTTGACGAAAGTCGTAGAACAAAAGTAGTTAGTTTTGATGTGCAGCATAAGCCCCTAGAAGGATGCTAATTGATTAGAAATAACCCTGTATACATGCATACATGGCTAATGGCGTTTTTTTCTATCGGGTTGTTTGGGCTTGGTTGATTGAATAACGAAGATTATGAGTCAAGCTTTTACTTGATTCATTCATTAGGATCTATTCTAGATAATTGGAAGAACCTAACTTTAAGTACCTACATATTTTTAGTTTACAATTTAAGACGCTTTTGAGCAACCATATTAAGTAATCCTTATTTTAGCTTAATTTCAACATTTAACAGTAAAGAAAGACTCCAAATGACTACGCAAAAACATTTTTGAAAACTTACAAAATAAAATTAAAAATTTCCAACAAATATTTTGGAATTATATGTGGGATCGAATTTAGAGATCAGATTAATTTTAACTTATACTACTACGGTAATTGCCACATTTATACGAATAGCATACATACATTAATCTTTATTGCTTTCAAACTTGTAATAAGCTTTATTACGTTATTTTGATTGAAATTCACGGGTTACATACCTAAGCGTATATGAATATAAACCGAATCAAACATATTGACGGCTGTGAAGTTAGCTACTACTGACACAAGCCGCGCTTTAGGCCGCGCCACACAAGTTGACGGATGTGGAGTTAGCTACAAGCGTTTTGCGTAGCTTGTACCTCACTTCACCGTAGCAGCCGCCAAGAAGTTTCCTTCGGCCTGTAAAACCCGTGATTTTTGCCCAACGTAGGCCGCGTATTTTCATAACAAAATTATAATTCTACACGAAAATATTATGAAAGACGGCATGAATCCACATAAAGCGATGTGATGCATTCGTAAAACAATTCATTTTGTTCAGTCGATGACAAATGTGCTTTGTGTATTTATGCATTGAAAACTAATTTCGACCGCTAAGATAATTTTGAGTAGGTACCTATAATGATTGTGTTTTTGTATGCACTGTGCCTTGTGTATGTTCATCACAAAAATATTTGCCCTGGGTGGTGGTCGAAACCACGCCTCTTTGATCCAGAAGTCAGGGTCACTAACCACCGAGGCAGCAGCAATATCTACGGCTTTAGTGTGTAGAGTCTACAACACCTAATCTGACAATCGATCTTATTTTTCATTACAAAATTCCAAGCACATTTTTCATCGATATGGCACCTTTCACTTACAAATTCCTATATTTGTATAAACCCCTTTTCTCACAATATACAAGCACCATCATCACTTGCCCTACATCGAGTGACTCAGCGGAAAACTAGAATATTAACCTGTAAGTAAATCATATACTCCTTATACATATTATGTGCCTACATATATTTTGATGACGTTTAATCTGTAACCTAAATGCGGGCTTCGGTTTTGTGGTTAGGGACATTCCATATTTGCCTGGATTTGTCAAAAGAGGCTCATTGTGCGCTCTGGGCTTTTATGCGAGTTGCAAACCAAAAACTAAGTTATAGGCCGGATCAAACTTGGTGGCTGTGAAGTTAGCCACAAGCTGCGCAAAACCCAATCTACAGCTACAGCGCAGTTTGGAGCTAACTTCGCAGTATCACACTTGCCAAGAAGTTTTCCTGACAATAGGGTAGGTATTACAGTCATTTTTGAAAAGTATCTCAGTTATATTTTGTTGGTCTAATTAACCACTAAAACACACAAAAAAAATTAAAAATACATTTTAATTTGACAGTTTCAAAATTTCGCACGTAATTTACGAAAACGATGGATGTCATTATTTTACTCTGTGGTCATGTGATCAATACGTCAAATATTTTTCTCGATGGTGTGCTGTTCCTGGAATACAAGTCAACAAACACCAGATAAACTATTCAACGTTTACATAACCGGATGACGTCAAAACGTACTGGCGACTATTATATGCACAGATTAAAAAATGTGAATATTTTGCAGTGATTTTTAAAATGTATTTTGTTATTTTATGATCTAAAACGAACACTTCCCGATTGCTTTTGCCTAAGATATCTCAAAAATACATTTACAGATTTTATCTCGTTCATAGTAAAATACCCTATTACAATTTGGATATCTTCAAGTCAAGAGTGAATAGGTATCTTCTAGGTCTACATATTCCATTCTTCTTCGGCTACAACTTCGCTTTCCATCTGGCGACTTGGTGGCCAAATGTAGCCCTATCCTACATAAAAAAGTAGGGTTCGGTCTATAGTTTGGCCAAATAGCTGACGCAGTTTTCCATAGATCTATGTAGTTTGCAGTCTACATAGATCTACGGAAAACTACGTTAGCTATGCGAGCTACCCCAAACTAATTTCACTTTTAGTCTATAACTTGCAGCAAATGAGCTTGAATTGGCGGCTTTTGTCTCGCCTTTTCCTCATTTGAGAGAGCGAGACAACCCAAAGCCATCAAACTTTATTTAGGCTCGCACTTAGAGCTCACAGTATCTGCATTATTTGGAGTATGTTTAGTAAGAGAAAGGTAGTTCATGAATGTTTCAAGTAAGTACATACTTAACAACAAGTATATTAGTGTAATAAAATTAAACCAAAGACTGAATTGAATCATGTTTTCCGTGAGCCACTACGATGTATTGTCAAACATAATAGTCAAAACTTTAACACAAAAAGTATGTACAAAAGAAAATGTATAATACCTATAAATTGTTACTTACTGGATTGGTATAAAAATACCAATCAGCTTTTGTAAACATTTCTTCACGAAAAAACAATTATTACGGGAAGTATATAACATTAAGGCACGTTTTCTATCACATGTCATATTGTCGCAGACAATTTTTTTTAATACAACTAATCGCATCAATCAAATCACAAGTAAATGCTAACTCTTTTATCTTAGAGGCAGTGTTCTATTAGCTATTATCGTACACGATATTTTTGGAATAGTCGTGCGACAATTTCTATAATGCGACCTGTCGCATAACTTACACGCCTGATTGAACGGTTACAAATCACGATATAAGTGAAAATTTTGCGATTGATTGAAATATTACTTTATCCTTATACATTCTTACGTAATAATTGCCTCATAGGTCGAATCAAACAACTTGGCGGCTCCGTATTAAGCTACAAGCTGCGGATAACCCAATCCTGACTGTCAATATATTCGATCCGTCATTTGCAAAACGAACATAATATCACACTAAAGTACAACGTGACAACAAAGTACTATTTCCGTTAAAGTACAACGTGAGTGTCTTCAAATCCCGAGTAAATAGGTATCTTCTAGGTAAGCGTGCTACACCCTAGACCGCACATCTGCTTAACATCAGACAGTGTGTAGTCAAACGCAAACCTATTCGAAATAAAAAAAAAAAAAAAAAACACTGAAGCTTTTTACCATTGGGTACCGCTGTACCTGTAGAGTTTGTGCAAAAAGAGAACGTCGTGGCGTCACGGTGAACTAGCAATAAGATTTTAATCAGCAGCCAGGGTACCGACTACTTAGTATACGCGAGTCCACCGATGAAAACCGAATCGGTGTCTACAAAGTATCAAACATTTTTAGTTGTACTAGCAATGCGAAAGCAGTGTTGTCAACGTAACAAAATGAGTAAAGGCTCCATCAAACACAGGCGGTACGAGCGGTAGAGCGGTACGAGCGGTAAAGGGCGGTACGGCAGTACCGCGACCGGACCTGTGTGAGCCCTTCTTATATAACCAGTACAATACAGATGCCCGCCCGTCTGCTATACCGCTCGTACCGCCTGTGTGTAAAGGAGCTTTAAAATGGCACGCGGGCGACCTCGCCTACGACGCTTCTCGTTTAGCACAAACTCTAGCAGTCTTCTACAGAGTAAATACTAGTTACTTATAGCACGAGAGCCTTTTCAGTAACCTCATTTCAACCAATCGCAAAATCTATCACAAAATTCGTGTTCAAGGACTCAACTTCACGAGTCCAAAGTAAGTGTACCCGGGTTTAAGGAGCAGCGTCCTGTTGGCGTCTCGTTGCGACAGATTCACCTCGTCTCCGGGTAAAAGTCGCGCGACTGTATTGATTGCGCAGGAGATTTGTGCGCGAGCTAATGGGCGGCCGCTGGCGTCGTCTCCGGTCGCACACATGGTGACAAGCCGCGGTTTGTCGCTCCCCTGCCGCGCCCAGATTAGGAAGAAGTTCGGTGCGTGGGTCAGGTATGTCACCTATAAAGCATACGGCAAGTTTTACTAAAAGAAACAAGCAACAGTTTCAGGCCAAATAAAAAAATCAAGACAATGTTGTGAACAAACAAGTGAGGCCGGCAAAACTACGCCCCGCCGTGTACAGACACAATTACACACACATACACGTACAAGGAAACTGCACCTTGGCTCGTCAATCGAACCATGGCGGCGCAACACCGACGCACTCACCACATGTATAAAAAACCGGCTTTACTTGTCTGTTTACAACATTCTGTCTTGATTTTTTTATTTGGTCTGAAGAAACAGTTTAGCCTTTTGATTATGGAAACTAACGTGGTTTTCGCACATTCTAATTAAAATATGTACCTATGTATTACTGAGTAATATCTACTTGAGTGTCGAAAAACAGTTTAGCGGTCCAGAAACTTACAGTGTAATTTCGAGACATGAACGGTAAATAACAATAATAAATATCGGTAACGGTTATGCACAAAGTAAGAGATTTCAGATACTAATATACACTAAAAAGGATTTCTGTTATGGGATATTTTAATGCGCCCAAGGTAATTTGCGTTACTAGGTATACAGAGTGCCATGTCAGTCTTTATAACAGTCCACTGTTGAGCATAGGCCTAGTCTATAGTATTAATAGGATTCATGTCTAGCCGTGAGTCTTGACTGACATAGTTAAGAGACGCTGTATAAAAGCAAAGGCAACCGAAAACGCTTGCAAGACTGATCATATTGCAATGGATAGGAAACACAGTTAGAATAATTACTTTTTTAGATACTGTTAAATGACACATTGTTTAATAAAAATACCCTTTTTTGTTATAATCTTTAGATAATTTTCCAAGGAGATTCTGCTAAACAGATCCCCTGAAAATCCCCTGAATTTTAGGAATATCAAGTGGACACTAATGTAGTTTGCTTGCAACAGCTTATTAAAATGACTCAGTCTGACCGCATATCTAGCAGTGAGGTGACAATATGTCTCTGTGTACAAAATATTTATATACTAACTTGCTTCTATGCTTACCTGCGCATAAATTAGGTACAGTCCGCCTTCGTTAATAAGGAAGTGATCAGTATCTTTCTTCAGTTCTATTTTTCCTTTGCTGTTTTTAGAAGAAATTTCTTCGTCTCGCGTCCAGGGTCCTATGGCATCTGAAACAAGATGTATTTTTACTTTAGTTATTTGTGGGGTTCATTTGACGTGGGAGCGATAAGTCCTGCATTGACCTCTTACATGGGGTATTTTGTGCATTTCCCACTCCAGGGTCTACCCGAGCCAGCCCAGTTCCTCAAAATAACGGAGCGTGGCTCTGTGCCGCTGGCATAACTGCTCCAATGGCTTGGATGGTGAATAAGAAGATGGCGATTTGGATGACAAAGCTGATAATGCAGCAACGTCATGCAATCCGTTAGTTATTCTAGTGTCTTCTGGGGTTTTGCAAAGTCACAAAACATGCTCTACAGTTTCGTTTTCTTGCAAACAGCCACGACAATGTTTGCGGGTTTGTTATGCGGAAGGGGAAAATAAATATTAGGATTATATTTAGAAACCGCAAGGGATAGCAACTACATTTTATACATTATCAAAAGAATGCCTAGTGCCTACACCATTGTTCTGTGATATGATTTCCTGGAAAACCACTATTTCATACGCTATCTCTAACCAGATTTAAAATTAATAACACATTTTTCGAATTCGCTGTGCTCGCGCTTAGTAAATCTGGTGATTTCTTTTGTTAATTTCTCCCTATGATACATACATCGGAATTTTTTTGCATATGAGTATACCTATCTTAATATTTACTCTTGAATGAAAGTTGAGCCCCCAAGAAACTGAATTTTGACTATGCCCATAAAGTGGATGGCTAATAAATAAACAACTGCATACGTCGATAACGACTAAAACAATGATGAGCGTAGGAATTTAGAGTTTTCATCGGTTGAATAACTTCTCACATTTTATAATTCAAGGGCAATAACTAAGAAAAAAGATATTACAAAGAAACAATGATTTATCGTTGGTAATGCTCTATGATGTAACTGTTACTTAATCTTCTATGAGTAATATTACAAGAACGTGCCTTTTTATAAAACTGTGTCAAGAATCAAGATACAATTAATCTCAATGAGTTACATCCATGTAGGTATAATATACATATCAATGAATGTTAGAAAAACATGCTGACAATTATTGCATAGGACCAAATACAAATACACTTAATACAAGTGTCTCTTTAAGTAGGTTAGATTACTTAGATATGACATTCAAACGTAACAATTATACACTATTTGGATTACGTAGACGGTCGTCAAATACTTGATTCGTCAAATTGCTGGTCTTATGATTTAAATTTATTCAAGTCAAACAAATTTCTAAGAGGTTTTCTATTCAGCTTTGTCAGGGTCAAATATTCCCAAATTAGTCCCATATGAAATTTTCATTTGGTTGAGTAGTTTTGAAGAAAATCCTAATATGTTAACATCATTATCATCATCAGCTCGTATCGACCGACTACTGTATAGACCTAATTCTTATGCCACCTGGCACACAACATCCCCAAAGGTTTTGATGTCATCAACCCATCGGACAGAGCCCTTAGTCCAGGTTTTGCATACTTTACTAAAACTATCGCGTTCGCGCGTGGCTTCGTACATTTTGGTTAGTTTTCCTGCTTTCCGCCAGGGGCGCTGTAAAAAAAATGTAAAGAGCCATACGGAAAAAGCTAATTCACGTGTAAATCTGGACTAGCCACTGGTGGTCTGTTTGCCTTCGAACGCAAATAAAAAATACCTACCTACTAATAAAAATAAACAGAGTTCAATCATCGACTTCAAATAAATACATTGTTTAAAATTTGGCACCTAAAGCTTAATATATGCGAAGTATATCCTTTGTTTACAAAAATTTTGATAACATGTTATCGGTTACACTTGGTCCCGTGGGACGTTAGAGCATATTTTATCTACCTACCTACTACCGAAATAAATTAAATGGAGGATGTTTACATTGTACTTGGTAGCTAATTTGTCATAACTGCATAACTACTCACATAAACCACAGTATGCCATTAGAGGGAAAGTACCGTAACTATTCGTTTCCCAAGCAGAAGATGATGAAGAAGCTAAACTTTATGACTGTTTTTATTATGTTCGCATATAGAATTATGTACAAAGAAAAATCCTTTCAATATAATATTGTCGTGTATGATACGATTTTTTTCTACAAACAAGCAGGTTGCCTATAACGATGTTTCCTTCACCTACAAGCCAATGGTTGGTCTTCCTAAGCAGTTTTAAAAACTGATATTACTTGTCACTTACGTTTTAACTATCTGTATTTATTTATGTATGTAAGTAGGTTTATTTTTATTGTATGTATTATAAGAAGTATTTGTGTATGCCTATTATTATGTAGTGTATTTTATTGTTTTTGGATAATTATAGCTTTACTTTATTCTATGTTTACACCACCGTCTATGTCAATTACATGTTACCACACAGTAGAGGTTGTCTGGAAGAAATCGATTTTAGTGATAAGACCGCCTTTTGTAACATTATTCTGTCTTTATTGCTTCTTCTGTTATGTTTTACTTCTTGTGGTGTCAATAAAGTGTTCTTTTATTGTATTGTATTGTAATGGTGTGAAAATCCGTAGGCCACTGGCAAACTATCCCTATCACAGCAAATAAATAAAATGCCTTTAGCAATTTATCTCCAAACGAGCTAGTAGTAGCGCTCATAGTGTAGTATGGTGTTTTTTCAGCGATCACCAAAGTTAAGCAGCGTTCGGTACGGTCATAAGGTCAGTCTTCGGATGGGTGACCGCGGGTGACATTTCCTTTAGGCGGCTTAAAATCTCTGACACCAGGGTTAACGATCCGGCTTCTACGATATTACTTATTCCCCAAACAAAGAAGTAGTAGTAAGTCCAAGAGATAACAAAGGATTAACAAAGTGG
Organism: Hypomecis punctinalis; assembly: GCA_949316475.1. Taxonomy (NCBI): domain Eukaryota; kingdom Metazoa; phylum Arthropoda; class Insecta; order Lepidoptera; family Geometridae; genus Hypomecis; species Hypomecis punctinalis. Next base: position 5,700,684 of record OX438798.1, read on the forward strand.
ATAAGTGATTTAATCACATTACCATGCCAGCGGGCTTAGCATACAGACCATAAAATAATACTATCGACGTGTCAGAACGTGACAGAGTTATAATGAAGCATATATCTGTCACCTTTGCCCACGTCGGTAAACTCTTGTCGCGGTATTGTATGCTAAGCTAGCAGGGGTGCAGAACCTTAAGGCGAGCCACCAGTGACGAAGCGGAGAAAAACGTTTTGCTAGATCAAATTTTTTACGTATTTACAACTAAATATCAGTCTTCCAAAAAATATACGATATACTTAAGGATATTGTCTAAGTACCTAATGTGCTAATTTGTTACACGATAGGGTGTACTTTACTCGATCATAAAAAAATCCAAAAACAGCTTAATGTAAAAGTCTAAATCGAATTACTTAATAATGAAATTTCTAACTTTCCACATCATTTTTATATGGAAATGTTTCTCTTTAAATACTACAGAGAACCTACTAAAATTTGGGTTCCAACTAAATTCCTATATTTTTGAGTTAAATATTTATCCCAAAACTTGAATATTTCCCAGCGGTTTGACAAGACGCCGCGCCGCCCGCCACCCCGTCAGTTGCAATCGGGCGCTTGCCCCCACACCTCACCTCCTAAAATCCTAGTTCGCGCGAAAATGCCTCGCCTTAAAAGAACCACATAAGCCTTTCTTCACTAATTCTTCCCATAAATTACAGCTTGAAGCAATTACTTTCCAGACGACAGTCTCGAGTTTCCTTTTGCAGTATCATTTGTATCTACTAATTGGCCATACAGACATAATACGCCTATTTTTATTACGAGTGTGATAAGCAAAACAACGCAACTAATTCAGTAGCGAATTCCAGTTAACTTTAGTAACAATGCTGCCATTTATTAGCTTGGACTAGATATCACTACACGAACAGGGCGAATCACACAAGTCGGCGGATGTGAAGTCAACTACAACTCCAATCAGCGCACAGCTTTAAACTAGATATCACTACACGAACAGGCCCGCCCCGCGCACGCGTTCTGTGTGTTGTCGTCCATTGAAACAGGTACAAATAGACACGCCGTACTCCCGACCCGCACCGCGCCCGACCCGCGCCCGCCGTATGTGTGTTTTGGCCTTAAATGAGCTTCAGTCAGGATTGCATATCGCGCAGTTTGTAGTTTGAACTTCACATCCGCCAACTTGTATGATTCGGCTTGTAAAACAAAGTCGTTATTTTTCTGTGTATGTATCCGTCTAGTTAGATCTTCTAAAAATGGGGCCTGATTCTCTATCGACAAAACGTAACGCGGTATTTTTTTTATTTCCGTGAATTTAATTTGGATAATTGTTTGATAATTTTTAATGTAAAATTACGATAAAATAAATTATAAGCCGAGTTGATATATTATTTGAAAAATAAATATTTTTCACACTAATTTCTTGAAAACAAAGAGCACGTTAGAGTGCGTTACGTGTTTGCTTTCATACAGAATTTCGAGCAAATATATAATATTGCTTGAAGATACAGAATCACCCACAACGGTTTTTTTATCTCGAATAAGTCCGCGCACACAATGGGCAGGGCACATAGCGCGGAGGACTGATAACCAATGGGGTCGAAAAGTTCTCGAGTGGGGACCACGCACCGGCAAGCGCAGCGTAGGACGTCCACCCACAAGGTGGACGGATTACCTCATTAAGACCGCAGGATCGCGCTGGATGCAAGCCGCTTCCAACCGGTCTTATTGGAGATCCATAGGGGAGGCCTAAGTCCAGCAGAGGACTTCTTATGGCTGATGGATGGATGGAAGTCCGCGCTTGACCACTGTGATGGTATAGAATCAAACTACAAAGTCTGTTTGACGGAATGATGTGGTCGAAGATGAAGTGAATAAACATAAACAAAAAGAGTTTTTGCATGCTTTCTCTTATTGCAATGACTCTGCAGTCGCTTTGGTATAGTCTGAGTCGTAGCTAGACTTCAATAAGGTAAGGGAACGACATTTATAATTTTACACTTCTTATAATAATATTATAGAGCATTGTGTAAATATAAGCCATATAACAATACATGATATTATGAGTAGAATATTAATCATATTTATTATTTATGTGCAATTAATGTGGAAATTCATAATGCAGTGCATAATGGTCAAAACAGACATTTGTTTCCCGCGAATTACCGGGTTTTCCAAGCCTTTATCATATAAAATTTTTTTAGTGGGCTTGAGCATTTTTACAACGACATAATTTGTCGTTAAAATAGGAGAAGACGCTGGTTCCCGTAGTACAGCCCCTGGCTAGTTCGGGAATCAGAGGCTTAATTATTTTTCATGTACCTTATTTTATGTCAATAAAATTTTTTGATTGATTGATTTGGACTATCTCTAGACCTTCTGTGGTTATTATTATTATTTTGTTGTAGTTAATAAAATACCTACTAAAAAAAACTTTAAGGCATGGGCTGTTCAGTATAGACCACCGTATTTGACCACAATAGGGTGACGACGCAGTTACGTTTGTACAGGATTCTCCAAGAGTGGTCAAACGAATGTTGTTCCAAACGATGATATTTTGAAAACATGATGTACCTATTATGTCACACACGTCATATAAAATTAATACTATTCATGTAAGGATTGGTAAGATGTGGATTTCCCAAAGAAATAGTACCTACCTACTTATGACCACGCAATGTTGGCGCAGATTATTTTACATTTACACAAAATAAATGTAAAAATTAAAATTTTAGTGATTCTCCCGAATATATCTTTTAATATTTGGCTAAACAAAAAAAGCATAAAAATAGCGATTTGCATTTTTTGGTATTTAAAGCTAATTAACAAAAATAATGTGCTATTTTCTGCAACTGGGTGTCAGCAAGGTGACCCCCTTGGGCCTGTTCTTTTTTCGTTAGCTATTCATCCCATCATTAAAAAATTAGAGTCAAAATTTAACGTCTGTTACGTAGACGCTTGGAGGCTACGTTAACACTGTCTTTAAAAAGACTTGCAGTTTCTAACAACAGATTAATACATTTTTTACATAGCATTTTATTTTTTTAATTTATAATATTTCTCGACTGTCCTAATAATACGATCGGACAATATTTTCCTACGTACACTGTAGACAGCGAAAGCGAAATTTTACAAAACAAATACCTATTTAAAACATATTCTGATACGGTACAAGGTAAGCTCTGTACATTTTTGCAATATCCCCTTTTGAATAATTATTTATTACTATAATTTTTCTTATTTACAACTTTGGATCCAAATCTCGTAGGTTTTTAGTGAAAAAAATGCAAGTAAGATCGTCCGAGCTGGGTGGCTAGTTATGGTGTCAGAGTCAGAGTATTTGAGCCGCCTGAAGGCCTCTGACATGGCTAGACAGTTAATACAACCGGGGCCAACAATTTAACGTGTCTTCCGAGCTACGGTAGCGCTCAGTTGTAAATACCACCCCCGGTCACATTCGACGACTGACCGTACCGAACGTTGCTTAACTTTGGTGATCGCCGATAGACACCTAGTCAAACTACGCCATAAGCGCTACAATGCGCTAATCCAAGTAAGTCAACAGGTTGTAGCGCTTATAGCGTAGTTTGACGAGGTATTCGTTAGCGATCATCGAAGTTAAGCAATGTTCAGCATGGTCAGTCTTCGGATGGGTGACCGCGGGTGGCATTTAGAACTGAGCGCTACCGTGGCTCGGATGACACGCTAAATTGTAGACCCTGGTTGTTTTAACCATTTAGCCATGTCAGAGGCCTTCGTGCGGCTTAAAAACTGACACCAGGGCTAGCCACCCCGCCTTACGAACTTTACTAACAGGTTGGAGCTATTATAATCACATATTTTGCATATACTTAGGTACAACAATGCAATGAGAATCGAACGCATCCTCCGGTTTATTCATACATAATTATCATTTGAATCACATACTTGTAATATTTTATGGAAAAACTAGGAGTGGACTTTAGACACAAAATAAATAATCCTATAAGTACTCGCTTTAGATAATTCATATGATGTCATAATAATTATACAGGGTTATATGGGTGACTAGACCATTATTATAGCATGAATTTTTACTATGGGGCCAAACCAGAATTGGAGAAAAGAAAATCAGCTGTTTCACATATTTTATTGATTCTGAGACACATCTCAGAATTCTATTTAGCACATTCTGTATGGGATTTTATTCCTCGAAATCCGGGTGAGTCTCATAGTAAAAATTGTTGCATAGTAGGCGCCGTAACCGCGTAAGGAATCTACGGATACACAATCACTGTACTCATCATTACTACTTTATCTATGGGAATAAACCCGAAATAGCGAAAAAAATTAGCTGTTCCATACAACTATTCATCAATTTTTTCTATGCTATACTACTTTATATGTATAGTTACGTAGTATTATTATATCTTCTTTGGTATAGTGTTTAATTTTTCAAGTTTGACAATGTAGGTATCTACTTATAACTTGTAAAAGCATTTAAAATATACTTTATATATTATACTTAGCCATAGCAAATCTGAAATTTTAATTTGTCATATTATTATTATTATAATAACAAATGTTATTAATATATATTGACATGTATCTTATAATTTGATATCAATACAATAATATGAATACTATTCTACATTTCAAATACAGTATGGGACAGAACAGCTGCCATTTTTTTCTCGAATTCTCGGTTGTTTCCATAGTAAAACATGTTGAATACCTACCCCATTTGTTAGAGTTTTAGTGGTCTGTAGACGGTACGGCAGCCTTTTGAGGTTCCATAATAAAATAAGGAACCCTTATAATATTATTGTTATGTAGTGGCTGCATTGTATTTTGTTGTAGTTAATCCATAGTATAACAGACAGACAACAAAGTGATCTTATAATGGTTCAATTTTTTATATCATGAGGTACAGAACCCTAAAAAAGTAATAGTAGAAGACTAAGTTTCTATTGTTTCAATAAATTACAACAAAGTTAAGAAAATACTTACAGTCCAAGCCCATATTCCTTTCATTTGAGGCACCGTTGAAGTGAGCAATTACTGATTCTGGAAATTAATATAAGAAATAATTAGTATCGGTACGCTAGGCTAGGGTAATGACTAGGTAATCAAATTAATAAATTGTGTAGTTTATTAAATAGTGATTAAATTATGAATGGTGTAATTTATTAATTTGATATACATTTAGAATTGAATTATGCAAGTAAGAATAAGTATTTTTAACTAAGTATACTTATTGGGTGTTGTTGCTTTTCATATTCTTAAATGTATATTTAAGCGGACATTCACTTTTCATTTTTATCTTTGCTTTACACATAATAATATTGATATTTATTACTTGAACAATATTTAAAAAAATTAAAGTTTTCTGAACAAATTTTTATAAGATAGATTTGGCCAAAAAATTTAACTAAATGAGGACTTTTGATATACATTTAGAATTGAATTATGCAAGTAAGAATAAGTATTTTGAACTAAGTATATTGGGTGTTGTTGCTTTTCATATTCTTAAATGTATATTTAAGGTGACATTCACTTTTCATTTTTATCTTTGCTTTACACATATTGGTATTTATTACTTGATCAATATTTAAAAAAATTTAAGTTTTCTGAACAAATTTTTATAAGATAGAATTGGCCAAAAAATTTAACTAAATGGGGATTCCCAAAATAAAATATGATTGGCAGTTGAAAAATACTTATTATATCTAAATGCTTTTAGGCTTATCATTTTCTTAAGCCATTGTGTTGGTTTCTATACTATTTTATTAAGATAATAAGAAATTGTATGTAAAGACATGTAGGTATTACCTTTTTGCATAGTTGCTAAATATTCGGTGGAAAGATTAGGGTCCGTCTCATTCTTTTTCTTTGCGTCTACAAACAGCAAGTCATCTCCAAGGTCTTCTACGTAGAACTTTTTGGCATTTTCTGACCCTGGATTCTGGGAGAGGTCCAAATTACGTGGATCACGGGGCTCCACTTCCTGTAGACTCTGGTGCCTCACTAAAGGACTCTGGATTGTCAACTTTTCTTGGTGCAAGTTTTGAGTCAACAAGTGGTCTTTCATAGTGTCAATTTGTCTTCTCAGGGAGCTCAGCTCGTGCCAGTAGTAGCACGCCACACAGAAACATATGACCATGCATACTAAACTAAGCAAAAAGTTTAGCAGGAACAATAGCTTTATTTTCTTCGAAGACGCGATCGAGAACGTCGTATTCAAATGCACACCGAGGTCAGCTTGCTTGTCTAAAAAGGGAAAAAATAACACGATAAGCAAACAAAAGTTTCGTGCTTGTAGTTATTTTTAACAAAACTAAGATTGCAAAATCACCTGTATTTAAATGAATGACTGTCCCGTCGTTGGGTGAATCTACTTTTCTACTTTTACCAGCATTTAGATAAATTTTAGTAGCACCTGGGGCGTTCAATGGATGGTCCTCGTTTATGTATATTCTTCGCTCCGCGTCCATTATTATTGTTTATACTACACGTAGTACTATAACGTACTACTAGTTACGCGAACATCGATGCGCGTCACTTGTCCTAAACAAAGGAAAAATAAAGCTTTAATAAAGTTCGCGAAGTAGTTTTGATAAGCGCGTTGACCGCCACTGATAATAATACGAATAATAATAATTTTTTGTTCATACCATGAAATATTCGAGGCCACACAGTTTTCATGGATATTAACCAAATATCCTACTTTATTTAAGCTCCCGATAAAACACAGCACAAAAAAGTCTTTTTTGGAAGAAGAAAACCAGTCCGGAAAGAAAACAAAAAGTAAACACAAATACACACTACAACGTTTCGTTCAACAACTTGGCAGATTTCGGGCTCGCGATTGGCTTCGGAGTTCGGGCGGCCACTACGAGCGCGCGGTCACTTGCCGTCGGTCTGCGCGCCAAATTCGAACTGAGGGCGTGTTTTTGTTGCAACGCTGTCCACGGATGGCAAGCTCGGAATGACGCGATTACCGCAACTCGCAAGGATCACACGAGCACGAGTTTTGCACAAACAGTAGATGCTCGATAACCTTTCGACAGAAATGTTCAGCGTATCATGGCTTTATCGGTTTTATATTCAAGCATATCTGCTTACTCGACAAAATAGTATTTAATCTCAAATGTGGGTAACGGAACGTAACCACGGAGTAGGTACAGCAAAAAAAAAATAGCACGCACAGTTACTTATGTAATTAGGTAACCTAATAGATATTTTTTTAGAAAATTGTAAATAATTACAATCGTTTATGAAAAAAAAAACATTTTTTTGTGTTTTGTTTTTACTGCATTGTGAAAAAGTTGCAGGTTTTATTTTAAAAAGCCGGTACTTCCGGTAGTACAACAAAAAGCTTACCTGTAACCGCCACGAAGTTATACGTATAAGTATAACTTCGTGGTAACCGCATTCTCTCTGATACAATGGGCTACAAATATTATAATTATAAATATATAATTTTGTGAGTGCCATAATGAAGCTGGAAACAAGCCGCATAAGTCGGGGACGTCACCTTCGGACGACCTTGAGCGTTCGGACGTCCGAGAGCGATCTGGCACACCGGATGTCTCAAGACTGTGCACATTGCTAAGTCGCGGCTCTCAGTCGTGTCCGTAAGCCGCGTCCGATAGTATGTTTCCGGCTTAAGCTGCGTCCTATAGTATGTTTCCGGCTTCAAGCAAATTAAAAAAAGTACAGCAAGAAGGTTCCGTGCCTGAGTTTTGAACAAATTAAAAAAAGGTTGTTTGATAAATTCGGCACCATGGAGGTAGAAGTCATGTAACGAATCTAGTAAAGTACTGTATCAGCAATTTCAACAGTCCACTGCAGGACGTAGGCCTACCCACGAAGGGTGATTAGGCCATATCCACCACGCTGGCCCAGTGCGGGTTGGTGGATTCACATAAGCCATCGAATTTCTTCTTCTGGCGTATGCAGGTTGCCTCACGATGTTTTCCTTCACCGAAAAGCCAGTGGTGTGAAATTCCGTACATAAATTCCAAAGAACTCATTGGTACGGGACCGAGGATTTGAACCCGCGACCTCACGATTGTAAGGCAGGTGTCACTACCTCTAGACCACCACGGCTGTAATCTACTAAAGTACCTGTTTTTTAATGTTTATTTATATTTTTCATAACTATACATATACCTATAGCATCATTTTTGAGGATGCCGCTCTTCCCAACTTATTAAAGCTTTCCTATGTCACCGATAAACTATACCTACATAGTTTCAATAAGTCTTAGAAAATCCAAAGATAATTTAAAACTAGATTTAGCTCGCGAAGGTATGCGAACCAGCTGTACAGATGCAGTTATATCTTGGTCACTTGCACGAGTTCCTATAGCTGATATAAATAGCTCTGCACTGCTGCACAGGGATATAATGTCGGCTTATAGGCTTCTTAGACGGAGCCAGGGCCGCTCCAAGTCACATAAATAATCAATGTTTTGCTTCTAGGATGTGGCTAAATTAAAATGTTTTGTCATCATCGACTCATTCACTTCTGCCGCAGAAGTGAAACTTGTGTGAAACTCCGGCACCGGAGTGCAATCCGTTGTTTTTTTTAAAGACGCCTGAATTCGCTCCTGGCCTGAAGGACGCTATTTCAGTCCCTGCATGCCTCGCCGCATGCTTTCAAATTTAACTTTCGCGATGTTGCATGTGGATGCAGTAGGTAGGTATAGATACCTACTTCGCATAATACAGGGCTACCAGAGTCCAGATGGTTGGAAAACTGTGAGAATATAGTCTCATTCGTGGTAATTTATGTCTGGTATTTATAGTACAATCATTTGTATTATTATATCATGAAATGTATAAATAATTTATTACCTATTGTTTCAACGTTCTTGGTCAGACATACGTAGCACATTTTTATGAAAATGTCTTACAACCGAATTGACAGCAGAATATATCGGTTTGTTACCAGTGTTGCTACCAATCTTACTACCAGTAGTGAGAACAGTAAGTGAATTACCGTTGTTACTACTGCAGTTGAAAGTTGTTAGAACAGTAATAATAAATTACCCGTGTTACTACCGTAAAACTAAAATAGTCTACGTCTAGGAAATGAAAAACTGCACTGCAACCTTTTTTTGCATTACATGATGTAGGTATCCACTACACCCGATATGTACCCTACCCAGGTACAATGTAGAGTGCACCAAAATAAAATTTATTTGTAGTAGTAAGTCTGTTTAATACTTAACGTAAATATAAAAAAAAGTAAGATTATTTTTTCAGAAACGATAGCAGTAGCACAACGATGAGACAATAAATAATTTAAAAGTAGATCATTGAAACCTTTAGGTATAAATTTACTTGATTTTACTTACTATTTACGTACCTTTAGCTTCTATGTAAGTACTCCTCTGTTTTCTGCTATATCTATTATCCCCAAGTAGCTTGCTCAGTTGTAAAATAAAGCCAAATAAGGTAGTAACGATGAAAGCTTATCAAGTTACAAGTTACTAGTAGCAATATAACTGATTGGCAGTATAGGTACTAAAGACAATTAGTGTTTTAACTGTATCTACCAACAGTAGCCATTGGAGAAATTCGACCTGAGGCGTGAGTCATAGTATCAACTTGATTCATACAGACAGTGCTAACATTGCTTACTGGGATCTAGTTAATCTTTGTCATAAACCTATTTGTTTTAATTTTCTTGGAACTGCTGTTTTATTTATAATTCTTAGTTATTTTAGAATGCAGCCAAAGGTGCTGATTCAAAATGTAGAACATTTCGGGCTACCGACATACCTATGTAGATTGTAGGTACCTATTTATCTACAGCATAGCCTACAGGGTACAATATAATATCTATAGGAATTATTTAAATTCACTACTATCTCCAAGTCTTGTATTTAGTGGTAGAGTCAAAGCCACTTGCCCTATTTAAATTCTAAATATGTACTTATAAGTACCTATTTAGCTTGTTTGTTTCCCAGGAAATCTTGGAAAGCAAATATGTACTTACTTATGAAATTTTATATTTGAATAAACATTATATTTTAGAAATTGGTTGCTTTTATTTAAAAATAAGAAATTCAAAGTTTTGTAGCGATCCCGGAGAAAAATAAGCATCAAAATGAATTTACGGGTGTTGCGATGGCGTCTTTCTCGCTATTATCAGGTATCTGGTTAAGATCATGATTTGATCCTTAACGAGAAATCATTACACCTCGTCCCTCGATATGACTTGACACTCGACCAATACATACATTCGACCTTTGATTATGTGTAGCATTTTCTTCGACCATTTTTCTAAACGTTGCATTTTTTTCTACTAACACTGTCACCTTTCTCACATAGGTAGGTACTTAGTATATTAAGTTAAGGGTAAAAGTTCTACCAGATTGACTAATTCTAGATAATACACCTATGGGAATCGGAGGCCGTGATTCTCGTCTGGTTGTAAAGTTTATATTGTACTATTGAATCAATATTCTCACACATTTTTATAGTTTCTGGATCTAATACAGACAGATAAACATCCATACCTAGGTACCTACCAAAGTCTAACCATACGGTTTTTTTTTTAATATATTGTACGGAACCCTAAAATACAACTGAACTATTTTTTTATGTTTATGTAAGGATTACAACTTTACATTCCTCAAAGTGATATCTCATATCAGGGCTAATCAGGATGACGAGCGCAGTGCACTGACGCGCAGGATTTTGAACTGTTGGAGTTCATGATTCAGGGTGGCGCATGGCGCCCCGCCCTGTTATGCTTAGTAAAGTAAAGTAAAGTAAACTTTATTGCTTTAAACTGTGTCATTACAAATCACTGTTAAGCGTGAACTAACGGTAATCCACTTACTCACATTTTCGCTGTGTCCTAGAAAACTATGAATTTGTCCTGACATGATATGAAGTAGCGGAGATAGCTCAATTATTGAAGTGCAATCTGTGCAATACACATGTATCCAAGAGTTATGATAAATTAGGCATTTGTACATGTATATTATATTTTTAATTTATCTGTTTGGGAGAGGAATTACAAATTTCCATATATATACTCGTACAACATATATACAACGGACATATTATTATATCATTATCATTGTATACATAATTAAGCTCCACTTTTACTAGACACCGTCCGATCCGAAAATCACTGATTGTATTACATTGTACATTTTGTATCGAGCTGGTGAACAGAATGATGTATTATTTCAAGGGAAACAGCGCAAAATATTATTTTTATTTATTTATTTATTTATTGCACAATGCACAGTTATAACAAAAGTTATTACAAACTAGAGTCTTAACTTAGTGACATTGACCCCGTAAGGGCGTCGCAGTTAAAGGAGGAACATTAGCTCTACTCGATATATTAATAATAAACAATCTATCAAATATTTAGTTTCCTGACTATGCTAGGCTGTGTAGACATAAAATATAAAAAAAAAAAAAAAAAAAAAAAAAAAAAATATATATATATATTATACACTGTCAGTTATCAGTGCCTATACAGGTACAAATACTCAGATAGTATCTACAGGCGTGAGATTTTTTCACGCACGTCTTCCAAAGGTTACGTACCTTAGTAAAAGGGTCACTGACAAAGATCCACAGTCCCAAAGGTGTATTCAACTCACGAATACGCATCGACCTTCTTTTACTCATCCCAAAGGAATCCCATACTTCCTTACTAGCTGTTTTGGCACTTTCGTTCTACTCTAATGACTAAAATCTGATTACGATGACTAAGTGCAAAGAATAAAAACCTAGTTATGAGTAGGTATTGGTGTAGGCAGACTGCCGCGTGGCCCACATTACCGTTATGGAACTCGTTAGTGGGTCGAATCACACTTTACACCTATTTATCATACCTAAAATACGATATTGTACAAAGTGAAAGTGGTTCCGTCACTTTGCACTTTTAAACGTCTCTTAAAGTCTCTGTTATGTCTATTTCTCTGCTCGCCCATCTTGCCCATCAATGTTGTGTCTTTGTGTTTATTTTTCTATTTTGACATGATAATGTTTATATAAATAAAAGAAAAGAAAAGATATCTCTTCTTCAGAGTACATTTGTACGTATATACCAACGTACAAATATACTCTGAAGAAAACCGACGAACTCAGTTGCCGAGTATTTCAAAATATTGCATCGCTGACGGGGTCTTGAATACATTTTTCAGGGTAGAGAAAACATGTGATGTTGGTAGAGCACCAAATGCATAAATATTACGTTAATCATAGATAAAAGCTTTGATACTTAAATTGTGTAAACTATACGAGTATTTCTAAGTCACGAACTTGGATAAAATATATCGTACTATCAGTTAAATAGATTTGTAACCTTCAAAAGTTAAAATATCGTTTTGATGCTACCAGGGCATTTTTTCTCAAACTATCGCTAGGTACCGACTCGTTACAATTTGCAGGTGCTGACGTGGAGTAAAAGTAGTTGATCATAATACCTACTTTTAAAATACTACATAAAATGTCTATCTAAGTAGGTAGTGAAATTGTAGAGCTCCGAAACATACGATGCAGACGTATTGACACAGTGATTTCGTGACACAGAGCAGACCTAACCTAGATTCTTTTTGCGAATCTAATTGATTGATGCCAAGGCCTCGGCGGAATTCCTGAAAGATGTCAGGTGCGCCTCTAGAGGAATAATCGCGTTATGGCTGAATTTCGCTCTACATTTAGTAATATAGTACAGCTACTATGATATGATTATTCTATGATGGTTCATGGGGTCGCAAAGTTCTCGAGAGAACTACCAGAACTCCAGAGAGATGCCAGCAAGCTCACCGTAGGATATCCTCCAAAGGAATGAGGAACAAAGTGGACAGATGATTTCATCAAGACCGCAGGATCTACGCTGGGAGTAAGCCGCTTCCAATCGATCTTAATAAATACATATATTATAGCCTATATCAACCAATGGAGGACCTAAAGTCTTTAGGCTTTAGGACGAGGACATGAGCGTAATAAAAAAAACAGTGAAATAAAAACATCTGCACTTTTATTGGTGGTACTTATTTAAAAGACGATTATCTACGATTATATGATAATTGTTTATTTGCAAATATCTACACTGAAGCTGTTAAATCCTTTTTAGATATGAGACTCTAGACTTTACCTGCTCTCCCATTTACCGACTCTACCATTGTAAACTTTTCATGAACTAGTAATACTCGTACATATAGCAATGAAAACCGAACAAGTGCGAGTCAGGTTCACATATCGAGGGTTCCGTACAAATCCAAAAAATTTCACATAGTTGGGAAGTAAGTTGTTAAAATCTCTACTTACCATCGACAAAAAAAGTTTTTTTTTCACTTTTCTCACCATACATCAAAAATTACACATTGTTAAAATAATTAAAGACCTGTTTTAGCATGTGCTAATGAAGTTCTTTTATATGATACGATTTACTCACTTTGAATTTTGAACCCATATTTTGTGAATATTGAGGCCCTATTTTTTGTCAAATAAATAAAAATGTACAGTTTTCAGATTTATTCCTATATGTGTACTCTGAGACAATATTTTTCGCCAAATTTCATAGTTCTATGTCAACGGGAAGTACCCTGTAGGTTTTGATTTTTGTGTGTCGAAATATGCGGTTTTTTACGACATAAACGGCTCTAACTTTTTTAAACGATAACTGAGAAGTTTTTCTTTTACACAACTGCAAGAGACCATAGATATTCGTATACAGTTTAAATTTCAACTCGATATCTTTACGCGTTCCCGAGATAAAGAGTCTTGACATACACACAGCCGGACAGACGGACAACAAAGTGATCCTATAAGGGCTCCGTTTTTTCCGTTTGAGGTACGGAACCCTAAAAATCAGTGAAAAAGATGATCCAATAGATAATGATATCATTTCTATAATTCAATTTCAAATGTAAAACTAAAAATATATATTTTTTTAATAAAATACCTACGCCTACGAAAATAATATCTACAGGTAAAATGTCTAACAAGTACCTAGTCTAAGAAACCTCTGAAAGAGTTCAGAGATCACTCGCGTTTTCATTGGTTTTAATTAGGCAATTACAAAGTAAAAAATATGAGTCATTTTTCTTTTTTCTTAGAAATCACTTACATGCAATAACCACCCGAAGGGTGTATGTGACGAATCTAGCGTACTTAGAGCTCGAAAAGAGAGCCTCGTCATCAAATTCCATTGACTAATCATCGGTAGCTGTTATGTTTAATTTCTTATTACGAAATGCATGTGAGAAAGGACCGTCGGGTAAATATGAGTCAGAGATGAGGTTGAATGAACTAGTTCACGATACCTCGTGTGTTGTGAACGCCGACGGGGTCATGTAGGCTTTTGTTTTTCAGTTTTTTGACTGTCAGCAAATTCAGCAGCAATGTTCCTACTGCCCAGCTTTATTTTAGATATACTCGTATATACGGTATGTTACCAATTCGCTCTGGGCCAGTGTGCTGGATATGACCCTATCACCCTTCGTGGTCAGGAGCGAGTTCAGCAGTGGACTATTAAAATGCCGGTGTGGAGTGTTTTCCACGGTGTTTTCCACGGAGGGGCTTTGTTTTGTTTTTCATTTGATTGACTGTCAGCAAATTCAGCAGTAATTTTAATACTGCTGGTTCTCTACAATTAAATCATTAGAACGGCTGAGAGTATGCTTAAATGGTCACGAGATCTAGTAAGAGCAGGGACGAACATTGAAAATCTATGCTCTGATCATTTGCGAGAGAAAATAAAAATAGGTATTAACGTTTCAAAAATTGGGCTTCTGAAGTTTTGACCTACCGTTTGATTTAGGTAGGTATACGATTTGTTAGGTATCTGAACTGGGCCAGCGTGGTAGATTTGGCTCATATGGTCCAGTCTTCGTAAGTAGGTACAGGCCTATGTTCAACAGCAGACTATTAAAACTCCGGTATTGTATGCAGTGTATTACCTAAGTTACCTAAGCGCCGAACATATTTCACGATATTATTGCAATGTACCTACTCCCTACTCATCTCTGCCTGCCGTGGTGGTCTAGTGCTGGTAGTGACACTCGCCTTACAATTGTGAGATCGTGGGTTCAAATCCCGGTCCAGTACCAATGAGTTCTCTGGAATTTTTGTACGGTTTTTAACACCACTGGCTTTTCGGTGAAGGAAAACATCGAGAGGAAACCTGCTGCAAATGTTCTTAAAAGTAATTAGATGGCGTATGTGAATCCACCAACCCGCACTGGGCCAGCGTTGTAGATATAGCCCATGCAATTACCCTTCTCGGGTAGGCCTACGTCCTGCAGTGGACTATTAAAAAGACAGGTACGGTAATGGGATACATGGGAACCCTGTATCAAGGAAAGGGAATTAACTGTTTCCAATGCCACTAACTAGGACTAATGACTTTCGAAATTTGCACAAAACAGCTATATTAAATAATTTATATCAAAGCTTGTAAAAACGCGATTTCAGAGATGGTCTCAAACACAAAGTTGATGATAAATGATAAAGTTTGTCCGTCGGTAAAGAAACCTGTGTGTCACTACGAGAAATCTATATAGCCGATTCTTCTAAGAAGTGTTCTAATATGGTAAATGCTGAGGTGTTCTAATAGGAACAACGTCGTGTGGCTTCATGATATTCTAACTATTCCGAATTCTCCCATGCCTTTGAAAATGTGCACCATGAGAGGAATGCCGAATCGGATGTGTAAGTATTTTTTTGAAATAGATGAGATACTCGTCTTACCTACTTTGCAAAATTTTGGGATTGGTTCCATAGCAATATCATACGGGGTCACTAGTAGTTAGGGCTGGCTTCGGAAAGAATTAGTGTTATCATGTGCAGACTGAGGTTCTCATTGGAAATTTAAACTTCTTTTAGCTTATCTTGTATTAAAAAAAATTAAAATTGAGCGTGATTTATTTTATTTTCAGTATTTTGAAAAAATCACGTGGAGCAAAAAAATAAATCAATATTTTTGGCGCCAATTTTACATAAATTTTGACGTGGATGTTTTTAAACTGCAATAAAGTACTATTTTAGAGCTGTGTAAAAAATAATATGGCTTAATCTTCTTTTATTTATAAAATTCACTCCAGGCTGAATTTTCTGAAGTTCGTCTAAATTCTAAAATCATAAGTTGTACCAGAAAATATTTGTGCGTTAATTAATCAATTTCGTTTCCTGATTTATTGTAAGATAGAGCATTTTATGAGCATTAATATGACGTACAACAACAAAATTTTACATCGTATAATCATTTCGTCTTAATAATTAGTTGTACGTCTGCATTGATTTTGGCACAATTTGACAAAATTCTGACAAACGCTAAGAAATAGGTAGGTACATACTTCAATAGGAATGGAAAAAATACTTCTACAAGATTATTTTTTGCAAAACTTAGCATGACCGACTTCACCCGTGTACAGAATTAGCGAATATTTCGCACGGATCCATGTAGCATTTCTCACATTATTCTTGATTTATCATGGCTTAGCCGATTTCGATAAAATTTAAATGGGACCAATTTCGAAGTATACTATTACCAATAAAAGAAAAATTATTGAAATCGGACTATTATGAAAAAAGTTATGCGTGGTTATACATAAAAAAAAATATACGCGTCGAATTGTACATACCTCCTCCGGTGATTCGTCGGTCAAAAATTGATTCAAATTTATGAAAACTAGTACTGATCTTCATGAAAAATGTTTATTCATGCAACAAATTAACAATTTCAATCATTAATAATTGTGTTTTCAATATGAGGCCAGAAATATATAATGCGTAAGTCACGTGGGCAACTTACGCAAAACCTCCTAAGATAAAGATGAACATCTTTTACCATAGGACCAACGAATCCCAAAAAAAAAACATTTTGTGTATTATCTCGGGAATGTTTCTATAGGACAGCTGAAGGACAGCTGATTTGAACATCATACAAAGCAAAGTACAAAGCAAGTAGTAGTAGCAAAGTAAGTAGTTTGTTTCTTTGGCAAAGTATAAGTAGGTATACCAATCATCATCCATGTCATAAAAATGATGACAGACCTAAAAATGTCTAAGACAGAAGTACACATCCACCCACCAGGAAATGGTCTTGTCTCGTTTCGACAACTTTCAATCAGTTTGCTTACAAGAAAGAAATCCGAGAATAAACATAACGGAGGCACCAATTTCGCGGTCGATGGCTCTGGCCGCGTGACAGCCTCCACTGTTATCCTTTAGTAGGCCACGTGGACCGTTACACGACGATTGTGGAGCCTTTCTGGGGAATTAAAAATAATGGTACTCATTTGCTTCGCCTGCTTTTGTTTCATAGTAAGTATGTACGTGGAAATAGACAATAGACAGATTTTGGAAGTCAAGATAAATGACTAACTTCTTTAGTCGGTTTATTTACCGGGCTTAGGAAGTTTTTCAATCCTGGACGAGAAACAATAACCAAATTAAGTAGGGATATCATCATTCACAGAATATAATATTATAATATTTATGAATTGTTTTGTTTGATGTATACTCAAAAAAGTTAGTTTTAGTATATTAGTAATTTTATTTTCTCAATAAACTTAAGATTTAAGACATAATTTGCTGGCAAAGCAAATTCTGCACCTTGGTGATTTTGAGCCATTTGGCTACTATCGATTTACAAATACAGTAACATACCTATACAAGGTGTAACGGAAAGGCTGTATACATAAAACGTGGGTTGATACTATACCTTATATAGATGCTGTATTCAAAATTCCGAGACAAAATAACAACATTCACTTTTAAAAAAAAATTAAATATGACTGACTAGAAAAATCTTTTGCACGTAAACAAACATGTCACAACAAGGAGGTGTGGTCTGATTTTGATGGGCAAGGTCGTGTTATTGACCTCACAGTTGTTTAGTGTGATATCCCAGGTAGCATTTATACGTTATTATGACGTCCGTTTACGGTACTGCTCGACGTAAGAGACGTCATTATCATGACGTCGGTAGTTTCTTCAGATGACGACAATTTGTCACAGCCTCATGACGTAAGTTGGAGGACGTTGGAGTGACGCCATATACTGACGTTGGAGTGACGTCATATACTGACGTTGGAGTGACGTCATATACTGACGTTGGAGTGACGTCATATGCTGACGTTGGAGTGACGTCATATACTGACGTTGGAGTGACGTCATATGCTGACGTTGGAGTGACGCCATATACTGACGTTGGAGTGACGTCATATGCTGACGTTGGAGTGACGCCATATACTGACGTTGGAGTGACGTCATATACTGCATTCATAGAGACGACACTTGGACGTTTATAATAGGGCATCCACTGACGTTGGAGCGACGTCATTCACTGTATTCATAAGGACGTCACTAGGCCGTACATATAAGGGCAGCCACTGACGTTGGAGCGACGTCATTCACTATATTCATAAGGACGTCACTAGGCCGTAAATATTAGGGCAGCCACTGACGTTAGAGCGACGTTATTCACTGTATTCATAAGGACGTCACTAGGCCGTACATATTAGAGCAGCCACTGACGTTGGAGCGACGTTATTCACTGTATTCATAAGGACGTCACTAGGCCGTACATATTAGAGCAGCCACTGACGTTGGAGCGACGTCATTTACTGTATTCATAAAGACGTCACTAAGCCGCACATATTAGGGCAGCCACTTACGTTGGAGAGACGTCATTTACTGTACTCATAGGGACGTTACTGGGCCGTACATATTAAGGTAGACACTAACGTTGGAGTGACGTCATATACAGTATTCATAGTGACGTTACTGTGAATCCTGTGTATGACGTCACTACTATGTCGGCGGCTGCCTTTGTATGTATGGCCCAGTCCCTGTGAACTAAGTAAATGACGATACTCCAACGACGATGGCTGCCCTAATATGTACAGCCCAGTCACTTTCCTGTGAACAAAGTAAATGACAAAAAGAATTTAGAATTTAGTTTGCGATAGCAGGCATCCTATATTATACATGTACCCTGAACAGACTCTTAGGACTATGGATGAAACCAAACAAAACAATATAAGTAGCATAATAGATTTATATTCAAGAAGTATATACATACATAGACTGTTATATATAATCAATAATTGTTATGAATCCATAGTCTTAAAATTACAATGTCAATCCCATAGCAATTTTATGACCATGGCACATTTAGATTAACTTTTATTCTCTCTTGGAGAAATTACTAATGCACTGTTATCACTTATCAGGTTGGTGTTAACTTGTTTCTGCACCTGCATCGGACTTTTGCTGACACTTGAAATTATTTGATTTGTTTGTGCATTACATTACAATGACTCGATGCGCTGGTTGCGGTCGCAAAGCATTTTAAGTAGGTATCTATTGAGGTCAAATCGCACGAACATCGCCTATCTTTTATAACGGTCTTTAGTACCTGAATTTCGTCATTAGTAGCTGAACATACATTTTGAATTTGTAAAATATGTTGGTCTTGCTTATGTAATCTTTTTCTAAGTTCCCGACGAAATTCTTGGAATTCTGATAACAAACCGCCGTCATTCTCCAGCACGGAAACTTCCATTTGACTGCACTTGCTACCCCGTTGGTTATAGATATAATTAGGGCTCGCTATTGTTGGTAACTTCCTATGTTCTGGAGTGCGAACTGGCGTGTCATTCCCAGCACGTTTTCTTTTTGTGCTGTCACACATCGGGCAAATCCATTGGCGCACATAGTCCGTAGAAAAAGACTCGAAATCTCGTCTTTTAATACCGAGACACAATATATGATACACTTTTTCACAGTTTGATAGTGTACACTTCATTATAAGTTCACCGGTAACGTCTTTTTTACAAGCCCGGCAAAACGTAAACATTGCGATCGAACTAAATAGAAATAATTGCTGCGACAAAAAGTAAACACGTCCGCACCGATGCGAGCGCGCGTGCAAACAATATGGTACAATATGGTACGTCCTAATATTGACCCTAAATAGAGGTCAATAAAACGTCCCCTTTGTGGCGAATATGGTACGTCCTGATATTGACCCTAAATAGACGTCAGTAAAATGTCCACCAGAGAAGAATATGATACGTCTTAATAATAACCCTGAAGAGACGTCAGTAAATCTTCCACTTTGTGGCGAATTTGGTACGTCCTAATATTGACCCTAAATAGAGGTCAATAAAACGTCCCCTTTGTGGCGAATATGGTACGTCCTGATATTGACCCTAAATGGACGTCAGTAAAACGTCCACTAGAGACGAATATGATACGTTCTAATAATGACCCTGAATAGACGTCAGTAAATCATCCACTTTGTGGCGAATATGGTACGTTCTAATATTGACCCTAAATAGAGGTCAATAAAACGTCCACTTTGTGGCGAATATGGTACGTCCTGATATTGACCCTAAATGGACGTCAGTAAAACGTCCAGCAGAGACGAATATGATACGTCCTAATAATGACCCTGAAGAGACGTCAGTAAATCTTCCACTTTGTGGCGAATATGGTACGTCCTAATATTGACCCTAAATAGAGGTTAGTAAAACGTCCCCTTTGTGGCGCATATGGCACGTCCTGATATGGACCCTAAATGGACGTCAGTAAAACGTCCACTAGAGACGAATATGATACGTCCTAATAATGACCCTAAATAGACGTCAGTAAATCATCCACTTTGTGGCGAATATGGTACGTCCTGACTTTGACTCTAAATTGACGTCAGTAAAACGTCCACTTTGTGACGAATATGGTACGTCCTGATATTGACCCTAGATGGACGTCAGTAAAACGTACACTTTGTGGCGAATATGGTACGTCCTGATATTGACCCTACATGGACGTCAGTAAAACGTCTACTTTGTGGCGAATATAGTACGTCCTGATATTGACCCTAAATGGACGTCAATAAAACGTCAATTTTATGGTGAATATGAGACGTCGAAATAATGACTTTTAATTGACGTACATTATGACGTCATCGACGGCGCATTAACGACCGACCCTATTATGACCTAAGAGTGACGTCGTTTATGCGTCACTGACGTCACTTTGCTACCTGGGAGTGCTGTGCAAATGTGAATTAGTCATAAAAATGACTAGATTTTCAAAAAAAGATTAAAAATCAGCAAACGAACTTACACGGCTAAACATGCCCCCATCTAGTTTGTTACCGTTATCTGATTTGGTACTTTCAGTATGTATACAGTCTTTCCGTTACACGTTGTATATATTATATACATATATTATATAGGTAGTAATATTAAATGGTAAGGATATTGTTTTATTACCGTTTCCTATGTATTTTTTAAAGAAAGGAAAAAAGTAGCATAATATGAAAGTGACAGTTCAGAAAAAATGTGGCTACGTAACGGGCACTTTTTTGTAGCTGGCTGTTTCAATAAATAAATGATGACATACACCAGAACATTATATAGTACATAGTGCCATAGATTTTCCTTTGGGGTTGCGAAAATCGTGAAAAGAGACATTTTATGGTCGAAGTTTCAGGTTTTCAGGCCAAGATCTATAAATTAAAGCTTTTAATTATTATGAGTACCCACAGTATATCCTAGCTGTATGATATATTTAACTAGTCACTATACAATGGAGAAATACCACTTGGGCAATAGTATCTACCTGTCTTACAGGCTACTGAGGCTACAGCGTAGGTAGGTAGGTATATAGTAAAGCCACCCTATATAAAACAAGTAGCAATACTCAAAACAATAATATTGACGTAATCTAATCAGGAATGTATCACAAGGTCTTTATTTATTTACTTTTTTACTCTATGACTAGTTCGATGAATGTAAGATCTAAGTAAACATCTATTTAGGCGTGGTTCTTCTTGCTGACAAGGGCTTTTGAGATGCTGACGGTTGTATTGATACAAAGCCTTTGTTTATCCTTTAGTTATGTAATAATAGTAAAACGTAATTAGAACATTTCCGTGGCTGAACGTAAATATTGTGTTTGAGAAAAGTAAAAGCTGACGCAGAAAGCGTAGGTGCTAATGTCCTTCCATGGTCAAACCGTATTTTACCTTGAAGGACTCCAAGAACACTATTTATTTCTGAATAGTTGAATTTGTGTTCAGGGCCCTAACTTATTATTCATCGATACCATCGACTTGGTATTTCTTATGTTTATCGTCACCTATTAATACCTATATATACCGTAACGTCATATTAACTGTCTAAGTAATTAATTATTTGGCGAATTATACATTTGCAATAATGTTTTTTAATGATGACGAATTGAAATACCTATCTATTTACCGATTTTAAAATATTATATGATTTGAAAAATAACAAAAACAAAACTAAACTAGACGTAACGCGCACGTTTTCATACATAATCATCCTGCTGAAACTGCAACACCTGTCTATATGTCATCTAAAAGTTCAAAGAAGGCGAACAGCAACCCTAGCATGCCAAATAAGAGATAAAATGGATAAAACCATGTTATCCACTTTCAATGTTAGTTGTAAATATCAATTCATACTTTTGTTTCCACTCCGAGGGGATTAATTGGCGGAAAGACAATTTGTCCCTTTGCCATACTAGAGTTAGTTAGGGTGCGGAAAGGCTTTCATTTCAGGCATAAAACATATTTTCAACGACAGTGACAAACCGTTCTTAGAAATGCAAATGATAAAAGCCACTGACCTGTTAAAGACCTCATGAAAGTCAAAGGATGGCGTGATGTGAAACAAAAGCGATACGGCCCTTGATTTCTTAAGAAATTATGTTGAAATTCGAAGTAAAACATGTTTGTAATGACGCCTTCTCACTACGATATAAAGCTCAAGTTTTTCTAAGTAAGTTAGTAGGACAGGACAGGTTCTAGTAAGAACTTGAAAAGAAAATTCCTGAAATGAAAAAACTTCGGAAAAGAGGTTGCGAAGCCAGTGAATTGAGATAGGTTAAAAACGGTTTTGTAAGCTCACTATCACAAATTCTCCTCGCCTTTTATCAAACAGCTACCTACAACAAAAATATGAAGGAGATGCATTGATTTAAATTGGCATGAGTTAGAAAGAGACCAGAAAAATACCTCGATTCAGTGGCTGTTGCCGTGTTTTTCTCCCGAATGTGTCAAATTCCAATTCATATTTGACAGTTTCAGCTCTGGGCACGATTTTCCATACATTTCTGTGGTTGAGAATTGCGTCTAGCGAAAGCAGAACTGTCAAAGTCATCAAATTTGTCGGGAAGCAATTGATGAGGCTAGCACAGGACCGGAAAGAATGGCGAGAAGGAGAGGAGGCCTATACTCAGCAGTGGGTGGAACAGGCTGAATAGATAGAAAGCAGCACTATGTCTTTGGTTGTATTAATTAGCTCTGTGCCATTTATTGATAATCAGGAGTTTTAAACGTCAGTAAAAACGTCAAGTACCTACCTATAATCTATTTACTATAAACTGAACTGTCAACCAAAGATTTACAACACAAAGCCTATTTTTTTAAGTGAAAAAAAAAATGGGGTGATTAATGCAGGGTGTGAATTTCTACCTGACTACGGGTCAGGGGCTACAAACAACGATTCTATAAATGGAATTGCTTTCTGTCATTCTCTAATTGGCCAGCATGCGTGTGATAGCACCATCCTGGCTATAAATGTGCGTGCGTACTAGGAAAAATATTTACGAAATAGGACCAATTATAAAGGCGCCATCGTAAATTTAATAGCAACGTAAAAAGTGTTCTCTCTATGAAATGCCTAAATTGAAAAAGAAATAGAAATAGTCTAAATAGCTATCTATTTTAAATACGATCGCGCCTTCATAATTAGGCCTAATGTTATATTAATGTTAGTATCCAAACCATGAACTCTCGTATGTTAGCATAAATTCGCGTGACAGAAGGACTGTAACCGACTTACCACAAAAGTTTTATGCATGCTTTAGACATGACACGCAGATGCTTAACTGTACAAATTGCACTGTTGAACAGTGTTTAAAGCGTGTTTAAATCTTTTGCGGTAAGGCGGCTAGTTTGCATACTGGTAACGTAGGGCCTGCCGCCCTGGTGCCGCACCTGAAGCTATCGAATCTGAAACTTAGATCGATCTATGTAATCCAAGAGGTAATCGAGACTTGTTTACCGCCTGATGTGGGCCACCTGACGGTCACATTCTAGGTAAACGCAGTTCTACGAGATTTCTGCAAAGTTGGCTAGTTAAGGCTGCTTTTGTAAATAAATCATCAACGTTGTGTACGTGATTCGTATCAGTCAGTATGAAAAAAATGTACAATAAACATTTATGTGCTATAATGTCCAGCATTTTTTTAATATCATGAGATTGAAAAAATGCTTAATGAGTTACATTGAATTGTACCTACTTATTACCTTCTACTTCTACTTCTTATCTTCCTATAGGGAGAGATAATTATATTGGCTATAGTTAATTTTCCTACATATGTATACCTAGTTAGGAATATATCCTAACTAAAAGAAGATCGCGAAATCTAATCAAAAATATACTTAAAACATGTGCAAAAACCGATGATGAAATTTTTGACTCACGATTGCACAACTTTGGTAGAGCTTTCTATCGAACAAGTCCAAACTAGCTGATTTTAATCATGTTATTCAGAGAGAAAGCGATTAATGTCTTCCTCAAATATTGTAGGTATGTGTACAACATAAATACTTTCATATGAGTTGAACACCTAAAGGAAACGTCCACAAAATGTATGGAGACTGGTATAACAATAATCTAAAATTCTAACCACAACACACGTTACATTTAAAGAAAGTTCATATTTTTCTGAGTCTATTACAACAGTTAAAAACAAAAATAGAGCACTTCGATTTTTTAAAAATTAATGTTGAATCTATTAGGATAAAATAAATAGATTTGGCTCAATGGGTACTTTATCTCTAGCAACCCTGATTAGTCCCAAATTGTTAAATAAAAGCATTTTCACCAATTTGAGACACGTGTTTTTTTGTCACATTGTACGAGTACCTACTAACACACTTATAATTTTTAATTTTAGGAATAAGAGATGAACGTGGAAGAATCAGCTACAAATGCAAGTAAAATAACGATAGAAGCACTTTATTATTATTAAACTAGAAATATATTTTTTTATTTTTTTTCATACAATTTATTATATGGAGGGATGAAAAAAAATTATTAAATATTTTTGAGAAGCCCATAAAACAAGCTTTCAAATGATGTACATATATAAACATCTTAGTTAGATTTTTCTCTGAATAATATACCACTTGTGGACGTCTCTTTTCCTAATAAAACTAAGCAGAAAAGAGGTACATAAGTAATTCAGACCATCATTATAAACAATTTTTACCATAGGGCCAACCCGGAATTTGTGAAAATAAAATCATCTGTTACATACTTTTTGTCGATTTCGAGTTGTTATTTTGTATGGAACAGCTGCTGTTTTTTCTCGAATTCCTTGATCACACCATTGTAAACGTTGATCATACTCATTCGGATTGGTACAGGGCAAGCAGATGGTAACCATGTAAGATCCTGTTATAGATGTGATTTTACTTAAAAAAAAATATTGCGTATTGCCTGTTCGTTTTGTTTACATTTCAGAAGCCATCGTAATAGGCGATTAGCGAACACGTGCTCCATTTCATAGGAGACGACGCCTAGAATACTGCACACTAGTACACTACGTTAACTGCATTAACTATAAAGTTTCCAATGGCACTGGGTAAACAATGATGTGTTCGTGTCTCGCCCAAGTCCGGTAAGCTGTAGAGGCCTTGGGGCTCAGCCGCCTTCTTTTGGAGGCCTCTGACATGGCTAAGCGGTTAAAACAACTGGGACATATAATTTAATGTATCATCCGAGCCACGATGGCGCTCAGCTGGAAAATGCTATCTGCGATCACCCATCCAAATACTGACCATGCGGAACGTAGCTTAATTTTGGTGTTCGCTGACAAACACATAGTCAAACTACGCTACGAGCTATTCTTATGCCATATGACATCATTTTAAGAAATCTGCAAGCATGTATGGTAAGTCCAAAAAAATTACAATCAAAAGATACATACGCAATTAGCCGGAAGTGCTTATGAGCCTAGCAAATTACCATAAAACTGCCTTTAAGAATATCGATCAGGAAAGTTATAGGGATATACGATGTTTACCCAGTAAAATGAGCTATACCTGGGTACCTAAGAATTTTCAGGTATAATATATATATATTCACTATTTCCTACTGTCATTATTTACAAGCCGTGATGGTCTAGTGGGAGAACGCTCACCGTCGAAGCAAATCATTATCAGACAACCCCTGTATAAGTGTGTACGCCCTTAGAATAAACTCCATGGCGTATATGAATCCACTGACCCGCACTTGGCCAGCGAGGTGGATACTATAGCTCAATCGTCCTTCGTAGATATTAAGCAGTAGGCTGCCCGAACAATTTTCATCTATGGCTCTGAAAGTCTTAGATCTAAAACCAGATTTACTTAGACATGGTAAGAAATCTAGATTAGCAGTGTCATAGTTTTTATCGTAATTTGTATAGGCATTCATTAGCTTCCGGGAACATATTTTCTTTGTTACACGTGTGCCATAATATGAGGTGACATGTCATGAATCACGCAAGCCTAGGTACAAACATCTTCCATTCATGAAGTATGCTTCGAGTCCACATTTTTTTTTTCTAATAACGGATTTACAGTTTCATCTTTTTAAAGAGATTTTCTATAAATATAATGTAGATAGCAGTAAATAATACTTTTTCCAATTTTATTTAAGTTTGTGCAATAAATTAATAGGTAAGCACCTACGTACTTAAATTGGTTCAGATAGTTTTGAATATATTAGGTACAAAGGGAAAATAATAGTCAGAATTATTTGTCCGTGTGTATTGGTAAAAAATTTTGTGGAGTCCATTTGGTGGAGGAGACTTTTACTTGTTATTATAGCATGAAGCACTTCAATTACTATTTAAGAATGGCTGGCTCATTCCTTGCGCAGATAATTTCTCCATTTTAGATTTTTAGCCTCTGTTTATGTATATATTTAGGTAGGTTTTTAATTTCGTGTAGTATTTAGGTAGTATAGAATGACAACACACCGCCTAACCACAGAAGATTTAAACACGCTCTAAACACTTTTTAGTCGTGCAATTTGTACTGTTAAGCATTGTCTAAAGCATGCGTAAAACTTTTGTAGTAAAACGGTCAATGTTTGATAAGTTGTGTAAATAAAAGTTCCAAGACATCAAGTAATTTAATTCAACATTTTACTAACAGGAAGATGAAAGCCACTGGCCCGGCGCAGAGTTTTGAAAGGTTCAAAATTCTGGTCAAAATGAATTGTTGCCAGCTGGCGCTGCAATTAACATGTGCTCTCCTTGTCTTTAAGTGCAGAATTGTATAAAAAATATCTAAAAAATAACAGTTCTATAATTTTAATAGACACAAGCAGATATTAAGGCAAATACGCCAACACTCTTTAAATATTACAGAATTTAGAAAAAAAAACTACATAAGACGGAAGGAAATTACGGCGTCCTGTTATTATCAAATACAAAACCGAGGTCAAGGCTGAGACCTATATATGGGAGTGTCAACTTTTATCAGTAGACGACAACGTAATCTGACATAATACCTACATGTCCTCCAAAGACGGTAAAAGTGGCCACCACAGCATGCGTAACATGGTAAACAAATAATGCCATTCATACGAAGTCGATGCTTTTTATGCGCGAGTTTTTTTCTCGAATTGATCGATAAATTGATTCTTGTGACCGATATATCGATTCCCGATTTTCAGAATTGTTTAGGTTGTGCGTGGAAAACATCGCGAAGTTGCTGGTGACATACTGTCTACTCGCCAGACTTTCTGGAACCGAGCTGGTAGGTAACTTGGTACGTCTGGCAGAGTACTGTTTTTTGACTCTACTTGGTTATGATTGTCATCGTGGAAATCCAGAAATACTACTTTATTATAGGTATTGTATAATTCAATATTGTATGTAACTAAAAAGGTAGGTAGGTACTATGAAACCGTAAGCATTTGACGTTGAACTTTCTTCAGGCTTTAGATACCACGTTCAAATATTCAAACAACCGTTCGATTACCGTTAACATTTTTGTTTAATTATTTGTATTTTATTGTGCTGACATCCACAAGCGGTATATTATTCAGAACAAAATCGAATCAAGTTGATATATACATCATTTGAAAGCTTTTTACTTAGGCTTCCCAAAAACATTTAATTTAGATTTTTTTCACCCCTCCAATTTTTTTTAAATGCGAAAAATAAATTGTATGAAAAATAACAATACAGCTAATTATTTTTTCTAGTTTAGCAATGATAAAGTGCTTCTATCGTTATTTTACTTGCATTCGTAGCTGATTCTTCCACATTCATCTCTTAATTTACTAAAATTTAAAATTATAACCTACCAGTGTGACCAGTTAGTAGGTACAATGGGACAAACAATCACTTAAAAAGTGTGTCTAATTGATAAAAATGCCTTTATTTAACAATTTGGAGGTTACTTAATCAGGGCTGCTAGAGATAAACTACCTATCGAGCGAAATATATTTATTAGTTCTAATAAATTCAAAATTATTTATTTAAAAATCGGAGGGGTCGTTTTTGTTTCTAACTGTTGTAATAGACTCAGAAAAATATGAACTTTCTCGAAATGTAACGAGTGTTGTGGTTATCATACCAGCCTCCATACATTTGTGGACATGTCCTTTATTGACATCGTTCTTGGTTCTTGATATGTATATATAGGTGGAAATTATTAGATAAAAAAGGGCTCTAGTGGCTTTATTGTTGTTGTCTACTAAAATTGGATGAAAAAATGTTCCCACATATGGGCTGCGAGTCACGATGATATCAGAGTTAGCCTTTAGGCTCGGTGTCGGATAGCGGGCTATGTTCCAAGGCCCGCACATTTAGTCCAAGGTAACTTGGACAAATATTCGCGAAGATTTGGGTCAATATCAAAACTCTATGACTATGAAGTAGGTATGGAGGATTGTAGTTACTTGATTGATACATATTAATTATTGTCTAGGTATCTCTCTTCACAAGAAGCAATTTTCACAATTTTTTCTCGCGCTATAACTATTTACCATTATTATGATCGGGTCATTTCCTGGGTATCGGTGGGGCCAAAGCTACCATGAGAGATCCTTTAACCAAAGGATAAAAACGGGACCCTATTACTAAGACTCCGTCGGGTCCGTCTGTCTGTCACCAGGCTGAATCTCATGAACTGTGACAGCTAGATAGTTGAAATTTTCACAGATGAAGTATTTGTATTGCCGCTATAACAACAAATACTAGAAACATAATAAAATAAATATCCCGTACAACAAATGTGATTTTTTGCCGTTTTGCTCGATATTAATAACAATAGGTAGGTTAAAATAAAATAAGTGAAGAAGTCGAACCCGCGCACACGAAGCGTTCTGTAACGGAGCCCCCGTTACATAACGCTTTATGTGGTTCGACTCGCACTTAGCCGATTTTATTAACCTACATAAAATATCTTATTTGTGGGTGGTGGCGGAGTAAAACTGTTGCTAAGAAATCAGCTGTTCTAAACAATTTATGGAAACCAAGTTACAATTTTGTATAGGATATACATTTTGTTTTCTGGTATTCCGGTTTATCCCCATAGTGAAATTTATCCTAAAGATGGTATGATCGCCATCTTTTGGATTAGTACCAGTTTACTTTGTACCTACATAACTTTTCACTGTAGATGAACTGTTGCTCGAGATGTTGTACTTTTTACATGCTACTCGTATGTTTTTCATGATGATTAGTTGTGATGAATTTACTAACAGGGTCGTGCGTGATATATCTTTGTTGCTATTACATTAATAACAAATTTTTCTCCACTTCTATAAATTTGTACATGTTTGCTATTCTGTAGGACTAAAACGGAAGCAGGTAAGTATATACCTACCTAATTTAAATATAATATTTAATTACTTTAAGCCGACCAAAGCCCGACCAAAGCCGTGGTGGTCAAGAGGTAGTGACACCCGCCTTACAATCGTGAGGTCGTGGGTTCGAATCCCCTGTCCCGTACCAATGAGTTCTTTGGAATATATGTACGGAATTTCACACCACAGGCTTTTCGGTGAAGGAAAACATCGTGAGGCAACCTGCATACGTCCGTAGAAGAAATTCGATGGCGTATGTGAATCCACCAACCCGCACTGTGGTGGATATGGCCCAATCACTCTTCGTGGGTAGCCCTACGTCCTGCAGTGGACTACTAAAAAGGCTGGTACAGTACAGTACCTAATTTAATGTATAGATAGTTTGTGCAAAAAGAGAATCCTCATAGGCGAGGTCGCCCGTGTGCCATTTTACTAATTTGGTTACGTTGAATACACTGCTGTGTCATTGCTAGTGTACAACTAAGTGTTCGATACTTGGTAGACAGCAATTCAGTTTTCATCAGTAGACTCGCGTCTTCAAGTAGTCGGTACCTTGGCTGCTGATTATAATCTTATTGTTAGTTCACCGTTACGCCACGACTGTTCTCTTTTTTCACAAACTCTAGATTGAGTAGCCTGGCGGAGCAATTCCGCAAAGCTCTTCTGTTTCTTGCTATTTCATCTTCTTCTAAAAAAAACGTCACGTTTACGTCTTGTAAAAAGTCATTATCTCTGTAAATGAATTGGTACTGTATCATTTATTTCATTCTGTTATATATGTACTTCATATATTTTATGTATGTCTATCTATGTATTGTCTATTTATGTAGTAGTATTATTATGTGTTAGGTATTGTGTGTAGTATTAGTATTTAGGTCTATAATATATTGTTGTTGTATTTATTGTACTCCCCGTCAATTATTTTGAGCACATTCCTTTCCGTACATGGGTTGCCTGGAAGAGATCGCTTCCATATCCGATAAGGCCGCCTAGTGTTGCACTACCTTAAGAATTTCACTAATGTATTTTATTGTTAGTTTATTTTGTGTGTACAATAAAGAGTTATTTGTTGTATTTCTGTTTCGCAGATAAGTTTAATACAAATCAGCCCCCCCTACCGCCTAAGCAATAGCAATCGTAATAGCAATCGTTTATGACTTCATTTTAGTCATTTGGCACCGCCTATGTGACGTTAGCCATCAATTGCTTTGCGCGGATTGCGAAAGCAATCGTTGAATGAACAACTTTGATGGCTAACGTCACATAGGCGGTGCCAAATGACTAAAATGAAGTTATAAACGATTGCTATTACGATTGCTATTGCTTAGGCGGTAGGGGGGCTGGAAGTGTAATCACAAAAGCAGCTTAGTTTTACCACAGCCCGGACACTCCGCGTTTCTTCATACAAAATCTGCTGTCTTACGCACACAACACTATATTTATTCACAGACACTACACATACGCACGAACGCTACACGGGTATTTGCAGCGGCCTGTGCAGCCCGCGCGCAGAGTCGTAAATCGTGTCCTGACGCGGGGTGGAAGTGAGGAAGACTCAAACGGGTGGGGGGTAACGAGTGGCCGTTCTATACGTAGTATTATTATATCTTCTTTGGTTTTACCTAGAATTTAAGATTTAAAATAAAGAAATTAAAATAATGAATCGCTGATCTTGTTGTGTCAACTAAGATAATAAGAGACGACAATTACCTACCCATATACAAGAAATATTGGTGCGTAGGAAATGTGGCATTGTTATTCATGAAGAAAGAAGCAATTCCAGAGTTCTAGATCTACCTGTTACGACCTTACGACCTTTGTGTTTTGTATGACTGGCACGCTACACCTATAATAATGCTTACAACCGAAACTTTACTTTGCTCTGATGTTTCATAAAGTAATTTTAACCGAACCTCAATTTCTGTCCAGTATAATAAAATTATACATATTATTATTAATTATTATCAGTATCAATCTATATCTAACTCTTGCGTCTCATGTGTGATATTTTATGATAAAATGGCTATGTCGTTCAATAGATTGACGAATTCGTCACATTTTATTTGCCTACAACAAATAGTACCGCAACATATGCGTAAAACCTTTGCACACTTTTGTGTTACTACTACTATTCAAGCTGAAAACTGATAGCAAACTCTGTCAGTTATTTGCCACTTGAAAACCATCAGGCGTTTGCGAAATAACGAAGTTACACTCGAGCTGGTAAAATGATAGAACTAGGGTTGTCTATGATTTTTTTCAGTTATGTTCAAAGGAATACGATAGTGGCTCCTCAATTTAACAGCATAAACAAATCAGTAAATCTGTATAAGCAATGTAATTTGTGTTGAATGAAGTGTCGTCCAAAATTCAAAGGTAAGAAAACGTGTCACGTGTATTTGAATTCTATTTTAGCCGAGAATAATGTCTTGTTGGCGCGAAAATAACTTTACATCATTAGCATTGCCTACAATACGATTGCGTACAAATGACGACCTTGTTGAGGTAAATCGCTGATGCTCGTGGAAAAATAACCATTTCACAGGTTTATGGGCGTATTGTGCGTACGAAATCAGAAATAAATTATTACCTAGTCTGACTAGGTGTTCTGAAGGGATTACTGAAGGTTGGCATAGTCAGAAGTCAGTCTTCTGATGAGTAATCACAGATGGTATTTAAAACTGAGCGCTACCGTGGCTCGGGTAAGTCATTACATTGAGAGCCGGGGCGTTTAGTCTTTTAACTACAGCAGAGTCCTTCAGGTAGGGGGTTTTGCCCTATTTTAGGGCGAAAGTGAAAGTGTCATTTAGTAGGGGTACCTACTAAATGTCACTTTCACACACTTAGAGCGTTTTTCTTATTGAAAAAACAAATTCTCTAAATCCCTGTTTAGATAATTTGTTTTTAAAACCGTGCCTCTGATGACACGTCAAATTGTAGGCCCCGGTTGTTTTAAACGTGTAGCCATGTATATCAGAGGCCTTTAGGCCACATAAAAAGTTTGACACCAGGGCTAGCCACCCGGCCTATACAAACTTACTAGATGTTCCGAAGTGATCATTGAAGGTTGGCATGGTTTGTCACCGGAGTAGGTACCTATACTTAGTTACCGATCGATAAGCGTTACCGTGGCTCGGATGGTAAGATCATCAAAAAGGTGGAAAAACATTAGGATTAGCATTGCGGCATCGAGCTGGATTCTGGAGGCAGTCGCAACCGGTCCTATAGGTTCTATTGACCAGCTCTATGTCCATAGTAGGCGACATTTTGCTGATGTTATAATGATGATAATGCTAACGTTTGTCGTGCTAAGGTGTAAAAAGCAATTTTGTAGAATCAAACTTTTTTTATATATTTTTTATGACCCACAGACTCCAGGGTCTGTACCTTTAGCCATTAGCGTTTATTACCTTGGCTCAGAATATTGTGACAAAATACCTATTGCTTCTACGGAGAAATGATTTTGAGTCGTCTATGCAAGAGCATGTGAAGCGCATTTCCGGGCTAGAAATCTAATGGAGCGATATTCGACGACTGCGCTTGCGTCATTCATGGACGAATACTGCATCAGATAACGTCTTTGTAAACTTTGTGTTTGTAACTAGTGAGTGGCGGATTTACTCATTTGCCGCCTGTAGGCTAATTTTGCCGCCCCTATAATACGAGACAGTGCGATGGATGGAAATGTATTCAAATCAAGATATATTCAATCAAACAGGTGACAAAAACTTAATTTAATCCACTGGCTCCAAACTAGTCATGCAACTGTATTTCGAAAGCCAGTGTCTTCTCCCAATTTTTAAAAGTTTAACAAGATTAAAATAAAAAAGAAATTAACACATTTTGAATTTACAACAGTTAGAAACGGAAAAATTATTGAAATGAGTTTAATTTTATAGTGTACCCTAGACTAGGTTTATCTCAAAGAGTTATTTTTGGGATAAACATTTCAAAAATTCGTTCCAGCATTCGCGACGAATTTTTGAAATTTTTATCCCAAAAATAACTCTTTGAGATAAACCTAGTCTTAGTTATTAACCTAGTCCTAGTTATTTTTGGGATAAAAATTTCAAAAATTCGTTCCAGCATTCGCGACGAATTTTTGAAATTTTTATCCCAAAAATAACTCTTTGGAAAAAGTATTTTTACTAAATTTTCGAAAAGAGTGATCTCTTTGCTTATCTTTTCACCCTCACAACTTTTTGCAATATATCTGATTCTAGATGTTTTTGACATCCACATGATTTAGTAAAGATTGCGCAAGAAATAGTTTTCGGTCACATTCCGGAGTTAGTTTCGTTTACATATTTGCCGCCCCCTATAATCTGCCGCTCTAGGCTTCAGCCTACTCAGCCTACGCATAAATCCGCCGCTGTAACTGTGTAGTTCTAGCCTTCAGTCCGGGTTTTGCGTAGTTTACTTAAACTTTCGCGTTCGCGTGAGGCTCCATACATTTTGGTCGTTTCCGCCAGGGGCGCTGTACAAAAATGTATAGAACCATACGGCTAGCTGTATCCATGTATACGGTAAAGCTGTAGTTTCAATTTACGAAGTCTACTATTCCGAGGGGTAAGCCCTCTAAATAGTAGACGTCGCAAAACCTGAACCTAACCATTAACTATCTTAGTAAACAGACAGTGGCGTAACTATAGGGTGGCAGGGTTGGCAAAATGCCACGGGCCCCCGACCTGAGGGGCCCCGGCTCAAGAGGCCATAACCCAACATTTTGAACAACATTTCTAAATTTTACTACTTTAGAGAAAACAAAACCATGAAAAATTTTCGTGCTCGTTGCGCTCGCGCTTTGTACAAATTGAAATATTTGTTTTAGTCGCATTTTATCTCAAATTTCGTTCCGTTTTTATATTCCGTTTACTATATAAAACATCCAAAAAAAATCCATCCTAGGTATTGAACTAAAATACACATAATATTATTAATAGCGTTGGGTAATTGTTTATGAAAATTAAATTACAACGTGTGGATTAAGTGGTTTATTAAAATTAAATTACAACGCGACAATTTTTATTGGGAGGCCCATCTAAAGAATTTGCCACGGGCCTCAGATAGTTAAACAGATATACTTATATTGCACGCATAGAGCTTAGGATCTTCGATCATTAAAACAATCTCGTCACCGCGATTCAGAAATTGGAGCTTAAAAATAAATTGATATAAGCCGGATGGCTAGCCCTAGTGTCAGGTGTTTAAACCACCAGAAAATCTTCACAATTTAACGTGTCATCCGAGCCACGGTCTTTACTATGAGCGGAATATATGAGTAGGAATCACTACATAGTATAAAACAAAGTCGGTTCCCTGTCTGCCTGTCCCTATGTATGCTTATATCTTTAAAACTACGCAACGGATTTTGATGCGGATGTTTTTAATAGATAGCGTGGTTCAAGAGGAAGGTTTATACGTGTAATTCACCTGTGCGAAGCCGGGGCGGGTCGCTAGTTTTGTATATTATGTACCTATACATTCAGGTGATTGAGCAACGGTAATGTAACGGTATTACCAAAGAAGATATAATAATACTACGTAGTATTACCGTGATTCAGCTTTCTTATTTGCTTCAAAATAAATAATATTATGTTTAATTGAAAACTTATAATAGCTATAATAACCACATTAAATTTAACCTACCTATTTGTGGTATGGGAGATTCATGGCCTCGATTCCTGTTAATCAGCTATTTATGACTCAAAATTGCAAACTCATTAGTTACGCACAAGTGTATTAGTATAGGTATAATACAAACTGTAATTCGAGAATAATAGGTAATTCCGTCTTACCGGTGAAGCAATTTCCGGACTTTGATGTTTTCAACAAGAACAACATAGCTAGTATGTTTTAAGTAGTTTTAATGTATAATTTTTAGACTTTCACACATCAACCTAAACTACATTTTATAGTATCTACACTACAGTAGGTACTATACAACTTAACAAAATCTACTAACCAGCTAAGTCTGCTAATCTAATATTAGATATTTTAATCTAATATTTGTATAATTTGTCTATGATGTAGGACTGTAGGTAACTTCTTATTGTTTTTATTATTATTAAATATATGTATTGGTACTAAAGGAAGGCTTGTATCTTGCACTATACCTAATGCTGCTGCGATGATGATGATGGGTCTGATTCTCTTTTTCCAACATAAAATGATTCTTATTTTTAACCGACTTGAAAAAAGGAGGTCCTCTATTCAATTGTAGTTATTTTTTTTCTATTTAGGTAGGTTGGTATGTACGCCATTACTCCGCCAATTTATATGAACTGATTCTGATGATTTTTTTGTTTATTTAGTAGATAATAAAGAATAACAAATAAATAATACTTTATTGTTTCACACCATAACAGAAAATTAAAACAATACAATTTTCACTTAACCTAGTTTAAAACAAACGGCGGCCTTATCGCTGGAAGCGATTTCCTCCAGGCAACCTTAGTACGGAAAGTATACCGCAAAGAAAAATGAATGGGGTGCGAAAGAAGATATTAAAAAATACTAAATACTACATTATAACAAAAATAAAAATATAATATCATAACATAAATATACATAGAATATACTTACACAGATAATTATATATATATACCTACTCATAAAAGTAAAGAGAAATGCAATACATTATAGAGAAAAGCTATTCCGATAAATAATGCGCCTTAACTTGACGCTTGAAAACATCCAAAGATGGTGCTTGTTTGATCTCAATGGGAAGACTATTCCACAGCTTTTCACCCATTACCGCAAACGAGGAGCTGTAAAACGAGGTACTGTGAGAGGGAATGTCGAAAGTGAGATTATCAGCCGATCTCAGAGACCGAGTATGGACCGAATCACGTAATTTAAAAAGATTTTGAAGATAAGACGGGGAGGTAGGGCGAAACAAGGTACTGTAGAGGATGGAAAGAATCTGAGCATCCCGGCGACGACGATTGGGAAGCCACTTTTAGTGCGAAACTCGGAAACATGGTCACATTTGCGCAAGCCAAATATGAATCTCACACAATAATTTACAAAGAGCCCAAGCTTATTCAGCAGTACTTCTGTAAGATCTAGGTAGCAGACATCGGTGTAATCAAGGATCGGGAGAAGGAGTGATTGAGCGAGCGTAACCTTAGTGGCAATGGGCAGGAAATTATGTAACCTATGTAACGAGACAGGTGTCGGTCGAAATTTACCCCAAGGTTTTTTACCGTATCACTAAAAGGAATTATAACTCCATCAAAGACTACCTTTTGAAGTGACACCCAATCAACCTGACTAATGGTACGAGAACTTCCAATAATGATTACCTGAGTCTTTGACGGGTTAACTTTAAGACCATACGATTTGCTCCACTGGGATATACAGTCTAAATCAATATGAATTGTCTCCACAGCTTCAGATAACCATTCGAGCGGCGCTTGACAATAAAGTTGCAAATCGTCTGCGTAAAGGTTGTAGGAAGAAGTAAGGTTACGAGAGATTGAATTTATAAAGATAGCGAAGAGAAGGGGAGATAAAACGCCACCCTGTGGCACACCAGCAGATGTATTGCACCAAGAAGAAAAAAGCTCATCAAGGCGAATCCTCTGCCGGCGACCGAACAGGTAACTACGAAAACATTTAAGTACCGCTGGAGATATGTTAAGATAGCGAAGTATGGCAAGGAGCATGTCAAAATCAATGGAATTAAAGGCATTGCTGAAGTCTAACAGCGAAAACACGGTTAAAAGACCATTCTCCATCCCGAGACGAATATCGTCAGTGATTTTGAGCAGTGCCGTAACCGTAATACTTCCGTATTCCGTAACCGTATCCTCCTCGCGTCGTATTCCTCATGTCTGAGGGTCGTGACCTCCACCTTCCATAAGCTTCTCTTTCACGATGTTTCTCCATTGCCCTCTGTCCTCAGCAACACGCAACGCCTCATAGACTGACGAATCGAGGGTGGTGCGAATTTGATCGGACCAACGCATCGGACTACGACCTCGTGATCGCTTGCCGTCGACTTTCCCTGTGACCATCAGTTTCTCGAGGTTATCGTCTTGTTTTCTTGCAATGTGGCCGAAGTAGTCAAGGACACGTTTAAGACAGATGGCCGAGAGTCTGGTCGTGACTTTGAGCTGTTTTAGTATCGATACGTTAGTCCGATGAGCCGTCCATGGTATCCTGAGCATCTTCCTCCAACACCACATCTCAAAGGCATCTATGCGTCCACGATCCGCTGCTTTCAGAGTCCAAGTTTCAGCAGTATAAAGAAAGATGGAGAAAACCAGAGTGCGGACTAATCTTATCTTCGTTTTTAGTTTTATCCCTCTGTTTTTCCACACCTTATCGAGCTACGACATGGCCCCCTTCGCCATTCCGATACGTCTTCGCACGTCACCTTCACAGGAGCCATTATTACTGATACTGGAGCCGAGATAAACGAAATTGTCAACTACGTCCAAATTTGACGCCCCACTGATGTTCAATAATTTAGCTCTATCAACTACCATAATTTTGGTTTTCGACCTGTTGATAGATAGCCCAAGATTGTTACTAATATGCTCCATTCTATTCAGCAGATCAGCCATTTCAGCTTCGTTTGCAGCTAGAAGAGTCGTGTCATCAGCATATCGGAGATTCGTGATTTTAACACCGCCGATGCTTACGCCTCCATCCCAGTTGTCACAAGCGTGTCGCATTATGTACTCTCCATACGCATATGTATGCATCCGTAACCGTATAGTCATAATAAAATAATAATTGAATTGAATTGATAAAATAAATAAATAATGAGTATTGTACCTACTTATTGTACATTTTCGTAACGAGGGTAAGTACCTAGTCCAATCACTATCAGAGTTCGTGTGACAAAAACACTGTAGACCTGTGTTATTAGAGTCGGAATAGGAATTTTAATTTTTTGTACAAAACTTGCAGAAAGAAAGTCAACGTAAGCACCACATGGATAAGACCTAAAATCCCAGGAATCAGCATGATTCCTGGAAGAACTCACAATTCAATTCAACTCACCCCAAGTAGCGTGGCTCGTGAGCTATCAATGAAACGGTAATTTATATCAATGAATATCTGGAATGTATGTGTTTTGTGACGGATAATAATTATAGTACAGTAAGTGCTAGATTAGCTATAAGAAGAATTTTATTTTAAAGTTTGAATGCTACCAAATACTATTCAACAACGTCCATCAAGAACTAGTTCCATTTGCTTGATTTCTATAGGATCAACACAATCTGGAGCCCAATATTTGAAGCTTTGCAAACGTTAGAATCATTTCTAGCGTTTCCAGAGGATCGCGTGCTATACTCTCCCGTTCACACATGCATAGATTTTCAATACTCGGCCCTGCTCTTATTCGGTCTCTTGGCCATTTAAGCATACGTTTAGCTGATTCAATTCAGCTGAGACCCTGGTACGAAACATACGAAGCACGATAAGTCACAGTAACAATTTATTGGGAAATAATAATTTTAAGAATTTGTATTTACATTGTTATTTAGTAATAGTAACAGTAGTTTATGATGATTGTCTAAAATACTCTCTTTCTTCTGTCAGCTTAATACGCCAAATTCGAATAACTAGGCACATAATCGGCATGATGATAACGAAGAAGTACTTACTATTGCGTGCTGGAAACTTCAAAGAAACACAGTTATTACCTACTGTTGTACAAAATATCAAGCAATTTCGTGATCGAATCTGGGTAATGTTCATTCTGCTAAATGGAACTAACTGGGATCACCTTGAATCTTAGTTGACTGTCAAACCTTAGGATAAAATAATCGGCCCAAAAATAAACGTTTGATTTCTATTCACGTTCAGATGAATAAAAAATTATGCATTGACTTAATTTTTTATTCATCTGAACGTAAATATATTAATAAAGGTGACGTCCACAAGTGGTATATTATTCAGAGAAAAATAGAACCAAGATGATATATACACCATTTAAAAGCTTGTTTTATGGGTTTTCCAAAAATATTTAATTTAGATTTTTTCACCCCTCCAATTTTTTTTAAATGAGAAAAATAAATTGTGTGAAAAATAACAATACAGCTTTTTACTTTTTCTAGTTTAGCAATAGTTATTTTACTTGCATTCGTAGCTGATTCTTCCACATTCATCGCTTAATTTCCTAAAATTATTCATTATAACCTACCAGTGTGACCAGTTAGTAGGTACAATGTGACAAAAAACACTTTAAAAGTGTGTCAAATTGTAAAAATGCTTTTATTTAACAATTTGGAGGTTACTTAATCAGGGTTGCTAGAGATAAACTACCTATTGAGCCAAATATATTTATTTATCCTAATAAATTCAAAATTAATTTAAAAAAAATCGGAGGGCTCTTTTTTGTTTTTAACTGTTGTAATAGACTCAAAAATATATGAACTTTCTCAAAATGTAACGAGTGTTGTAGTTAGAATTTTTGATTATTATTATACAAGCCTCCATACATTTTGTGGACATGTCCTTTAAATAATGATAAATGTGCAATTTATATGACAGCAATTGAATCCCCTAAAAATAAGTCTTCAAGGATTACCGCATAAATATACAAACATTATAATTAAACTGATAAGTGACAATGAAGTCCTTGCGTTATGGTTGAGTTTCGTAAACACTCACTAATTGTTTTAAAGTTATAACAACGATTATAAAATGTAAATAATCGTAATGATAAATGACGTTTCCAGTCGTAGATAACAATATACCTAGTTACTTACTTAGCGTATGTTATTACATATTTTTTGGAAAGTTTTAACCTTCTGAATTCTGATTTATTCAGTCCATTGCTTTAGTTTATTTACTCGATGCCGTATTGTTTGGTATATAATAGTTTATCAGGATCACGAGTCCCGTTTATTATTTCTCTTGCGCACGCGCTTCTTGGCATCGGGCGCTTGTAAAGTTCTGCGCGCGGCAATACGGACGGCGCGCGCGCACCGAGCGCACCTATCCACCGTTCGCTCCCGGCGACTCTCAGCGATCGCGACCCTCACACGTGCCTTCCTAACTCCTCGACCCGCCTTCTGAGAACACGATAATGTACAGATAACCGCTAAACACTCATAATTGGACGTTAGTCGCGAGTGCAGTGACATCCATGGCAGAAAAACACGCTCTAATACCAGATCTAACCATGTATCCGCCGGCGGATACCAAGGACATGTCCAAGAACCTAATGAGCGGTGACTTTGAAAGACAATACAGTGGTGCTAAAGTGGAGAAATGTAGCCGGTGGCAGCAAGTGTGCGTGGTGGTGCTAGGCGTGACGGTGACGGCGCTGGTGGTGTGGCTGCTGGCGCTGTGCATGGTGCGGGAAGCGCAGCTGTCGCGGCTGCGGTTTGAAGTCGACGAGCTGACGGCTTCTCTCATCGCCATGTCTACAAATGTCAAATCCTTAAATCAAAAGATGAACGACAACAAACATCTGATTACGGAGTACAAAGATGACATGTCTATGATGTTAAAATCTATAAACCAGAAGATCAACAAAGATCCGTTTATGGACTCCAAAGATGACACGGGAGATGACCTATCTACAATGGTAAAATTCATAAACCAGAAGACCAACAGCAAACATCCAGACTACAAAGATGATACGGTGAGTGCCACAATCGGTACACGTTGACATTAAATCCGGGTATCAACATCGACAATGTTGAAATGTAAACCACACATTGATTGTAATATGAAATTATATTTGCATTTGCTAATACGGTGTAGTGTTATGTTAGCGTGGGTAATTTGAGACCTTGTTTACGTAGTGACGTTAAAGTCGAGAAGTTCAACCGTGGGAGCAATTTAGTTACCTTCATTTTGTTTCTCGGCTTATCTAATGAGTATAATTATCTAATGAAGAAGGGAATGAAGCTCGATTATTATTCCAACCACAAGGGACTCCCGGTACCTATCTGCGAAGTTTGATACGATCTTCTACGTGTCGCGAATGTCTTATGTAATTAATGTTATGATTCTGCAGATAAGGAATTATTCCGACTTATCTGCATCACAAATGTGTGTTTTATAGGTCGCTCTAGGCGTCAGTCGCGTTCTAATAGTCGTGATTGTCTTGCCAAGGTTTCAAAACGCTGTAATAATTGCCAATTGTAGACACAATTGAGCTATCATTCGGCATGGAATCTATTAAACAATAAACACATATAATGTTCGACCCATTGATAATAATAATGTGTAAACATCTGGTGATTCTCAGAAGTATTGAACTTTTTGTGCATATTTCTCCGAATGATGTAAACATACTGATATTGGGTAAAACCCAGCCATTCAAGTTTTTGTCGCCGAATCTAGGCGACACAGTATAGATAAATAAGAGTACGGTTGGTTCCAATGTTATTATCATTGTTTCTGTAGTACCTAACTGAGTTTGGGAATTTTGGTCGATGAACTATTTCACATCTTGGACTTTTAACCTTTTAACATTTAATCGGATTTTATTGCGACGCGCAATGTTCTATTTCTCAAAACCGTAGAGGTTCAATAATGAGCTATTTTCAAAGCTGATTCTTTGGGCATGTTAGCTCTAGCCACACCGCGCAGGTATCCGTGTGATACCAAACCGGTTGTTATTGTAAACAAAAAGCCGCTATGACCGGCGCCTGCGCCTCTGCCCGCGCTTACGTAACTCCTAAATTAACTTTAGCGATAAGTTTTACTTTTCATTAGATTTTCTGAACCCATTCTCATACTTGTGGTCATTTATGTGTCACATTTGAATCTTATTATAAAAAAATAATTTAATTGTTTGGTGTATGACGAGTAAAGAAGAAAACAGACTTTTTATGGCTAAAATGTTCTGGCAAAAGTAGGTCGTTTGATTACAAACATTTGTAGTTACTCAAACTTGGGTGTTCTGATGCAGATTCAATTTTATTTCCAATAAAATATGAAACATCTGATAATATGACCGTTAAACCTGGTTCCAACGAGAATAAATTTAAAAGCTGGTTTTATTTCTCTGACCTATTTCAACGAATAAAGGTCACTATGAATAGCTTCATAAACAAGCTTCAAAGCAGTCCAAAATGTTTATAACATTAGCATAAAATGCTTCAGTAATTGAATGAAATAAACAAGCAATAAACGCCAAATGAGTGAATGAATCAGAATAATTATAGTTTCTCGTATCTCTAGTGAGCGTGAGAAATTGGACGACCGGTAAATGGAAACGGCGTCCGTTTATTATTTTATGATTATCGGAGATGTGGGCTTCGTATTTCACAAAAAGGAAGTATTATTTAATAGAAAAATATCAATGAGATATCGCACATAATTAGGTATACATATGCACATATTATATATGATTTAGTGGTAGTGACACACGCCTTACAATCGTGAGGTCGTGGGTTCAAATCCCGGTCCCGTACCAATGAGTGCTTTGGAATTTAAGTACGGAATTTAACACCGCTGGCTTTTCGGTGAAGGAAAACATCGTGAGGCAACCTGCATACTCGTATGTCAGTAGAATAAATTCTACAAAAAAAAATATCCACCAAGCCGCACTGGGCCAGCGTGGTGGATATGGCCCAAACACCCTTCGTGGGTAGGCCTACGTCCTGCAGTGGACTATTAAAAAAATGCTGATACAGTATACAGTACAGTACATAATTATGTAAGTGCGGAGAAATTAATATGAATTGTCTTAAGAATTAAGATTGACTGTGAATTATCCGTAAATAGAAAATGATAGAATAGTTACATGAGCCGTGTCGATGAAATATTATTATAATTGTTGCAAAAAGGCTTATCGTCGTTGTCGTAAGGGAAAAGTTCTGTCGGTGAAACGTCCGTAGGCGAAAAATCCTGTAGGGGTTTACAAATATACAGGGTTATTCCTAATCAATTACTTTCTTTTTAGGGGCTTATTCTGTACATCAAAAATAACAATTTTTGTCCTGCAACTTTTGGCAAAATTAAAAAAAAAATATGTTGTTCCATAGAATAATATCGTTCACCCGCGACAAAATGTAGTCTTGAGAAAAGTCGCAGAACAAAAGTTGTAAGTTTTGATGTACAGAATAAGCCCCTAAAATTATGCTAATTGGTTATGAATAAGCCTGTTTATAAATCGTCCTGTCGGCGAACAGTTTAATTACATTTTTGTATCACCGCACCACAATATGCCCCGTTCTTTTAAGTGTTTTAGAAATCATGAAGTCTAAAACTGCAAACCCCTTAATAAACATGATCGCTTTATTTTGGAAAAGATATGAAATAAATATTTAAATTAATATTTGTGTACGTCTAATCGAATGTTTTGTTTCTAAGTTACTACTACTTACTAAATCGTTAGAAAGGTCAAAGATATATTAAAAGTCTCGAGATTTAATTAACGTCTAATTTATGAGAACAGAAAAAGGAAAAAAAAAACTCAGCCGCTTTTGAATTATTTGGTTCGATATCGCAAATAACAAGTCATTATAAATACTGTAGCTTACTTTATTACATTTTTATGTATTTTAAAGCTTTGTGTAAGCTCTGAAAGCTTATTCTATAGGTATGGTTCACATTTAATTTTATAAGTATTGTAGCGTTGCGAAAATTGGCTCCCTTCCAATGTTTGTAAACTTTTCCAATTTTCTATATTTATCTATGAAAATATATCGATACCTACGCATGTTTCGCAAACGTGAAAGATTATAGAACATACTACGTTTAGGTATAGGTAACATGTGAATGTACTGGCTCAACAGTTTCATTGAGCTTAAAAATTGTTTGGCAACTGAAGAGAGCGAATTTCGTTTTGTTTTGATTATACTAATTATAATCAAAATAAATATACATAACATATTTTTCCTGTGGATTCATTGCATAGTTACACAATTGTCAAGAATTATGTCTATATCAAAATGATGTCGGATAAACGGATGAATAATAATTGTAATTGTAGCAGAGCTATAACTTATGTATGCCAAAATTATCTTAGCTAACACTACAGATTTTGCATATATCATTTATTTTTTACAGGAAATACAAAGTACTTAACAGCTTTTCAGACTATTACTTTAAAAGATTATCCGATAAATCTAGATAAAATATTTCTATACATTTTATTTTATACTTTTTGTA
This sequence comes from Hypomecis punctinalis, assembly GCA_949316475.1. Classification (NCBI taxonomy): domain Eukaryota; kingdom Metazoa; phylum Arthropoda; class Insecta; order Lepidoptera; family Geometridae; genus Hypomecis; species Hypomecis punctinalis. The sequence continues at coordinate 5,745,658 of OX438798.1, forward strand.
AATCTTCATTTAAAGGCACTTGTGATCTATGTTACTAACTCGATTTCCTTTGAGAACCCGATTTCTATCCGCTCCGCAGTAGATACTTATCTAAATCTAAATTATCAATGCCGGTAGTCATGTCAACAGATCCTTTTGAAATATTCCAGCTATGAGGATCCTAATCGGAGGTCTTTTGATATTATATAAGTATGTCCAATGAAATGATTTGAAAGGAATAATGAAAAGGTTAACAAACGTTTTGCAGGTTCAAAACATGTACCGAACACGAACAATATTACTATTTTAAGAGCAAGAAGATAACACCACTGTTAAGAACATACTTAATATGTATAGCTCAATTCAAAAAAACGTATATAGGCAACTTAAGCATCCAAGGATCCAGATCTACTCGAATGATAACTATCACAAAAAAATATAATAAAACTACATATCACCATTTAATTTTATGATTTCTCTATTATTTTCTTTAATTTAATTTTATATGGAACTGTACCATGAATCTGACAGTAACCCAGCTCCACTTTTTTCAACACACTTTTTGGGTTCAATAAAATTATATGCATCGCATATTATAATGAGGATCATCATAATAATATTAATCTTTAATATAGCTTAAAAACCGGTGCTGCAAGAATATCAAAGTGACCGAAACTTGTGATCATGGTCATAATATCACTTCCAAGTTTTCGGATTCTAAATTGTGGAAATCTTTTTGTTTTTATCAGATTTGGGACATTATTTAAGATCATGTTAACTCTCTCATTTAAAATAATTTTAAGACCACCACTATCGTATGATATTTCTTTGTATTTTTAACGTCGATTTCCTCTATAATCTTTAGACTACTTATAACAACACTGTCACTCAAATGCTTTGATCTCTCGTGCCCTGAAACTAAAATTCAAATCCTCCACCCACTCAAACCTTTTCTGTACCAAGTCCTTTACACTGAGAGCTGTCCTGCTGTGGAGTGAACTGCCTGTTGTTATTAGACAGGCTAAATCCCTACCCATATTTAAAAATCTCGTTTAGCATTATCTATTATTATTCTCTTTATTAATGTTAGCTAAACTTGGAATATTTGTATTTGTATATATGTAGGTTATATGCTATGTATATTATGTATGTTTATAAAATATACCTTTATTTGTTTATTTTTATCATTGTATCTAAGTATTTTCTATCTCTCATTATTTCACTGTATTTATACACCACCGACCGTATTTCTATTTTTCGTGTCCAGTCCATCCAAAGGTCTGGTAGAAATCGCTAAAGGCGATAATGCCGCCATTGTACAACATGGTTTTTTGTAATTTCTGTTGTATATTACGGTATATTTTGGTGTACGATATATTTCTTTATTATTATAATCTTTATGGGTAAATTTGAGGGTTCCCTATTGCCTGTATGTCTTTGTCTACCAAGTTTAGTTGGATGTTCAACAGTTTTCGAATTGTACGAAACACTAACTTGCATTTAGTCGGTTTTTTTACTCAGGATTATCATAATCATAATTTCAGCCGTGGGACGTCTACTGCTGGACTTAGCTCCCCCCCATTTAATTTACAATAGGAGAAGCGGGGATAACCTGCGATCATAATCATAGCCATGTCCCCTCCTGGGTAGTTTTTTTTGAACTTCGCACGGTTTGGTCGTATACAAAACTTATATATACTTGATATTCTCCATATAATCTGTCAAAGTTACGTCGACTAAACCGTGCGAAGTTCGAAAAACCGGACAAGTGCGAGTCAGGCTCGCACATCGAGGGTTCCGTACAAACATATTGTCAAAAATAATTAAAAACCTGTTTTAGCTTGTGCTAATGAAGTTATTTCATATGATACCTTACATATGGCCCATACCGCGGTGGAGAAAGCAAATTTATTTGCATCTCAATTTGCTGAGTCTTCGCGTCTAGACCCCGGTAGTGCGAGACCTCCAACTTTGCCAAACTGTGACACTGTAATGAGTGAAATACACATCCGGCAAAAGGAGGTCCTCAAAGTTCTCCGCAGTCTAGATGTGAACAAAGCCAGTGGCCCTGATGGTATTCCGGCCATTGTATTGAGGACTTGTGCGCCTGAGCTGTCGCCTGTGCTGACTCGTCTCTTTCGCCTATCTCTGAAGACAGGTCAAGTGCCCAAATCTTGGAAGCTTGCTAACGTGCAACCTGTACCCAAGAAGGGCAGCCGTGCCGACCCTGCCAACTACAGACCAATTTCGATCACGTCTATACTCTGTAAGAGTATGGAACGTGTTCTAAATAACAGACTCCTGGCCTACCTGGAAGCGAATGACTTACTCAGTGACCGCCAGTACGGCTTTCGCCGAAACCGGTCTACTGGGGACCTTCTAGCGTACGCCACACACATCTGGAGTGAGGTCATGGAGAAGCACGGGGAGACGTTGGCTGTCTCTTTGGACATTTCCAAGGCTTTTGATAGGGTCTGGCACGAGAGCCTTATTGGCAAGCTTCCATCTTACGGCCTGCCTGCTGATTTCTGCACATGGATATCAGATTTCTTGAGGAATCGGTCGATACGAGTTGTCGTTGATGGCTGCTCGTCAGACCAAATGGCTATCAATGCCGGTGTTCCTCAGGGGTCTGTGCTCTCTGCGACACTCTTCCTACTGCATATCAACGATCTGCTTAAGCCCGGGATCTTTGGGTACGCAGATGACAGTACAGTCGTGGAGAGCTACACATCCGATGCAAGAACCAGCGGGCCACAGATCGAGTTATACAGAGAGGCTATGGTTGAACGGCTCAACTTGAGTCTGCAGGCGGTATCCGACTGGGGTGATGCTAACCTGGTCAATTTTAATGCCACAAAGACTCAGGGCTGTCTGTTTTCGGCCAAAAAGAGACCCTTTCAATTGTCTCCCGCTTTCCGTGATGTCTCCGTTCCGGTAACTGACAACTTGGAACTATTAGGCGTTTCACTCTCATCTTCTCTTAACTTTGGCTCTTACATAGAGTCCAAAGCCCAATTAGCCTCCAAAAAACTTGGTGTTCTCTCTAAGGTGAGACGGTATTTCACACCTGAGCAACTGCTTTGTCTTTATAAAGCACAAGTCAGGTCTTGCATGGAATACTGCTCTCACCTTTGGGATGGCTCTGCCAAATATCAACTGGAGGCTCTGGAGTCGATTGAGAGGCGAGCCAGGAGGCTGATTGACAACGACACCTTGACTAAGACGCAGCTGCAAAGTCTTGAGCATCGTCGCAAGGTAGCGTGTTTGTCGGTCTTTTACCGGATCCACTTCGGAGAGTGCGCCCAGGAGTTGCACAATCTGGTCCCCCCTGCCCCTTTTTTCTATCGTACGGCTAGACGGACGCGACCAAAGCGCCACCCTTTTATGGTGGACATTCCGCGCGTTAGAACCAAGCGTTTCGAATCCTCATTCCTCATACGAACAGCCGGAATGTGGAATGCTTTGCCTGGGTCTGTCTTTCCATTAAAGTACAACGTGAGTGTCTTCAAATCCCGAGTAAATAGGTATCTTCTAGGTAAGCGTGCTACACCCTAGACCGCACATCTGCTTAACATCAGGCAGTGTGTAGTCAAACGCAAACCAATTCGAAATAAAAAAAAAAAAAAAAAATGATACGATTTACTCACTTTGAATTTTGAACCCATATTTTGTGAATTTTGAGGCCCTATTTATATGTGATTTAAATAAAAATGTATAGTTTTCAGATTTATTCCTATATGTGTACTCTGAGACAATGCTTTTCGCCAAATTTCATAGTTCTATATCAACGGGAAGTATCTGGTAGGTTTTGATTTTTGTGAGTGTTAAATATGCGTTTTTTACGACATAAACGTCTCTAACTTTTTTATACGGTAACTGAGAAGCTTATCTTTTACACAACTGCAAGAGTTCATAGGTTTACGTATACAGTTTAAATTTCAACTCAACATTTTTACGCGTTCCCGAGATAAAGAGTCTTGACATACACACAGACGGACAGACGTACAGGCGGACAACAAAGTGATCCTATAAGGGTTCCGTTGTTTCCTTTTGAGGTACGGAACCCTAAAACGGTCCCCTGTCCATCTTGTGAGTGTTTTTATCTAACTACAACATGAAATCGAAATTACCACCCTGGCTCATCATTAATTGCCAATTACAATCAATGAGTGTCCCAGGCCTTTTATCTGAATCACCTAAGCTAACAGGAGGTGGGAAGAAAAACGGAGTACCTACAGCAATTAAGATGGACAATGACCCAGCGCCCACTCTGTGTCTTGAATGACCATCTTCACTTCGACTCCTACGCAGATTACGTGTTTTATATTGTCTTCTCACTTCTCGGACGTCATAAAGGATTACATAAGGGTCGTTACATAAAGATTTGGAAATAGCTTAAGTAGGTAGATTTTTTTCAGTCAGAACAGCACTTTGGTGCCAATTGTTACTTTGGTTACTTGTAGATACTTTTATTGTTTCATTGACAATCAATGGTGAATGGTATAAATTAAAAAAACCGCTATTTCCAGCAATGAGTCATCAAGGGCTGATGATAATGATTGTCTATCAAAAGATATCTCGTATCTAGAAACTCTAACAATATTAAAGTAAATGTTGAGGATTTTTCAAATGTACTCGTAACGTCACATTGTAAATGCCACGTCATTTTGCACTGGAACCACAAACAGGAACACTTACTACTGTTATTTCAATTTAGCATTAAACATAAAAACCAAGTTTATTTGAAACAAATGGGTCAACAAAACTCCGACTTCACAGAAACGCCTAATCTGGGGTTGATGAATAAAATATTATGATGTTTGTGTCGTGTGTTTCTGCAGTGTTTTGTCCCACTTGACGCAGAGTTGTTTTGTCGAGTGTTGACCTACATACCAGTTATTTATAGGTACGTACTGTGAGCACACCATGATCTATGGTTAAAAATCTATAGTAGTCTGTGGTTAAAATCTGTTCAAAAATCAAGACTTAAGCCGGTAACATACTATCGGACGCGGCTGACGGACGCGACTGACAGCCGCGACTTAGCAATGTGCACAGTCTTAAAACATCCGGTGTGCCAGATCGCTCTCGGACGTCCGAACGCTCAAGATCGTCCGAAGGTAACGTCCGCGACTTAAGCACGAAACATACTATCGGACGCAGCTGACGGACGCGACTGACAGCCGCGACTTAGCAATGTGCACAGTCTTAAAACATCCGGTGTGCCAGATCGCTCTCGGACGTCCGAACGCTCAAGATCGTCCGAAGGTAACGTCCGCGACTTAAGCACGAAACATACTATCGGACGCGGCTGACGGACGCGACTGACAGCCGCGACTTAGCAATGTGCAGTCATAAAACATCCGGTGTGCCAGATCGCTCTCGGACGTCCGAACGCTCAAGGTCGTCCGAAGGTGACGTCCGCGACTTATGTCCGATAGAGTGCTCGGCTCAGTGTACTTTCATAGTCTGGCTCGCGGCTGTCAGTCGGGTCCGAGTCCGTAAGCCGCGTCCGATAGTATGTTTCGAGCTTAAGTTGCGCGTCTGATCTGTGATTTCGTTAGCACAGTGGTTAGTAACCCTGACTATTGGATCAAAGAGGCGTGGGTTCGATTGACCCAGACCAAATATTTATGTGATGAACATACCGAGATGTTTTCATGTGTCTGGTTGTTATTGGTAATTATCTATCTAAGTATGTATTTAAAAATATGTGTATAGTATATGACTATCTGGCGGCTAAATGACAAGCTTTGCTTAGTTTGGGCTCAGAGACAGTGTGTAAGATGTCCCTTAATATTTATTTATAAATTAGCTATATTTTTTATTGTACTGTACCAGCTTTTTAATAGTCCATATTAAGGCGGCCAACTTTCCGAAAACTGAATGCGGGACTTAACCTTTCGTGGGGGTTAGGGATTAGTAGATGTAATTACCAAAAAGTTTTTGGCAAATACACTTACATAATAAAAACACAAAACTTAGGTAGAAGTCATTTATTTTTAAAATCATATTTGTCACTGGAGTGACACTTTTTAACAAGCGAAATTCTTTTTGTAAATCTTCAGTGAATTTACAAGTTCGCTTTTTGACTGTCGGCGGCATTGAAAAATTATCGGACGGAACTGATAAAATAAAAACCTTAAGCAAAAAGCAATAATTTAACCTATCAATATCGTGTCACGGCGTGCACTAATGTCTAATTTTCAAAATCAAAACAATTCCATTACTCGTGCGCCCCTTTCCCGCTCTTATGCCTCATTTACATTCAGCTGTAGTGAGCAGGGAAGTGGGCAGGGAAGTGGGCAGGACGAGTATGTAAACGTATACTTCTCTTGCCACTGCTTAATGCCACTCGCGCTGCCCAGCGCTCCCGAAAAGAGCGGTTTTTAGTGCGGACTTCAAAGGACCGGCAGCGCGAGCGGTAGGGCGTGTTTACATTCTGCTCAAGCGCAGGTTGGTAGGTACTTACAAAGTTCTATTACGATGAATAGATATCATCCACCATCTTCTACGACGTCTTTTCTTTTTTTTCATTTGATTTATTTTTAACTGACGCACATAATTATGTAGGTATCGCTAAAGACACAGCGCCGACGCTGCAAAAATTTCACCGTCTGCCATTGCCGGAACTTGAAAGCGAAGTGAGAGGAAGGGCAGTATGTAAAAACACATATCCCTCGATCCTGCCACAGCAGTATTAAGGGAATTATTGCCGGCAGCGCGAGGAGCAGCGATAGGGGCTGAATGTAAATGAGGCATTACGCCTTATGAGTTCAGTAGAGAGAAAGAGAACGAGATTAGCGCGTGCGCGATACGCTTGTCGCTATTATAGGTAATCTGTGTTCCTTCGCTGTTGACCGTGCGCGCGTGTAGGTGTTGTGTAGAAGTGTGGTAGAAAAATAGGAATGCGGGACATGCGGGACGCATACAACGTTTTACGGGACTATTTTACTAATAATTTCAAAGCGGGATTTCGTCTAGCATTACGGGACGGTCCCGCAAAATGCGGGACGGTTGGCCGCCTTAGTCCATATAGCCTTACCCACCAAAAGCGATTACGCCTTATCCACCACGCGAAGAACCACCTAGTGTTACAAATGTGACGCTGTGGGTTTAAATCCTGTTACAATGTACAAGACTTGTAGCAATGAGTTTTAGGAACTTATGTACGGATTTTCACACCACTAGCTCTTCGGTGAAGGAAAATATCGTGAGGAAACTTGTAGGTACATTTCCGTGAGAGAAATTCGATTGCGTTTGTGCATCCACCGATCCTTATTTAACATACGCAGATCACGAATTCGTATAGGCCGGGTGACTAGCTCTGATATCGGAGTTTTTAAGCCGTCTAAAAGATGTTATTTCTCAATTGTGAAAGAAGTTGTTGTCTAGAACGTGCACAGTAATAATCATCAGTCGATCTCTCTAACTGCGACTTTATTACTCGCATCTTGACCTTTGCACGACCACAAGCCAACAAACTGTTGATGTCCATTTCTGACGGTCTCAAAAATGCCGAGATATTTTTAGCGGTGACAAATTTTCAGTTTTACTGCACATTTTGTTGACTATCGCAAGCTGGATATATCGAGGAGTCTCCTTCACCTGTCGCAGTAAATAACAGTCTTTAATTGAAGATACAATCTCGTTTCAATTAATTCAATCAGTCTCACTGCACTTTGTTCCATTACAAGTAATGATAAGGACGAGGAAAAACGAATCGGATGTGGGTTCCTGATTGCGGTAAATCTCAGTAGTACTCAGTACCTATCATAAAATCGTGTAATTAATCGAAGACAATTGACAAAAGTGCGTAAAGCTCAAACGAAATTCGAGCAAGCATTTTTCATCATCATAACTTTTTTTGCTTACATCTATGTCAACAACTGTATTCCTCGTGCCCAATAATTTGAACTGATAAGAGATATTAATGGTGATAAAATAAAAGAGAACAGAGTTCCAAAAATACAAACATTTGAAAAAATAGGTCCGTTTGGCTATTTGTCGGATGGTAAGCTTAATGTGAAAGGTGATGTGAAAACAGAAAGAACAAGTTAAATACTAGAAAGGACTTTAAACTTTACATAACATGCCATTCTAATTCCGTAGCTGTTTGTTCCGTAGTTGAGGTCATTCCGCCAAAATTAGACGGTTTCACGCGATCGACTGACGTGTTTTCCATGCAACCCTCGATGCCCGGCATCAATTGATCTAATTGTTCATTGCAGCATGACATCACTAGCGGTAATTAGAAGTACAAATAAGAACTGGGAAGCGCACACTCGCTATCTATTGGAGTAATGAAGACCTATTCATCTAAGGGGGCCTGAATTGGATTCGTTTTCCTGTTTCGTCGTATGGGATAAGAGTTAAGACTAACAAGCAGTAGATTAATCAAGACTCTATTCTTAGAATCAATTGTTAGTCCCTATTCTAGATAGATTCGAGAATAATCGGACATCTTCAAGCGTTATGGAGTAATAAGGACATATAAGTATAATTGGACTGAAAACTACCAAAAGTTCATTCAGTTCATCTGATTCCCAAGTCGATATTTCAGTCAACCTGGTATATGATAATCAAATCAAATTATGGATCATGAATTTTTTTTTAGTATGGAATATTGGACATATTAGAACAATATAATAAGAAATAAGAAATTCTGTAGTGTTTTATCGTGGGTTTTGTTTAAAATTGACCTGCAGTGTTTTATCGTGGTTTTTGGTTAAAATTTTCCTCTAGTGTTTTATCGTGTTTTTTTTATGGGTCCAGACTCGTGGTTACACCATAGCCATGGTGTATTTTCAATTTCAAATTAGCACCTAATTATATTTTAAAAATAGTTTTAATTATTTATTTGTTCAGTTAGGTATTTTTTTCCCAGGTTAGCTAGGGTGTCTAAATATTTTTTAAATTTAGTGTATGAAGAATAAATACTAACTGTTTTCGCATACGTTTGCTCGGCTATGTGGCGGGAAAAGCGGGCTGCAGTAGTCCTCGACACTGGTTTTCCTAGCTATTTCGCATTACTGTTAATTATGTTTATATTATGCCAATATTTGTCATGCATACCTACTTTGAGATTACATTTCTAAGTACCCACTTTTTTAAGTTTGTGAATTGTGTATGATATATGTGTTATGTATGATAAATAAATGAAATGAAAATAAAATGTAATAAAAAATAAATTCAAATAAGTAACGACAAATTAATTATATATTTTATGTTTTTATTATAAAATCTCTTGAGCTTAGAAATAGTTTCAAAGTCTTTACTTTGGCATATGAATTTCGTACTTTAGTTTCAAGTACATAGTCTCTTGACAGTACTTTAGTCGAGAAGTTAGTACTTAGACGACACGCTTGACAATATGCACCTACATAATATTGAAGTTGAATGTGTTGAAAAGCGTGCTACATGTAAGTATTATACCCACAGGAAACTCTATACCTACGGTTTGTATGCTTTATATGTTTTGTTTCTCAATCAAAGTGTTTGTCAGCTGATTCCTAAGATAAACCTTTTGTGTGATAATTCACACACACACGCCCACGCACGCCTGAAATACACCTTAATGGAAGGTGTATAGTGTCCCATAGGTATTTACTCATTGTTGGGTATAACATGACAAGTCACGGGTTATGGCAATGACGTGTTCTAATACCTTTTCTTTTGGTACTCGTATCTAGTGTCTTGTAGAACAATACACTTCATAATAAGTCCAATGGATGTTTTGTCTATCCTCATTAGGGGTATCAGATTTCCTAGTCTTTCTAAGTAACATTAGAGAGTTAACACAAAGAATGACGTCAAAACTTCGTCGTATTGTGTTTCGTCTAGCAACGATATCAAGAACTTAGGAATAATGATAAATTGATAGGATTTTGTAAAAGCTTCAATAGTAAGTAAGTGAATGAGATACAATTAATTTGGATTTTGTGATAATGTTAGCATTTTCAACTGACTTTCAAATAGGAAGATTTCTCAATTCGTTTATATTATAGGTAGTCAAGATTCGGGAGCGTCGCGGTGGTATTTGTTAAAACTATGAATAGAAACTACGACTGATTTTGAAGTCGATTTAATAAAAGTAAGGTCTGTGTTCTTACAAGGTAACTTAACTAATGGTTGTCAAAACTTATTCTATTTTACACTAAGCTTATTTAAACAAAAGAAGGGGTGGGCGCTGTAGCGCTTCCGCCCAGCACAATGGTATTAGACACATGTGCGAAGACAAAAGGTTGCGCCGTCGGTCGGTTTAACTACCTGACCATGTCGATAACATAAGGGTACTTCTTCGAAGACAAAATTTTGGACGTCTATGGGTTTTTTTCTGAAACCAACAAACAAAACAGTGTGTAATTTTTTTTCTATACAGTTTACCTTTAACTCTACCTGGGACAAGTGAAATTTTTCAAATAATTGCAGTCTAAGTGTAAATTAAAAATATCTGAAGATTGTTCTCCTGATTCATATACCGCGTCCGCTTGCCATTTTTCGAAAGAAAATGGTCGATATCGCATTTTCCCTTTGGTAAATCATTATAAATTATAATTATATCAAAAGGAAATGAATTGCACTTTTACAAAAAAAATGTGTATTAGTTATAACTACCTTAGTATGTTTATAAATAGGCTAATAAGAAGTGTCCGGCATATAATACTGATTAATGTGGCGTATGCTGCGCTTGACCGTGCTTGGTCGGGTGATGATGATGAGAGCCTGACTTCTCGCGCAGGGGGAAGCCAGTCGTGCAACAGACGAGCCAGAAGGTGGATATACGGCTGGTTCGCTTGGATCCCGGAGTTACAAAGATAAATGTCTGATTCATCTGTGCTTAGTTCAGGTGGCATTATGATTACAATGCCTGTTTTATAAAATTTATTTTATGGTTTTACAACTTCAATCTGTATTTCGTGTAATGCTTTTGGGTTATAGATTCAAGTAGAAAAAATACAATACTGAATTCAGTATGTATGATGAGTTATGCATGTATTACGGCAAAATCCTGATTCATCTGGCCTGATTCATATGGTCAAAACGCCATATAAATCATAAAATTCATACTGGAAAAGCTTTGAATATAGCTTATATAGCCCAACAAGACCTCGACGACGACAGTTTTTGGATAGAAACTTCGTCAATCGATGCATTACTCCAAAATTCACCAGAGATGTCTTATCGACCCTTCTTCAATATTTATATTTTATATTTTTTTTTCTTCTTCTTCTTTAATCTTATTTGTTTAAAAAAACACAAAAACGCCCTCATCATTTGAATCTGAACAATCATCCACGTTTTTCTGAAGCTTCAGTAAAATAAACTTACAAAAGAGTCTCACACTGCCGGTGAAGGTATGATTACTCAATCTTCCATTAAAAAATCAAGATCTCGTCAACAAGAAAAAGGTTTTAAAGATGACATTGAAAGTAGCTCGGGCCCTTGCAAAAAGCTAAAGATTTATTTCTTGTAGTACTAAAATGTGACTACATTATTTATAGTTAACAATATGTACTAAGAAAAATCATGTTTCTGTGATAGTTACCAAGGAAGATTACTGTCAAAAATTCCATTTAATTGAAGTTGATCTCATGTTTCTTACTTTAATCTTATTTTTTCATTATATAATTAACAGGATTCGTGAATTGTACATGGAAAAAAATAAACAGAGAGAATAATATAATGTACCAATTACTATACTTACTATTAGTTCAGTTCAGTTCATTTATTCTCACATGGGTGCACACTTATGAATGTCAAAAGTAAACAATAAAAATAAATTAACATAAAACAATAAAACTAACAGAATGAATACATTTTCATTTACAAATACTGTCACATGTCAGGTTACGCAATGAATTTTTGTCACACATAAAATCTTTTACACTATAGTATGCTTTTTGTATAAGAAAATCTTTGATAATATTTTCAAACATTGTTTCATTTTTCTTAATTATTAACTTTCATGTACCTATTTATCAGTAACAAATATTACTAATAGTTCATTTATGTAATTTAAAATGTTTTCGTTTACCCAGGTAATATAAGAATTATAATTAAGTATTACAATTTTTAGATTTCTAAAATGTAATACAAGAAATATTGTTCATTCGTCAACTTTTTTTCGTGCTATAGTGTTAAAATTTTATGTACGTATGTAAAATATGATTAGATTTCCCTATTACACAGCCAAATTACATAGTTTTTCATTTTCAGTTCTGTTCTGATTCATCTGTAATCAATTCTGATTCATCTGGGCACAAAATATTCGAACGTAGATATCTTAAAAACAACTTAATAAAAACAAGTCCCTCATTGAAATATATGTTCTTTAGTTACCTTTTTTACATATGAACATGTGCGACAGAGCTGAAAGTGAAATAAAATTTTGGCCAGATGAATCAGTCAAAGAATGAAATTTCGAAGAAGTACCCATAAATTCTCCCCCCTTAAGAGTGAAATTGTCTGGGAAAGAATTGACTCAAGACAATTTCACTACATTTTATTAATTAATTGTTAATCATAAGTGATTCTAATCTAAACACATTTGAACAATTTATGACATTAAACCTAACGACAGAAATTTAATTATTCGACACAATTAGACATTGCAATAATAAATTCAGACATTATTCTAGGCTTACATCAACATTAACCGTTTTATAACCTTACAATATCATTACACAACACAAATTCGAAACTAAATGCAAAATTGCTGCACTTGCATCAAAATTGCAATATTAAAAAATAGAGCCATAATAAGGATACACGAAAAATACACGTTAATATTAAGAGGGGTCATTTTAGGTACTTACACATTTTTAAAAACTTAGTGTATAATTATGGATAATCTCAGATGAATTATTGATGAGTAATTAATCTTAATATCTCACACATATTATGTACTATCCAACAGCTGCAATTGTAATTATTCAATTTATTTTATTTTTATAATAATTGTTAAAAAGGTTCCTAATTGAGACCAAACCTTATTCTAGATTTACAACAATATTATTGAACAAAAAGTTAAAAACTAAAACTATATTTTTTTTTAATAAGATTCTTAAAATTCCTATTAGGTAATAAGACATACATAATTATAATTTAAAAAGTACATAAAATATTTTCAAAATAAGATATTAAATTGTAGTTGATTTTTAAAAGGATACAATAATATTTTAATTAAATTTGAGTTGATTCAAACTGATTTCTTAATGTCCAATCAAAATCTAATGTTCATAATTATGTACCTAACGATTACACGATACAATTTTAAGAAATTTATGCTGAAACAGTTTCCTGATACTTAAACAAGAGTAATAGGCATAAAATGTTCAATTTTTTTTTTGGTAAATAAATTAAATTATAAACGCATTCATTAAACAAAATGTATCTATCTAACCCAAAGGTATTTTACATACGTAATTTTATTATCGAGCATACATCAATCAATTACTCAAAACAAAAAATATAAATGATGAAAATTATTCTTCACTTCTCAGTTAAAACTTATTTAATACCTAACAATTACATTAGAGACACAGAAATTACACTGTTTCTGAAAAGTCATTACTTTTAGGTAACATTTTAAGAGAGTCTTATCACGTTTTCGATCACTGGTTGGCACTATCACTTTCACTTCACTATTTATGATTTAGTTCGATTAAGACAATTAATCAGCTTCCAACTAACTGTAAATACTGTGATAACTGTTGTGTGCTGCTGCTCGTGCTGATCCATGGTTTCCATTAAACCATTGGAAAAGTTGCGCCGTAGTGTCTTGATCGAGGCAGGAATCTATCATGGGTATGCTGGATCAATGGTTAATTGGTAATCAGATGATATTCTGTCATTCATTAATTTTATTTATGTCGTCAATACAATTGAAGCTCGTAGACTGAAGCGGAATCTAATATGATTATACTGGGTCATTGGTTCTTATAAAGTAGTTTTTTTTTGTCGTCGATATAATGGTATTGGAGATCGCAGAGTGTCGGGCTGATAAGGGTTTCATATCATTGTAGATGTAGCGCTGCAGTGTCTCGAGGCCGGAACGTAACATTGTTATCCTGGATCATAAGTGCTTATCAAGTGGTCTTCTGATGTATATTTCCTTTCTGTGACCAATACTGTGGCGTTGAAGCTTGCAGAGTCTAGGGCTGGTAAGCGTTTCAGACTTTCACCGTTAGGATGGATATTAGGAAACACAAGAAGGGTCAGGGATTCAGACAAAGGAAATACAAAGATATTCAGAGATCGATTATAATAATAATGAAAATGTTTGAAACTGTTATAAAATAAAAATGATATCAATTCCTGTGCATTATCTGGTTTGTTTACATTTTATACTGATCCATGCTCCTATGATTAATTACTCTTATTTACTAATTAAAACTTAATCATGAGACGTGACGATACTCAGCATCGTAAGAGTGTCAGCGTTCGTTACGTCTTCATGAGTAGAAAACCTAATTCCTATCTGACTAACCAATTCCTACAGCGGAAGAAAGCACTTGTTGTTTATCTATTGAGCTTAGATTATTCGATTTAAATGTGTGTAATTGAGTTTTGTACACAGTAGATAAATCGGCAATCAATTGATGGCATTCTTCGTTCGGTTTGCTAATTATTTTGCTCAGAACACCAGAAATTACTATTGAGAAGTAGTCAATGAGTCTTGTTATGAATGTAGGGGTTGCTCTATTGTCAATTTTTATGGCCTGTGTCATCGGACGCAACGAGTTAGCAACCGTTGGTAAATATTTATTGCTCATTGTTGCAACTGCAGATGTGGACATTTCTTTAAAAGGGTCATTTTGAGTTAGGGTTGACTTACTGCTTTGTTTCAGGGTATTTGTGGGCTTTAACTGTTTTATATCTGTTTTAACTTTTTGGCATGTTTTGTCTTCGCTATCTTTTAGAAAGTTTGTCGTTACTTCGTTTTTGTCTATTGAATAAAATATCCTTTCTGTAAATTCGTCAAAGTCAATAAAGCCTTGTTCACACAGGGAGGTTATTACTTTGTTGAATAGTTTTTGGTGTTCATTGTTTTTAAAATGAATGAAATACTTTTTGTTTGACTTCATGTGGTCTTTTAAAAACTGTACGATTGTTTGTTCACCAGATGGTAAAAATACTTTTAAAACATTTTGTTTGTTTGTAGAGAAGTCCCTGTCCAGAATTAAATTTTTAATGTGGTTAAATACTGAAGTTTGATTCGATTCGAATATTTCGCGTAGAATGCGAATGTTTTGGTTTTCAGTATTTGAGGTTGAGTCACAGGTTAGACGCAAAGTCTCTATATTATTGTCATCGAATTTTAAAAGATCGTCCTGTGTATCAAGTTCATGTGATGTCATTATGTGGGGGTCGGAAATATTAGCAATATTAGTATGGTCAGTGTCTGAGGTCAGTTTTGGTAGAATATTTGTCGATTGATTAACATTTTCTGCGGAGCTTTGATTTTTATCATTTTGCATTCTCCTTGAAACAGGTCTGAATCGAATTCGCTTAATTTTATCTGTGATAGAGCTTTTATTGTTAGTTTTCCTGTTATGTACCATACAGCTTTTTAACGCAAAATTATTGCGTTTAGAATTTTGAATCGAGGGGCTACTTCTATTTTCTAGTTTTGTGTCTTGTACTAGTAGGCTATGTGTGACAGTTTTTTTAGTTTTTGCAAAGCTAGTTGTCGAGTCATTTTCAACATTCACAGATAATTCATCGCAAGTGATGTCATCGGCAGAGTGCTGTGCAAAATTTTCACTTGTATTTGTGATACTTTGGTCGTGATTATTTAGATCGAAAGCGTCTGGGCAGACTTGGTTTTTCTTCTTAATTTCGCGTAATGGAAAACTTTGACTAGTTTTTAGAGGAGATGCAATTTGCATAGAAACGTCATTAGATCGCACCTGATTATTTGGCCTATAACCAAATTGCGGGTTAGGTTGCTGTCTAGCACCAAATTGTTGGGGAGTCATTATTTGTCTTTGTGGAGCTAACTGGGGGCGATAGCCAGTAGGCTGGAATTGTCGAAATTGTTGTGAATATCCGAAAGGCTGGTGTAATTGTGGTCTAAAGCCTGAAGACTGGAAATGTGGTCGGTAACCGAAAGGTTGCGGTTGCCTGAAGGTTACAGGGTTAGGCCTAAACTGATTATTTGGGACGGCGGGTGGCAACATAGGCTTGTAACCTATAGGTGAGGTCGCTTGTGGAGACAATATATTTTTATTATTATTTGCTGGTGCGTTTCGAACTAAATATTGTTCATGGAAGTTTACTTCTTCCATGACCATCGCTAGGGCTTCTTCTAAGTTATTAGGTTTTTTATACCTAACTATTCTGAGCAAGTGCTCCGGCAAGTTATACAAGAAGACGTTCAATGAGCTGTTATTGTAAATGATGCGTTTACTTTCTTTCATAGAGATGTTGTCAATTTCGTTCACTTTGGACATTAAAGCGTTCCGCACTGATTGAATTCGCCCGCAGAATTCCAAATAACTTTCATTATTTTTAATTTTTAATGCGTCTAATTGTAGGGAAATACATTCTTCCGTGCGCGGGTCTCCGAAATGCTGTGTTAAGGTGACGCATTGATAAACTATAGTTTCAAAATCGAGTACCGCGCCCCTTCACTCGGACAAAATTTTACGCGGTCTCACTTGACAAGATCACGCCAGAGCGGCGGGCGGCAACGCTGGGCTAGCGTACGTGGCGCTGCTAACGGCGCGGCGGCGGCACGCGTCAACTCAATTTGCCTAGAGCATAGATAATCATGGAGTCGCCTTGTCCTTAATCAACAATTTAAAAAAAAGGCAAAAATTATTTTGATCTTTTTAATGTTTTTTTTTTTTCATACAATACAGGGTTATTTCAACTGCTGTTTTTAAACTTTCGCGATTTGAACACATTATTATTATATACTACGGGACTTATCGCGCACTGAAATTACGAGATAAATAAATAACTCATCATCAGGTACTTAAGTTTACCGTTTCCACCGAATCCTCTGATGTGGGCAACACATTTTGTAACTCTTCATTTTCAGGATTTGGTTCTTTTAACTGAAATTAAATTACTTACATTACTATTAAAGGAATTAGACATGTACAAAATGGAGTACAGTGGCGGAGGTATAGGTACTAACTACTCACTAAATACCTGGAAAATCTTTGTGATAAAGCAGGGAGAATAATTTTAATTTCGTTTATTTAAAAGAAGAAAAAATAATAACCCTATCGACAACTTCCTCTTTTTTGAAGTCGGTAAAAGACAATACTATAACCGTGATAATTTAAAAAAAGTGTTTAAATTTACCGTTTCCTCTGAATCCCCAGATGTCGGCAACACGTTGTGTAACTCTGCGTATGTTGGTGATATTTCTGGGTGGCTACAAAATAAAATGATGTAATTGTATAATTATTAAAAAGTTAAAGCTGACACAATTATTTAGGTGATAGAACATCACCTAATAAATATCATTATTTTAGATAGGTTTCTAAAATATCAAGAGACGACTCCATAGCTTTTTGTTCTGATATTTGTTTCCTACAGTATGGTTAGTTTGTACAGACAAATCTTAGTAGGTACACACTTGAAAATAAAGAATAGACGGAGTATTATTACTAGATACTTTAAATTGATTGCTGACATGATAGATAGGTACTTGGCATGGACTCACTCTCTATCTACTGGCCCTGTTGAGGATGTGGATTGACAATCGTCAGGTTGCAGTTTCCGTTTTTTTGACCTAAAAAATTGTAAATATAGGTAAATGCAGAAAAATTGAAGTACCTAGGTAGTAAGAATGTGATAATCCATAATCTGTAGACGAATGTGTATTTGCCAAATATAGACTTTATTATTAGGGCATTAGAGTGCAACTATTTATTGCAAGTTTATTATATATGTAATTCGACTTACCCAAACATTCCGTCATTTTTTTTAGGTTTTCTTTTTCGTTTTTGTAAAAACAATTCTTTCCGCTTATTTTTCCTCCCCATTTTCTATGCACACTTGTTCACTACTATTTACACACTACCAAATAAAAATACTACCTAACTTACTACCTACTATAATAATGTTCTAAAGCTACAATATAATATAGTACACTAAAGTCTAACTTATAATTTTGAAAATAATTCTGAAGTAAATTACTCGGTTGTCGTCGCACAGAGTACCTAGAAGACAATAACCAAAAAAAAACAGCACGCATCTCGCGCCGTCCGTACTTTGCGGCGTTGCCAGCCCGACGCTGAGCGAATCATGCGCTCGTCGGAGTCGCAACGTCGCACCGGTACGGCGGCGGCGGCCCAGATAGTGCCGGATCAAATATTCTGAGCAAACACTGTAGAGTAAAAGCTAAACTAGAGTAGGCGCGAAGAGATTTGATTGAGTTTTTAATTAATTACTCATAATATACAATTTAAAAAAAAAAAATTCACGGTTTATAATAAAGAAAAGGGATCTGGCTATTTTATTCGTAAAAAATAATGGGGTGTTGTCGCTGATAATTCTGAGCATTCGAATTACTAAAATTTTGTTGGTGAGCAATTTGTTTTATTTTTTTTTTAATAAAGCCGGTTACTTTTCAAAATTTTGTCCGGTTCATTCAATTTATTAAGATTTTCCCTTATCTATGACATTTTTTAAATTTGAATCGATATCATTCATCCTCTCACATCGCGCATTCAAAAGTACTCGTTTTTGCCGTTTTCGTGTTTCTCGGCCCGGTGCCTCGTCTTAATATTGTTTTCATTTCGTCCCACGTTGCAATATTTCCGCGTTCACTAATGAGTGCGGCTGCGTTGTCGGTAAGCCTACTTGCGATGCTTTTCATAACATATTCGTTTTGAAGGGGTGTTCCTTGATATTTGTTTATAATATATTCACTATTAATAATAAAATAATTTAACTGTCGTTTATCGCCGTTAAATTTTGGTATCAATTTCAACATTTCAAACGGAATTAAAAGAATTTGATCTTGGGCCATTTTATTTTGTTTTCGCGCTAGATATGCACACTCGTCAAATTAAATAAAACAATATCTGTTTATCAAACTAAATTCACACGAACATTAAAGTTAATAAAGTTAATACGACGCAAATTGACGCAATAAAGCTCTAATTTATGAATTCGTCTATTCCTAAAATATTTACTTTTATTTACTTATTTAGAAAACTACCGACAAAAGGGTTATCCTTTTTAGATTTATTATCTTTTTACCTTATTAAATATAATATGGCGAAAATTTAGCGCCTATATTAAAATATCTAAAATTATTTATTCAATTCAATCTAATTAATTATTTATTTATTTAGCAATGATTTAATACAATGTTATTTTTAATTTAAACTAAGTCTTTAAATACATGAATGATTTCGTAGAGTTTGATACAAAACCAGACAGTGATTATGGAGAGTGAAGTTCGAACTCTGAATAATCGGGAAATGGTTTGGAAGGTGAAAAGTCTTACTCACCTACCGCCCGGAACCACCGCTGCATTGCCACTTGACAGATTTATTTGGTTCGTTCAGGATCTCTTTTTGCTGCTCGTCCCTCGTTCTATCGTTGGCGCCTTAGGTTTCGCGAAGACAGCGTTAATTTTGAAACGCGGATCTGATCGCGAAATTAATGACGACACGAAGTACGCGAATTTCCGTGCGGGAAATTTATGCGTTACGCGGAAAACGAAACAGCTCTACCAGAAATCCTCACCAGGCTGCGCCAGTCAAGATTCGGGAGCGTCGCGGTGGTATTTGTTAAAACTATGAATAGAAACTACGACTGATTTTGAAGTCGATTTAATAAAAGTAAGGTCTGTGTTCTTACAAGGTAACTTAACTAATGGTTGTCAAAACTTATTCTATTTTACACTAAGCTTATTTAAACAAAAGAAGGGGTGGGCGCTGTAGCGCTTCCGCCCAGCACAATGGTATTAGACACATGTGCGAAGACAAAAGGTTGCGCCGTCGGTCGGTTTAACTACCTGACCATGTCGATAACATAAATAGGTAGATAGATACTATTTCTTCTGTTTCGATGCTACCCAATTTTTCTAAATAAATATTGTTTGTGGACGGATTCGTTAGTTTCTCAATACAATCTGTTAATGAATATCTAGATTGTCCATTCACTTTATTAGTATTAAAGCAGAAAAGTTGATTAAAATTGCAATATCCAATAGCAATATCGGCATTTTCCCTCGCTGTTTTCGAATTGTGGTCTTTATATCAAGTTGGTTATGTTTTTAAAAATAATAATAATAATCATCATTAAAATCCGCATCTACTCTTTCTGTTATATTTCAGTGCAAGTTAAATCCCTTCGGAATTTGATGCTAGTGTTCCAAAACGGGTCACGATTATGAATACGATACTCAGCAGTTGCGAAATAAATGATTTCACAGAGACCTTAATCTCAAATAAGTAGGCATGTCATGTATTTCAATCGTTTTATTACAGCGTAATAATCTCTATATGATTATGTTTATGGTTGTAATTTATGTGAGCTCGGGATCTCTTATGGCCGGCCTGGGCTGGCTGTATCAACACACCAGTAAGGCTAAGGACTCACGGAGTGGTTTTTAGCCGCACCCGCCACGGTTGCGGGCCCGCAACTTCTGTATATATAGGTAATCTAAGTAAAAAATTATAGCTGATATTACGGCGCGTTTTACGCCCGCGGTGTGCGCGGTTGTTTGCGGCTCCGCTGCACCGGCGGGCAACTAGTAGAATCGCGGGGACCGCGGTCAACCGCAGTCGCGGCGGTTTGCAACCGCGCGCTCTGCGTTCGTTTGGCGGTCCGATCTTCAACTAATCGTTTAGCTTATAGCCGCCAGTCTTGTGATCATCGCCCGCCACGTTTGCGGGTTATAATCTCAACCGCGACGGCTGCGTAACCGCACAAATAGCCGGTCGCGTGAGTATAGAAATAAAAACCTCTGCTCCGCGCCGCCGCGGCGGGCACGGGAAAAATTGCTCCATGAGTTCTTAGCCGTATTTTCTGGCGCATAACGCAACGCAATGAGTGGTCGTTTAGATTGGGATAGGTATTTATGTTCGCGGATGCATTGGGATATTTTCGGAAGTGGGTTAGTACAATTTCGCGGGCTGGTGGCGCTTAGAGACGAGTACCGTAATGTACTCGCCTTTTTGGTAGTCCACTGCTGAACTGCCTGCCATCGAAGGATAATTTAGCCATTTGTATGAGTAGGTATGTAGTGCAGGTTGGTGGATCCACATATTTACGCCATCAAATGTCTTCTCCGGATATATGCAGGTTGCTTCACGATGATTTCCTTCACTGAAACCACGGTGTTGTGAATATCCGTACATACATTCCAAACGTAACTAAAATATTTGTTTTGTTTTAAAAGTTTTCTGTTATGTTTCAAGGCGCCACTCTGAAATGTTTGTTTTGTTCTAAATCTAGGAGTATGTAAACAAATGACATCAACTAGGTTGGTAGAGCAAAACTCATGCTCTACAAAGTTACATCCTGAAATATTGTTGAAGCTAGTTAGCTATTTTCCTAAATTTAGTTGTTTTAATAGGGAAATTTCATGCTTTCGACATATTTTGGTTTTGTTTTTTGTAGATTTTGCGTATTGGATTTGATCTAGATCTAAATAAGCCTGTGATTTGCTTTATGCTTGACTTGGTTAAATGTTGAGCTAAGTACTAAATAAGGTAGCTTCTAATAATTATAGAGCTTCCACGAAATATAAATGACCTTTGTGCTTCTAATTACTATGTATATTTTATTTATGCATAACAAAAGGATACTACTTCAGTAAATCACCACAATACTATGAATGACAAAGATATTATTATGGCATGGTAGATATTACTCATTTGTGGTACACTTATTCAATTAAAATAGGTAAACGATTGATGAATGGACAAGTGTTTACTAAAATAATGTAGGTACCTACGATACCGTTTAGATGAGTAATGTACGGTTAGTCAACTTTGTAAAACAAACAAATGGTTCAAAGATCGTATTTATTAAAGTCCCATATTACGTGTTATAGGGTGGATACTTATATTAAAACAGTATAGAGCTGTATAAACGCTTTTGATCATGCAAATATTTAACGCAGTATCACTGCATTATGATCAAGAGGTTTACGTAGATTTTTACAAGCTTTTAGTTCACTTGCAATGGATGTACTATGTATGTAAGTTCAGCTGGAATCTTGCTTGTTTTAACTTCCCGGTTATTGAGCTGAAATTTTGCACGCATATGACCTATATAGCGTGACAATGCAATAATATGGTGCCATGGAGCTGATCTGACGATGGAGTCGAAAGATGGCCATAGGAACTCCTGCACTAAACAAGATAGACCCGTCGTGTTTGGGCTCGTTTTACTTGTCTTGCTACTTACTAGCATTCTACTGCTACACGAGATCCAGGATCTCAAGAGCTTGTATTTATAATTATTTTTTGCAAAAAATAGCATGACCGACTTCACCCGTGTACAGAATCATTACAAAGTATAAAACAAAGTCGCTTTCCGCTGTCTGTCCCCATGTATGCATATATATTTAAAACTACGCAACGGATTTTGATGCAGTTTGTTTTAATAGATAAAGTAATTCAAGAAAAATATTTATAATACACCTGTACGAAGCCGGGGCGCATCGCTAGAACGCAAATATTATGCACAGATCGATGTATAATTTTTCACATTATTGTTGATTTATCAAAAATGGCTGAGCCATTTTTGATTTCGATAAAATTTAAATGGGACCAATTTCAAAGTATACTCTTTCCAATAAAAAAGAATTATTGAATTCGGACTACTATAAACAAATTTATGCGTGGTTATACATAAAAAAAAATATACGCGTCGAATTGTACTTATACCTCCTCCGGTGGTTCGTCGGTCAAAAAGTTAGATATTTTTTTTATAATAATTTATTATATATTTTCTTTTCTTTCTATATCTGAATAACAAATACTATTAATAGATAGTTTACTATAAATTATAATAAACTATCATCATTATCTCAATCGTAGAACGTACACTGTTCGAGTCGTTATAGAGAGTGTTATATTGAGTCAAGAAAAACATATAAATATGTTCTAGTCACAGTCTAATATCAAAGCACGAGCATATCGCACGTATGGGCCTCATTTCTCAAAAATAGAATTGCAATAAAATCTCGAAATGGCTTCATAGTAAGATAAAATATATAGGTAAACGCAGAAAAGTGAAAGAAACTCTACCGTAATACGAATGACGTTCTCCCGATTGCGCCGAAGATTCATCTGGAGTCCGCAGATATTTTCGACAAGATACGTAACTGCATCAGTTATTTTCGTTCATTTAGTTTGAATATACTGTACTGTATCAGCCTTTGAATAGTCCACTGCAGGACGTAGGCCTACCCACGAAGGGTGATTGGGCCATTTCCACCACGCTGGCCCAGTGCGGGTCGGTGGATTCACATATGCCATCGAATTTCTTCTACGGACATATGCAGGTTGCCTCACGATGTTTTCCTTCACCGAAAAGCCAGTGGTTTGAAATTCCGTACATAAATTCCAAAGAACTCATTGGTACGGGACCGGGATTTGAACCCACGACCTCACGATTGTAAGGCCGGTGTCGCTACCTCTAGGCCACCACTGCTTACACTGCTTAAATCGATAATTTGAATATATTCATCATTTATTAAGAAATTCGTTCCAATATGCTAAAACAGCAAAGCTCTAAGTCCGATATAAAACTTTCATAAACACATATTGATTTTTATAGAAATGAGAGCTTATCGAGATAAATATAAATAAATAAATATATCTTTATTGTACACAGAAACACAGTACATAAATTACACAATATACAATATGCTGTACAATGGCTGCCTTATCGCCTTTGGTGATTTCTACCAGGCAACCTTTGGATGGACTGGATTGTTTTAAAAATATGAGTATGGTCGGTGGTGTATACAATACAATACATAATTACATTGAAATAAATAGTAGCAATATAGAAAAAAACCTACAGATACTATAGGTATAATTAAACAATATGATACATCTTATAAATATACATACTTATATACTAATACCTAAATACACATATATACTTACCAATTTCAGCTAACATAAGGAAAGATAATGTTGATAAACAAGATTTTTAAATATGGGAAGGATATAAGAGATAATGTTTAGTTAGAAAATTCCTCGAAAGGTTGTCAAAGTAGGTTAACTTCGCTACTATTTTGTTTGCAAAACTAAAATCAAGACATGGCTGTCTTGTTTAGATCGCAACGCAACTGAAAACATACTAATGATCAATAGATAAATATGTAACCGAAAACATTCTAAAAATGACTCCATAGGAATATCTGCCACGTTAGACACTCTTAAAAACACTAAAATCTCGTCCCACCTTATCCATATCTATCAAAATAAAAAAATAATAAACACGCCAGTTGTTTCAAAGTATTAATTAAGCAAAGCCCTCACTGTACAGACACACTCGCAACATACACCCACTCACACACCAACATGCACGCTACACACAAACATTACGCAATCGAAAAATGGAAATTACTTGTACTTTTATTTAAGTAAATTACTAAGAACTCATTGTTAAGTCACTTATTTCATTACATTAGGTAATATTATGAGATGTCTTATCTAAAAGCGGAAGAGACTAAATCTCACGACACAGGACCACCCTAGTGTGAGATTTAGGGTTCCACTCTGGAAGTTTGTAAATTTAATCTAAGTACCTACCTACTAACATTACTTTAAGCATCATCAAGATTTACTAACTCCAAAACCTGTAACTTTTTGAGCAAAATAAACGTTATCTTATCTTATCTTATCTTATTATTGTGCTAGAATATCTCCATATTTTGCATTACGTAGGGATATCTAAGTATCAATACGGTACAACAAAACAGACACCACAAAAAAAAAAGTATAAAGGAAGAAAGGTACAAAATGCGGTCTTATAGCAAAAAGCGATCTCTTTTGTCTTTAAGACAACCTTTAGGTGAAACTACGAAAGGAAATTAAATTAAATGTGTAAAAGACATGACCACCGTCCATAACCATCCAAACGTAAATATAATACAATTACTATGATTAGGTACCTAGCCAAAAAAAATAAACTACACTACATAATAATGATATATCCTATAATATATCTTAATATATATAAATCTAGTGTCACAATGTTTGTCCTCAATGGACTCCTAAACCACTTAACCGATTATAATAAAATTCGCACACCATGTGCAGTTCGATCCAACTTGAGAGATAGGATAGTTAGTAATGTAATACAACAAAAACTTTAGCCACAGCAACGCGTGGCCGGGTCAGCTAGTCGTACTATGAAAATCGATCGATAGTTGTTACGGTTTATTCTAATCAGTTATATTTTGACAGTTTTACTTTTGACTTGAATGTGGTTATGCAGTAAGTACCTATGCAAAAATTTTGCGAGAGTAGGTTCTTACAATCTTTGGTTTATTGTTAGTAGGTTGGTTTCCCTCACCAACCAGACTATTAGTGTCTCAAAACGCTTAATATAGAATGTTGTTATTGCGCTTGAATTACGTTTTAGAAACATTTTCTGTTTTCATTCCTTTAGAATTCTTCGTGTCATGAACACGATTTAACTTTTAAGTTGTTTATCTTTGAAACTTTTTGTGTTTTCAATTTCAAATTTTCTTCGCTTGAAAATTACTAATAGGTACTGTTCAAATCATTAACTTAGATTTTTATGCGTTAAATCATAAGCATACAACAAGATGCATCTCATCCAACTTATTTCAATAATATCTACAATACAATACAAAAACACTTTATTGACACCACAAGTAGTAAAACATAACAAAAAAAGAAATAACGACAGAAGAATGGTACAAAAGGCGGTCTTATCGCTAAAAGCGATTTCTTCCAGACAACCTCTACTGTGTGGAAACATGTAATTGACATGGACGGTGGTGTAAACATAAATTAATAAAGTAAAGCTATAAATATCCAAAAACAATAAAATACACTACATAATAATAGGCATACACGAATACTTCTTATAATACATACAATAAAAATAAACCTACTTACATACATAAATAAATACAGATAGTTAAAACGTTAAAAATCTACAGTGAAATAAGAGGAGGAAATTTTCATTGCGCTTGTACACAGCTGTGTATGTTGTAGACTTGGTAGTGTATGGAGTAAACAACGACAACCAGTACAAGTCATCTATAAACTGATTTGTTTTATTTTTTAATTGTTGTATCCTAGATTCATCAATATAAAAGGAAAGAAATGCCAAGTCGATGCCTAGATTACATTTCAGCCAATTGTTAGAAAATTATCCTTTTTTATTGGAATCAAAAGCTCTGGTAGCTATAGAAATACTTTATAATATAGGTATTTTAACTCTAGATTATATCTAGGCAAGAGCATTTCAGAACGTTGTGTTCATCGCCTAAACACAGGTGGCGGCACTGCCGGTGTGTTCAAATAAGCAGTTTAATTATTGTTGTTGGTATATAAATACACCGTGCGTTTTTATTTTCGTCTATAAACATGTCGACGACTAACCCACGATAGTTGGGCGAGCGGCCAAACCTGAGGGGTTAGCACGAGTTTATTCGTAAACTTAACTACAGTAATTTCTGTGTAACTCTATACAGGGTTATTTCTAATCAATTAGCATCCTTCTAGGGGGTTATTCTGTACATCAAAACTAACAACTTTTGTTCTATGACTTTCGTCAAAACTATAAAAAAAATCAGCTGTTCAATACATTTTGTCGCGGGTGAACTAAATTTTTCTATGGAACAACAATTTTTTTTTTGAGTTTTGACGAAAGTCGTAGAACAAACGTTGTTAGTTTTGATGTACAGAAAAAGCCCCTAGAAGGATGCTAATTGATTAGAAATAACCCTGTATATTGTTTTACAACGCCCCTGGCGGAAATGAAGTAGAACACAAAAATGTGTAGAGGCACACGGGAGCGATAATAGTTTTCATTTACTATGCAAACTCATACTAAGGCTTCGGAACGGATTTATAAATTTCTCCGTAGGAAATGGACAGTCGCCAGCCATCATTTCAATGCTTCCCATCTTCCAATGCTTTTATTTGTCAATGGTAGGTAGGTACGTGAACGTTTAGATGAATTAATATATGCAAAAAGTCGAGAAAATACTGGTTAAGTTAGCAGCTTAGGTTTGCATGTCATTGATTAAGTAACTAAACACGCCAATACTCTCGGGGAAATTGTTTATACATCAAAGCATATCTACAAAAGAAACTGCGTGGTTCATTATAGAGCTCAATATTAAATGTGAATTTATTCCGCTTCATTCTTGCAATACAAAACAAATATTTCAAAAAGAAACACCATTTTATTTGTCAATGGTAGGTAGGTACGTGAACGTTTAGATGAATTAATATATGCAAAAAGTCGAGAAAATACTGGTTAAGTTAGCAGCTTAGGTTTGCATGTCATTGATTAAGTAACTAAACACGCCAATACTCTCGGGGAAATTGTTTATACATCAAAGCATATCTACAAAAGAAACTGCGTGGTTCATTATAGAGCTCAATATTAAATGTGAATTTATTCCGCTTCATTCTTGCAATACAAAACAAATATTTCAAAAAGAAACACCATTTTATTTGTCAATGGTAGGTAGGTACGTGAACGTTTAGATGAAATTAATATATGCAAAAAGTCGAGAAAATACTGGTTAAGTTAGCAGCTTAGGTTTGCACTGTCATTGATTAAGTAACTAAACACGCCAATACTCTCGGGGAAATTGTTTATACATCAAAGCATATCTACAAAAGAAACTGCGTGGTTCATTATAGAGCTCAATATTAAATGTGAATTTATTCCGCTTCATTCTTGCAATATTTCAAAAAGAAACACCATCAATTTCAACATTTTTTTAAAGAATTACGTTATTCCTGTATCGTATAAAGTCGATTTAAGTTCAAAAGAGCTTCTATAAGTTATAGCCAAAAGAGATCGAAACCTAACAATTTGTAAATCGAGTTAAATGAAATGGAAAAATGTAGACCAGCTAAAAAAGGTTACAAAAAACTTTTACCAAAAGATCTATTATTAACATCTATCACAGAACCCGCATAGCTAGGGTTAATGTAGTGTGGGTAATAGGTAAGTGCTGCTTCTAGGTGACCTTTGAATCTAGATCCCACGCAAGTCTATACGTAGGTAACTGTATCGTAAAATGTAAGGCAATTGACGCATGCACTGCGCTGAAAGCAGACTGAATCGATGACGACGTAAATGGAATAACATATTGCTTTGTTAAAAATAGATTGAAAGAAAATAATGAGAATTATGGTAATGCTGTCGTTGACAGCGCGAAAACATTACTGCGTTCCGGATAAAGTGCAATGTTTCCATTGAAATTTCAGCGTAAAATGAGAAAAAAAAACTTAATATGTTAGGATTACTGACTGTACAAGTACACTGTAGGCAAACTGTAGGCCTTTGAACTGTTATAGTGCAAAGTTCTGGGTGATGCCGACCAATGAGAAAGCAATTATTTGTCTTTTTACTTACTTCATTGTATATAAACCAATATTTCGAAGTCTGGAGCAGTTGTGCCGGCGGTCAAGAGCCATTTTATGTTACATACCCAGCTTGGGCAGACGCTGGAGAGGAGCAATGCACAAATCACCCCATGAAGGACGTCAGGACCTGTAGAACACACTGTAGAAGAATATGAAACAACTCGTGGAATGGTTATGCCTGTACTGTACCAGCCTTTTTTAGTAGTCCACTGCAGGACGTAGGCCTACCCACGAAGGGTGATTGGGCCATATCCACCACGCGGGCCCAGTGCGGGTTGGTGGATACACATACGCCATCGAATTTCTTCTACGGACGTATGCAGGTTGCCTCACGATGTTTTCTTTCATCGAAAAGCCTGTGGTGTGAAATTCCGTACATAAAATCCAAAGAACTCATTGGTACGGGACCGGGGATTCGAACCCACGACCTCACGATTGTAAGGCGGGTGTCACTATCTCTTGACCACCACGGCTTGGTACAGTACAGTACTTGTGAAAGTTTGGTATCATGATGTTGATGACGCTTTTCACGCCGATTTCGGTTACGGCGATCAATTTCTGTACCTGAATGTACTGATGAGTCTTCACAAGGCTGATATACCTAGCCAATTTTAGCAGTAAACGTCCTAGTACCCTAGTTATGGGTATGTGAGGACGCTATATAATATATGTAGGTAGTGTTTAGGTATTATATGTGGTGTTGGTGTGTTAGGTATTTGTTGCCCTTAACCTTGTAGGTATTAGCTTTTATTTCCCCGAGCTTTCAGGAGATGACAGGCCACTTTCACGCAACGCGAGTGCCGACCAAGCTTGAAATTAAATAAACCACTGCCACTGACTTTTACGAGAAAACTATTGTGCGACATATAAAAGAGTTGAAAATCAATGAGGGCACCACCAACGGTTTATTAGTATATTTTTCATAGGTAATTTTTGTCTTGGTGACACTGTTTTATTGATCACAATCTACAAAATAACACAATGCAACAAAAATTGCAAGATAATTAACATTTTCCTTACTGATAAGTGATAACTTAGGTAGTGGTTCCAGCATGAAGCAAGAGTGACTTTTTAGTTCCCGAATAAGTAATTTCTACTCTTTTGTGTCGTACTGTACTTGCAGGCACTAAATCTATAGATATCTAAGCGACTACACGTAGTTAAGTAATGTAACATGTGTGTTATCGCGAAACTACGACTGAAGCCAGGTATAATAGTTATATTTTGTACTAATTAATATTAATTTCTTGTATACGAGTTTATAAACTTCTACTGTAGGTAATAAAACATATAGGGTACCTATACAGGGTTATTTCTAATCAATAAGCATCCTTTTAGGGGACGCCAAGATTACGTCAAGAAGTTGTCGATTTTAAAACCGCGGTTTTAAAGTTGAAGTCTTATTTACGTCCATCAGCGGCTTATCAATACGAACAACTTTTGGGTATTGCGGCGTTTCACCCCGCAAGCGGTTCGGCCCGCGGGGCGTATCGCCCATGACTCTTTTTGAAGGACCCATTCGGCCCGCGGGGCGAAAATTGGGGTGGGGCCGATAACGATGAAAGAAGAGGTCGTTTCGGCCCACGTTGATAAAGAACAATTTTCCGCATCAGTATTACGTATTAGGATTACCATCGAAATCGCGAAACAAATAAAAATTACATGACAATCATTTTGCATCCTTTATATTAAATAAATTTTAGTGTTATGCTTATATCTGGTTTCATCAGTCCTAATTTCTCGATAACACGATGTGAAAAATTGTAAGTACACAAATATACACTTGTAAAATGTAAATGTAGTTACACCAAAAAACCTCTCGGTTCGTCTCAACTCTCAAATCAAGTAGTATCAATGGTACCTACTGTAAGATACGATAATTTAATGTGTGTTATGCCATTGAAGCCACTAGTGGGACAAATCGGTGCCAATTGTATCAATGGTATATAAATTAATGTTAGTTCGAAGGAGATTTCTTTATCGATTTAATTGTTCATACAATGAACTTTTTAATCATAACTCACTTCAACAGCTAGAGGATTTTTTTTAACTTCTTACACCCGGTTTCTGACCCCAAACTAAGCAAAGCTTACGATATGGCTACCAGACTGATATACTATTAATATTTTTAAATATATACTGATATATAAACCTGAATAACGCCCAGACATAGAGCAAACACCTATGTTCATCACATAAATATTTGCCCTGGGTGGGAATCGAACCCACGCCTGTTTGACCCAGGAGTCAGGGTCACAAACCAGTGAGCCACCGAGGCAGTCAGATAATTTTGTTTTTAGATAACATTGTTTAGTCTATAGAACAGCAGTTTCCTTCTCTCTCTCTTCTTTAGTCTAATACGAATACAAGGAACGACATTCCTACTTTCAATGTAGTGCTACTCTTTTCATTCGCCTTTATCATTCGAATAAGTATGTTTTAGTGGTTTTATGACTCTCAATAATACTTCTATGTTCTCAATTTATTCATTAATTTGTAACCAGTTCATTCACTCGGTTTTCGGTCGACCCCTTCGATACTGATCGAAGGTCGACCCATATTTCTATACTATTATAACGCGACCCTAGATTTTTATCGCCAAGGGTTATAAAAAAGCCTCATACCTATACGTAGACCTACCAAATATACACAAATAAAATCATAATAATCGGTCTAGCTGTTTCGGAGGAGTTCAATAAAGCCAATACCTAACAGTCAGTGTAACACGAGTTTTTTAATATTAAAAGACTAGCTTTAACCCGCGGCTTTACCCGCGTGATTTCTTGGTTTTTGTACTATCCCACAAGCACATATTTAAATATTGAAAAAAAAAATATATTTTTAGATACGAGCATGTACTTATTTAAAGTATTTCCATACAAATAATCAGGTCGATGTCTCTCAGTTGCTGCGTTAAAGACTAACAAACACATTTTCGAATTTATAAAATCAGTGAGGATATTACTATCAAATTCGCCCTAGATCAAAACAGTCAATAAGACTCGCCTGTGTCATGTAAACGGTATATAAATAGTGGCTCGTAGCCCGCATAATTTGTTAAATGGGACGGAATACCCAACATCTGCCGGCGGGCCATCCGTTCTAAGCCCCGACGAGTTTTAATAAAATTCATGACCTATATGTCTTTCAAAGACGTTTCATAAATGCCTCTGACAATTGTGCTGATACATTGGGTCAATACAATGTAATTTAATTGAGAATTTGCGTTGGAGATTTTTATGTCACTGAGTTTTTATACAAGCTTTAAATAGCTTGTTTGATACGAACGATGACTTGGGTTCCTATTCAGTCTTCTTTCTCTTGCCAGACCCCTGTTTACATTTGCGTTCTTCGAGAAAATGTTCGGAAAATATTTGCAGAACCTCTAGTTGGACTATTGCTTATGTCGTCAAATGGCTTATAGATACTTATTCTCACCGTATATGTATGTATCATACTAAAATTATAATCGCGAAAGTTTGTATGTATGAATGTTTGTTACTCTTTCACGCAAAAACTACTGAACGGATTCAGATGAAACTTTGCAATAGTAATGTTTATTTGGGTAAGGCCACGGAAAAATGTTCATTTCAAAATTTAAACGTGGACCTTACTAAAATTAACAATAAATAAATATCGCACATTATTTCTAATACCATTTACTGTTTTATCAATAGTTAGATAATTTTTACTTAGCATGGTTTAATTCATAATTCAAAAATATCTTATTTATTATGTAAATTTTCGATTAATAATTTAGGTTAATTACAGATTCCATACGAAATCAAAATGGCCCTCGTCCATGTGACAACAAACTACATTTTTTTTCTGATCAAATAAAGTTATTATCAAATGTATGCTATATTGTACCTATTTTATATTGTTAAGGCCTTGTTTTAAAACCAATAAATAATCAATATCTGCCTACTGTTACCAAAAAAAACACTATTGAAAATATGGACCAAATTTGATTCCCGTGTGTGACGTAACACTAAATGCTCAGTAGAATTTAATTTTCAAACCGCAGCAACACTATAAGTATTTTTAAATGACGACAAACTTTCCTACGAGTCTAGGGAAATGTCAAAAATCTGTCAGCCATTTTAGTATGGGAGCAATTCGTGAGGTCGTTGAAGCGAAAATTTTGGTCATCTAGTTTTTTCGAGTTATTTAATGTGATTTGACAAGGTAGGTGCTGAAATTTAATCCGTTAAAGTCAAAATTACTGTGATGAATGTTGTTTTTTCGGGAATCGCCTAGTTTTCTGTGCTTTAAGACAGTTTTTAAAAGTTTTAATCTTAGAAAAAGATTATATTTTCGCGTGTGTTTATTCCCGAATGTTACGTGTATACGTACATTATTATTTCAAGTGTGTTATTGTGTGTTACACTTTCAAGTGTGTTATTGAACAGTTTTTCGTGGCCTTACCCATTTACTAGAATAACACATAGGCATTTATAAAGATATTGCGTGAAACGAAGTTCGCCGGGTCAGCTAGTGTTAAATAATTCTAGATTTGTTGGATACCTTTAAAATATGTCCTACCTAAAGTGGTAAAGCTATAGATGTCGAGAATTTCAGCGATCTTTATCTGGTTGTAATAGTAGACTTACGTAGACGTAGACTTATTACATTTTATCTATTGTAAAATGACATGTAATATTGTAACAAAAGTACCATAAAATGCACGCTTTGATGTGGAATATGTTCACGTATAGATCAGGCTCAGGGCGGTGTTTTTTAAACTTCGAACGGTTTGGTCGTTTATGGAACTTAAAGGAACTTTTATGGAGTACTCGCAAGTTCCATAGAGATCATATCAACAACATAGAGATTCTCCATACAATCTGTCAAAGTTAAGTATACCTTCCTAGACGTTCGAAATTCAAAAAACGGTCCTCTAGTCTTGGTATCCAAGTTGCCTAGAAACGTTATTGCGAATGGCGGTGATCGCCAAAGAGATTGCTTTCTGCCCAAGGGACGAATGGATTCCGATCCATCCAAGTTGCCAGGAGCTGCTTTTTGCGTTCTACTTTTTTGTTCTAAAAGGTATTGCTCAGATGAATTGTGTGGTAAAATATTTTGCTACGTTTTACTTAGATGAATTGTGTGGTAAAATATTTTACTACGTTTTAACTTTTACACTTAAAATATTTGTAATATATCTAAATCATGGTCCTGGCCGCAGGACTTGACCGTGCGAAATTGTCTTATTTATTACAATTTTACATATTTTACAATTATAAGTGGGGATCGAAATTTAAATAAAAATGGCCTGGTAAGCTTCAATCAATGCTATAAGCCAAATCAAACTTCTTGGCGGTTGTGAAGTTAACTACAAGCTGCGTGATAGCCGATGCTCACACAGCTGTTAAATGAGCTTCACTCAGGATTGGGTTTTGCGCAACTTGTAGCTAACAACACAGCCGCCAAGCAGTTTGATTTTGCCTATACTTAGTATAATTATAAACATGCGTACAGGTAAAGATATATTCCAGAAATATTCCGTACATATAGGGTAAAGGCGGGATAGATGCCCTACTTTTTGAAAATTACTCCTAATTTAAAAAATATTAATTTTATTTCAATACTGTCTATAAATATAGCTAGTTTAATCCTTTATGTTTAACTGTAATTTGTCTTTTTGGACCTATAAATTACAGATTTTGTATATTTTAGCTTTTTGTGGATCTCTATTTTTGAGGATAGATGCCTACCCGTATGGATAGTTGCCCCACCATGAAAATTCTAACAAGGATAGATGCCTGCGGCGCGGGATAGATGCCCTTTTCATACTGTAAAATTATAATAATAGTTTATTTTTGTCTTTGTCTAACTTTATTTTATTTATAATGAAAAGCATTTTAGAATTTGACTATGATAATTTTATTTGATCTCAAAATTAGAATTAAATTGTAACGATGACAATTAAAACATATTAAAAATAATAAATAAAAATAGGAATTCAAAATTCTTCTTATAAAATATTAAGTTTCAACACGCCAAATCATGTCATTATATTAAAAAAATAACACAATTAAATTAATATCTTTATCGTGTGATTCTACTCAAAAGATACTTAATAAATAATAAATAAATAATTTATAAACAATAAATAATACATAAATAAATAAATAAAAAATACATAAATAATTAATAGTTAACCGGATAGAGCTTTCAGTTTTCCACATCTTGAGCAATAATTTCTGAACAGTGTCCAAGAACATTCTCGAGCACGAACTCCTTCCTTTCTTTCGTATTTTCGTGGCGAAGTTCTGCTACAGTCAGAAAAAGTCTAAATATAAATATACATTAACAAATAAAAAATATAACAGAATACAACAATATGGTCAAAATATATGTTCAAAGCCCTTAGAATACAATAAGGGTATACATGGTGAATGGAGGGATAGATGCCCCTAGGGGCACCTATACCGCGAAAAATGAGGGCAACTATCCTTTTTGATAGGGATAGATGCCCAAGTATTTTTTAAATAAATAAAAAATAAAAGAGCAACTATTTACATCTAGATGCATACTTGATGAATTAGTATATTGGCGTAATAAGAAATATAACGGAATTAATAACTACTTTTAAGTTATACAACAGCAAATACTTACCTGTAAAACTTTGACGTGTTCGTTAAGTTCGCCGCGGAGATGAATCCACACACAAGCGAAACGAGCCCTCACCGCACGACGACCCTTGGCTACCTGAGGTGCGGGGTGCCTGCGGCCCTTAGTTATACTATTGTTTCTTAGTCGCGAGTTTGGGAAGTTAGGTTTTTTGAAAGTGGGGCATCTATCCCACTGAGGCATCTATCCCGCCTTTACCCTACTCATTTTTGACCGATAAACCACCGGAGGAGGTATACCTACAATTCGACGCGTATAATTTTTTTCATGTATAACCACTCATAACATTTTTCATAGTAGTCCGATTTCAATAATTCTTTTTTTGTTGGAAAGAGTATACCTACTTCGAATTTATCGAAATCGGCTGGCTGGTATTATTGATAAATCAACACTATTGTGAAAAATGTTACTTCGATCCGTGCGAAATATTCACGAATTCTGTACACGGGTGAAGTGGGTCATGCTATTTTTTTTGCAAAAAATAATTATTATTTGCCAAATGTGACGAAAATTAAGTCTATAGGAGTAACCTATTTCGTGATGTTTATCATCTTACGAACATTTTATTTCAATTATTTGTCAACAATTACATGACAAAACGCGAGCTTTATGACTCTTTATCTTCCTTATGTTGTAAAATTTCTGAAAGTAAAATTCACTGGAGTCGTTTATATACGCAGAAAAAACTTATTTTGCGTTTTGTAGGTCGCTGGGGACGACACGGAATCGACACTGGGATGGCAGGCAATCCAATCAACTTCATTTTAGGTGTGACGATCAAAATACCAAATTGACTTTGGCAAAGTTAAATTGTATATGCTGCGAGCTTTCATCCACTTTTGTACTTAGTAAAAGTAGGTTCTAAGCTTTCCCAGGACAGGTAAATCTACGACTTAACTTGAATATGTGGATTTTTTTTTAAAACTGCACTACAATCTTACCATTAAACTATTAAATATACATGAATCTTACTACAATCTTACCAATAAACTATAAAATATACAAGAAACATTAATGTTGCCAGCTTTATAAAATGTGATAAAAATATCTATTTAAAATGTAGGCGGACTCGTGCACGAAGGTTTCCGTACCGTATGGAAGCCCCCCTTAACATATTTTATTTTAATATTAAATATGTGGAATATTTTTTTAAAACTGCACTACAATCTTACCATTAAACTATTAAATATACATTAATCTTACTACAATCTTACCATTAAACTATAAAATATACAAGAAACATTAATGTTGCCAGCTTTATAAAATTCGATAAAAATATCTATTTAAAATGTAGGCGGACTCGTGCACGAAGGTTTCCGTACCGTATGGAAACTCCCCTTAACATATTTTATTTTTATTATTTATGGTTTAAAGGGAATATACCTACAACTTAATATTCAGTGAATATTTCAACCATCTTTCTGTTGCCGTTATTAATATCAAGTAAAAAAAATCACGTTTTTTTTGTGGGAGCCCCTTTAAATTTTTTTTTTTCATTTTTTAGTATTTGTTGTTATAGCGGCAACAAAAATACGTGACAGACAGACCGACAGACGAACAGCGCAGTCTTAGTAATAGGGTCTCGTTTTTACCCTTTGGGTATGTAACCCTAAAAATTATACACATAAGATATAGATAGGTATGTATGCATTTGGTGGTTAAATCAAAATTTTCTGGTAAAAATGCCGTATTATAGGTAACTATAGCTATAACTTGTTAGCGCTTTATTTTCTTGTACTTCAAGTCTCAGACCAAATTAACTTCATTTTTGCTACGTCTGTTTTCTCCTTTCGTAAAGTTCAACGCTCTGGTGCCGCATTTCATGAAAAATTGTCAGATAAACATGCGCATAATTCCCGTTGATGTGTTGCCAGATTGAACCAATACTTCACGTAAACAATGTCGGATTTCCGAACAAAGCTCTTTTCAAACAGAGTTTGTTCAATATTTTTCCTGAAGAATTTAGCGGGTGATTAGTTAATTAATTTGGAAAATGTACAGTGGAGTTTATTTGAATAGCTTACTACCTATATATGTATCACGTGGAATTTACGTTAATCATAGTGTGGACGGATTTTGTTGCTAGAGAAAATGTAAAAACTATTCCTACAACAAATTATAATTGGACATATTTATGCAAGTTAGAACCAACCAACACTTTGAGCGAAATTGAGTTGAGTACGCAGTTAGACCCCCAACCGTGCTGTGCACCGTCTCAAAAAAGATCTTAGTCAAAATACCAACACACAACAAAAATACAAAGGATCGCTGAAGGTACCAACCCACAATTCAGTAACTTTCAAAATGTTAAACAGATCCATGTCTCGTGGCACTGGGTAGATCTTGCAAAAGCAATTTTGCAATAAAGAACTACGAGGTATTATATTTTAAATAAATACCAAATCATGGAATAATTCCTATATATTTATCTTACAGTATTGTCATCATTACAATACATAGCGTTATATTTTTTCCCCTCCAAATTTATTCATCAATTATTTTCTACACACATTTGAAACAAAACCTTAATCACTCGAAAGTGACTTTTTGTGGGTTGGTTCTAGTTTGCATAACTATGTCCAATTGAACAATTTACCTTACTAAAAGAACACTGGCTTATTGTATCTAACGATCCCTGAAACGTATAACGATTACAAATTCTAAACCTTTGAAGTTACTTACTCATAACCGGCCGTCTTATCCTCAAAAGCTGCTTTGTTAAACTTCCAAATTTACATGATCTTTAAAATAATTTCGATGCAAACTACTTAGGGTCATTATTATTTGCCTATTAAAGAGGAACCAAGAGATACAATTCCACTGATTTCTACCTGAACCGCAACTGATTTTACAGAAGGGGTTTCCTCATAAATCGCCAACGATATTTCAACTGATTTTTTGTGACATCAATTAACCGTAAAATAAATCAATCTGCTCAATAGCCGAAACGAAGAAGCATCAACACCGGCAGCCCGACCAATTTAGACGAGAATTGATTGCACGCATAAATTTAAAACATGTTTTATTCTCTTTTCCGTTCCGAGGTGTGATAAAAATAAATACGAGTAATCGCATACGAGCGCGGTGCGTTTTGGATTCTTATGTAAGTATGCAGATGATTTTAAAATTAACTAAAGCGTTTTATAATTATCTCTTATCTCACAGCATTCGGGATGTTTAAGTAGGTATATAATTGAAAAATCATTGCTGTGTAGTATATTGTGATCTTACTAGTTCACAAGAGTAAAAATTTAGACTAAGGATTTTTTTATCGATAGCCATTTGTTGCGAAAGGATACTTTACAAATCTAAAATAGTGTTCGAAGATTAAAAATTAACTCAGAATCAATACAAGCAAGGTCTCATTTAATTTATTTCATAAATTACATCTACCATTACAGTCTAAAACTAATGCGATAGTGAAAGAAAAAAGTTACCTTCAAAATAAATTATACAATATTCAATTCATAATAATGATGAGTCATAAAATGTTCAATTGAATATTAAAAATAATGTCATATTTTAATTAATTCATCACATAAATCTAATTAATAATAGTACCTACGTAAGTTGAATAGTTCTCGTACAATTCTCGTATTCAAATTCTTTGGTCAGAATAGACGAGCCGAATGCATGGCCGATATAAAATACGAGATACAAAAGAAGTTTTTAAGCCGCGATTTTCTTTTAATTTCATTAAACTTACGAGTAGGATGCTGTTTTATTTTATAAGAATATAGTTCTTTATTTGAATTTCCCTAGATTCATAAGGAAAAATGAAACAAAATATTGTGGTATGCCAGTGGCCAACAGTGGTATAGACATATCCGTGGATTGTAGGTACGTGATTACATTTTTGCAGTAAGCAAAATTACCTCAAAATGGCGGCGCCTCCCCCTTCACCCCCTCGCGCCTCGTCACAGTCGTCACTTGCCGTAATGAATTCTTTGATCTTTCAGCGGTATAATTGAATTCAGGACGGAGACGATAGATATGAAGCTGTAACACCAAACTGTATCCCCCGATTCTGTTATCATTCGTTTTTAGGGTTCCGTAGTAAAACGAGGAACCGTCCGTCCATCCTAATAGGTATAACAAAGCACTGCCACATTCATAAACCAAATTAGGTAAGTATATCATCTTATTTATTATTTTTTATTTTGAGCACTGTGGAATGATAACTTTTTGAGTAATAAAGGAAAATTAAAATTTTTGATCTTGCACACAGCTCAGATGTCATTGACCTCATAAACATACTTCTTAGCCAATAAGGTATGTTTTTATAGCAGTCAACCATCTAATGACATAATTAAAATTGGTTTTTATCATCATCACAATCATCGTCCCCTTATACGGAACCCTATCATACGCGTGTCTCGACACGCACTTAACAACTACTTATTTGAATTACCTTCGAATTTTAAAGACATATTCATTCACGTCAAAATTGAAAGAGGGAGAAAAAATGTGATATTTCATTGTGTTGAATTTTGAACATTTCGGGATACAATACAAGGTTAATTTTATTATGAATTAATTACTCTTCTAAAGATTTTTTTTAACTAAAATGGCTTTGACACAGGATGTACCGAAAGCTCCGGATGGAAAACCTGTAAATAGTACCAAAGAGTTAATTAATTTCAAGTTACTCGAAATTGACCCAATTTCCTCCAAATGTACATAAGCACCTAGATTATTTCATTTGACGTGCGCTCGTGCTGATTCCGTTCGAATGTAGATCAGTTTATTTTACTCGGATGTCGATACTTTGAGCAAAACAGGTCATTTAAAAATTGAATAATCGTTAAAGATCAAATAACTATTTTAAATTAAAATTCAGCATATCTTTTTCTTATTAATTGTAGGCTTTTTCTATTTTATTTTTACAATTTGAACTCGGTAGTAGGTATACCTACTTTATTATAGTAGTGGCATTTCCCGACTTCGACCGTGCTAATCAATCTTATCTTAATATATATAAATCTCGTGTCCTCAATGGACTCCTAAACCACTTAACCGATTATAATAAAATTCGCACACCATGTGCAGTTCGATCCAACTTGAGAGATAGGATAGTTTAAATCTCAAATTATAGTCGCAATTTTAATTTATTTAGCCACAGCAACGCGTGGCCGGGTCAGCTAGTAAATATGTATACTTGAAATTCTTTAATTTTCTTTATCAGAATATTAAGCTGGAATCATACTATCGGACGTGGCTTACGGACGCGACTGACAGCCGCGACCTAGACTATGAAAGTACACTGAGCCGTGCACACTATCGGACATAAGTCGCGGACGTCACCTTCGGATGATCTTGAGCGTTCGGACGTCCGAGAGCGATCTGGCACACCGGATGTTATAAGACTGTGCAACTTGCTAAGTCGCGGCTGTCAGTCGCGTCCGTCAGCCGCGTCCGATAGTATGTTTCCGGCTTTATTATGTATTTTTATGCTTTTAACTTCTTAAATATCTTTCTTTATTGATGAAAACTGCATTAAAATTACCTATTATATCTACTGGTAATAAAGTAATGCGTAAAGTAAGTATATGCGCGTCTTTAGTAATTTTGGCTATAATACAATTCCGACGTATTTAGTTTAGCACGTGTAATTAAACCGAGGTGTTCAGTAATGGGTCAGAGAGCGATTTTATGGCGTTTTAGTGGATTTCTCGTGTAGACCAGTAATGTTCCTGTAATGGTTGATTGCCACTAAACGCGAGGTTTGACGACTTACGAGCTGTACTTATTCTCTTTATTCTCTTCCTGAGAGTAGATAATAAATATTCTTCTGGATATTTTGTTGAGATAACGAACGTGTTGGATGTATTAAAGATTAATACAGTTAGTCATCATTACGAATGAAAAATGAAAATCAAATACATTGGCTGTCGGCAAAACGTTATATGTATACCTACCTAAGGCACAGTTGTATTTTTTGCGATGTATTGGAATAAAAATTATTTATTTAAACACAAATGCTGAAGATAAATAGTTTTTAAATTAAATATGTACTTAGGTATTAGGCTTTGATTATAATTTCTCGAATAAGTCCGCGCACACAATGGGCAGGGCACATAGCGCGGAGGACTGATAACCAATGGGGTCGAAAAGTTCTCGAGTGGGGACCACGCACCGGCAATCGCAGAGTAGGACGTCCACCCACAAGGTGGACAGATGACCTCATTAAGACCGCGCTGGATGCAAGCCGCTATCAACCGGTCTTATTGGAGATCCATAGGGGAGGCCTATGTCCAGCAGTGGACGTCCTTTGGCTAATGGATGGATGGATGGATAGGCTTTGATTATGTATCTGTCTAGATACCAAATTTTCTGAGCAGAACAGCCCAAAATTATGGTCCTTATATGGTGCCTATCCATACAAATTTTGACAGGTTTGACATATTAAGTACGCGCTCGTTGTCAAAGATCTGGGCCGTTTTCTTTGTGATTAATGTTTATGTTTGTCCATCTAGACAGATGAATAATAATCAAAGCTATTAGGTAAGTATAATATACTAGTTTTTACCCGCGGCTTCGCCCGCATACGCAATATATCATTATAATTTATAGCCTATGTGTTATTCTGATACATAAACTATATTATTGCAAAGTTTCATCTCAATCCGTTCAGTAGTTTTTGCGTGAAAGAGTAACAAACATCCATACATCCATCCATCCATCCATCCATCCATCCATCCATCCTCACAAACTTTCACGTTTATAATATTAGTAGGATTCCATCTGTAGTTTTGCACTGTAGTGTGTAAGTAACCTAAATATTGAAAGCTGCACTATCCCCCGAAAATGCTCGCGGATTTTCAGAGTGCAGTGTATTTTTTACGATGAGTGAGAGGACGTGCTAATAACGTGACAGGTCTGCATCGCTCAGAATTGTTAATTCTAAAAAAATCAGCAGTGTACCATACAAAATTGCAACTCGGAATCGACAAAATGTAAAAAACAGCAGATTATTTTTTGTTGAATTCTGGTTTAGATCAATGGTTAAAGTTGTTCAGAATGATGATCTGAATCAACTCCATTCAGCTTAGTACAACAGTTCTGGATAACCCTGTATGATGCGTTCGTCATTATGAGATACTAGTTTTTACCCGCGGCTTCGCCCGCATGATATTTTGATTTTTGGCGCAATATCATTATAATTTATAGCCTATGTGTTATTCTGATATATAAGATATATTATTGCAAAGTTTCATCTCAATCCGTTCAGTAGTTTTTGCGTGAAAGAGTAACAAACATCCATACATCCATCCATCCATCCATCCATCCATCCTCACAAACTTTCGCGTTTATAATATTAGTCAAAGTTTCATCTCAATCCGTTCAGTAGTTTTTGCGTGAAAGAGTAACAAACATCCATACATCCATCCATCCATCCATCCATCCATCCTCACAAACTTTCGCGTTTAT
Organism: Hypomecis punctinalis; assembly: GCA_949316475.1. NCBI lineage: Eukaryota > Metazoa > Arthropoda > Insecta > Lepidoptera > Geometridae > Hypomecis > Hypomecis punctinalis. The sequence goes on from OX438798.1 coordinate 5,788,296, forward strand.
AATATTAGTAGGATAAAGATCTTAAATATCATATTGTTCAGATATTTCGCTCGATACATTGTTCTTCAGTCCAGAACAAAACAACTGAGTGCTACTTGGTGGTTCCCTCCTCCAGTCGATTTCCTCATGGCTGAGGGTCGTGACCACCACCTTCCACCAATCTCTCCCGGATGATTTTCTTCCACTCTTTCCGGTCCTCGGCGACATGCAGCGCGTCGTACACTGAGGAATCCAAAGTGGTGCGGATCTGGTCGGACCAACGCATCGGACTGCGGCCTCGAAGACGTTTCCCCTCTACCTTGCCAGTAACCATTAGCTTCTCAAGGTTATCACCGTCTTTTCTAGCAATATGGCCAAAGTATTCAAGAACGCGTTTAAGGCATATAGTTGATAGCCTAGTCTTGACCTTGAGCTGTTTCAATATTGATGCGTTGGTACGATGTGCTGTCCAAGGAATTCTTAGCATTCTTCTCCAGCACCACATTTCGAATGCGTCGACACGCCCGCGATCTGCTGCCTTGAGGGTCCACGTCTCAGCTCCATATAGGAAAATTGAAAAAACTAGAGTTCGAACTAGTCTTATTTTCGTATTTAGCTTAATTCCTCTGTTCTTCCATATCTTCTGAAGCTGAGACATTGCTCCCTTAGCCATCCCAATGCGGCGTCGTATGTCAGCTTCACAGGAACCATTATTGCATATATTAGAGCCGAGATATATGAATTCGTCAACAGTCTCAAGATTCAGCATACCAGTGAAATTCAATATCTTCGAGCGGTCAACTACCATGATCTTAGTTTTGGCTTTATTGATGGAAAGGCCCAAGTTGTTGCTTATCTCTTCCATTTTGTTGAGAAACAAATACATTTCTGCTTCGCTGGCCACTATTAAGGTTGTGTCATCGGCATATCTGAGATTTGTGACTTTTACTCCGCCAATGCTCACACCTCCATCCCAGCCGTCGCAGGTTTGTCTCATTATGAATTCGCCATAAGAATTAAATAAGATCGGCGAAGCAATACAGCCTTGGCGAACGCCTTTTCCGAACCGAAATGGCTTGGAGACAGTTCTCTCAATCCTGACTACTCCTTCACTCATATGGTACAGGCTTTGTAATAGGCTCGTCAAGTGGTTAGGCACCCCCAATTCCGTCAATATTTCCCATAAAGAGCTCCAATTCACGCAATCGAAAGCTTTGCTGTAATCAACGAAACACATGACGACTGGAATATTGTATTCGTACGCTTTCTCGATAACTTGTCTTATATTTAAGATTTGCTCGCGCGTACCTTTTCCTTTAACAAAGCCCGCTTGCTCCTGCGGAATTTGCCGATCAACGTAATGCCGAATCCGGTTGTTGAGGATGTGGAGCAGGACTTTGCTAGCATGCGATATAAGTGCTAAAGTTCTGTAATTGTCGCACTGTTTCGTTGACCCCTTCTTGTGTAACGGTAAAACGACAGAATTTGTCCAGTCCTTAGGCCACTCACCACTTGTCCAAACTTTGTTGCAGATGTCATGCAACATACTAATGCCACTATTTCCCAAGATTTTCAGTGTTTCCGCGGTGATAAGGTCAGGCCCAGGAGCTTTCCCAGTTTTAATGGAGCGCAATGCAGATTCGACCTCAGATCTCAAAATATCAGGTTCCCTCTCGACACCACTGTGCACGGTAGTACTATCCGTATTCGTCTGTGCGGAGTCCTTATAAAGTTCTTCGCAGTAGGAGCGCCATCTCTCCGCAATCTCATCCAGCTGATGCAAGAGCCGTCCGTTAGCGTCTTCAACCACCCACGTCTTGGGCTTGAACTTTTTAGTGAGTAGACGGACTTTCTTGAAAAGATCAGCTGTCTGATACCTGAGAGCATGATTCTCTATGTCAAGACACACACCGTCTATAAACTTGTTCTTATCCTCTCTACAACATGCGTCTATTGACTTGCACAGAAGATCATATTCGCGCCTCACCTCAGGATTTTGCAACCCCTTAACTTTAATTTCCTTCCTCTGTTGAGTGAGCGCCCATGTGCGGTCCGAAATCCAAGGTGTCTTTTTTGGATCTGGTTTCTGGGTGGTCCGCAACTCACTCAATGATTCATTAATTATATTTTTAAGGTGATTCCACTGAGCGTCTGCAGTAGAAGATTCTACTGATGAAGTTTGGAGTTTTTCTTCTACAGATTGCTGAAACATGCTGCTTTCTGAGATGCTAATTTGTCCATTGCCGGTTTTGGAGGCCTTTATCGGCACTTTCAGGCGAAGTGCAAAATTAGCAACAAGCATATTATGGTCTGAGTTGCAATCCGCTCCAGGATAAGTCTTAACGCTACTAACTGAGGACCTCCAGCGAGAATTTAGAAGGATATAATCGATTTGATTCCTATATCTGTCGCCAGGGGATTTCCATGTGTATAGACGTCTAGGGTGCTGCTGGAAGCAGGTATTGAGTATGGTTAGTCTTTTCCTGGTACAGAAATCAATAAGTCTTTCTCCACGCTCGTTCCTAGTACCTAACCCATACTTTCCCACCACTTCTCGTAGGTAATCATCATTCACGGTGTTACCCACTTTTGCGTTCCAGTCTCCTAGGATCATGGTCATTTTCCGGTTTGGAATTGCGTCCAGTATCTCTTCTAGCTTGCTATACAGAAGTTCTATTTCCACTTCAGATGTATCAGCGGTGCTGGTGGGAGCATATACTTGGATGATGTTAAGTATAAATGGTTTAGTGTTCAGCCTCATAGTGATAATGCGCTCAGTAACCGGATTGTAGCCAACTTGGTGGTTAAATATTAATAATTAGCTAAGGTGTGGAACTTCCTAAGGTGGATTCTACAAAAAAGCCCTACATACCTACGTACAAACGTTTAGCCTTAGTGCAGCGTTTTCTCTAATTCTCTCTTTGAATGTGTCTTCAAAGTTATAAATTATGTCTATCATGGGACATATCCTAAAAAGTACCGTATTCGGACTGATTGTACTCTGAACCATACCTTTTTTCATGTACCTACAGTCCTACATTTTACAAAACGTAAAAGGGGTTCAGTATATTTTTGCTCTGCGGCTGTTATTTTGCTTGGCAGAAATTCTAAAAGGAATCCATTAAAGTTAAATGAAAGCTTTTAGGGCACAAAGCTTTTTCACTTTCACAGGATTGCTTTGAAATATTTATCCGTGATTTTAAAGTCGCTTTTTAATGCCGTTGTTTTTGTTTGTGGCGTGACATTCTTCGAAAAAAATCCACGAAATTGATTGAATCTCATGAGAAAATTTGACGGGAGCAGGAAAATTCTACGGGGTCGAATACACGAAAATTGAGAAAGTTTGCAAATTTTTCCAAAAGCGCGTCGCCATTTATTATATTTTAAATGTATTAAGGATGAATGTACATCCAAAACAGACATCTAATAAAATCATTAAACGTAACAGTAACTATCTACATTGTGATGAAATATCTCGAAACATATGACAATCGGAGAAATAATATTGTACAAACATAAATAAATAATAGTCACAATGAAACTTTTTTTTATCTTGTACATAATTATAAAGCATACCTAATTTATGTGGTTTTCTGAGTACCATTGATGGTACTACACACGTATGTCGGTATTTATACTTCGCTAGTACTGTACTGTACTATACCAGCCTTTTTAATAGTCCACTGCAGGACGTAGGCCTACCCACGAATGGTGATTGGGCCATATCCACCACGCCGGCCCAGTGCGGGTTGGTGGATTCACATACGCCATCGAATTTCTACTACGGACGTATGCAGGTTGCCTCACGATGTTTTCCCTCACCGAAAAGCCAGTGGTGTGAAGTACATATTACCATTATCCTAGTACCATTGATCAGTACCACTGATGATATAATTCACATCTATTTGTGATTGATATCTTTAATGTCTTCAGGCCCGAAAAATAGAATTTGCCAAAAGGTTGAGTTCTTATAAGGTTGTGTACACACATAAAAACTTTGAATCCAAAAAAAGTTGAACTTATTTCAATGAAAGAAGACTTAGCTGATTCTAGGTAAAGTAGGTATATTCAAATCCGATATCCTAAAAAAATTACGTGCTAACATATCCCTTAATTATAATATTTCTTATTCAACATGGGTGTATTATACCTAAATGAATGCATAATCTCCTGCAAATACATTTTTATCAAACACATAATGTGTTCTCCTTAATGTGTTTTATTAGTGCTTCATTTCGCCTAATCTCTTGGTTTTATTAATCGATAAGTGCCTAATGTAAATCCTAATGTAATTTCAAGTGCTCTCTCCAGGATCTTATCGAGAAGCTTATTTTCATAAACTTTACAAGCAGTCCTGCCTTCGTCCGGGTTTAAAGAACTCTTGGAAAGTTTTTAAGTTAATATCAGCCGTAGATATATCAGACGTACGATCTAAATATAAAGTATATAGGTACATACTTCAGTAAAGCTCTGCCAAATACTTACATACGTCATTTAGTTACGAAAAAAATAGAAATAATTTCTTAGAGATGTGTCTATTTACGAATACAAATTCAGTCATTACTTGACAGCTGAAATATGGATTGCGCAGCTTTGCTTACACAAAAAACAGACATTAAAATTACATTCCGACTAAAAATATCAAACATTTCTTCGAACCTTTCAATTTACGGGATAACCGTCTGGCCTTTCAATTTTTTTAGGCACTTACAGCACAGATTTTCAACACAAAAAATAACAATGAAATCATTATATTCTTACCTTTTCCATCAAAGAGTTCCATCATGTAACCTTTTAGAGTAAGACAATTTCTAGACTACAAATTGCGTTTTAAAGTTTTCCTTTATGAATTCAGGGGGTTTGGCCGCAATTTCCTTTTCTAGGAAACATCAACCAATACAGAACAACATCCCATTTGGTTCAGTGGGTTTCTAACTCTCCACCCTTCACCCTTTGTCGCCTATCAAAGGATTTCGTGAAATTAACATGCCTAGCGCGTACAATTCTGTAGCTTAGTAGGTACGTATACGTAACCTATAACGTAGCGTTGTAACTAGGGCAGCCATATCTAAAAAAATTATGCTCTTTTCGGGATTTCGGGCTTTTTTTATAATTAATATTTTACAAGTCTGCACCATAGACACACATTGATGAATCACAATGGTCCTTTGTTACATAAAGTTTACGATTAATAAATTAAGACTAGGTACTAACGGAGAGAGGTAATTTAGGCTAATGTCTTAGCCTAAGTTAGTATAAATTCACATTGACAAAAAGAATTACAAGAGTTTTTAGTGTTGGCGTCCAATAGTTTCAAATGTTGTAATTTAGACTACTTGGCTACCCTCAACTCAACCAGCAGCTACATATATGACCCAGTCAACTTCCATGGGTAGGCCTGGGTTCAGCAGTGGATTATTAAAAGACCGGTAAGGTACGGTACGTAATATAGCTTAGGCTCTCCGGTGCCTTATAGAGCTTAGGCGCTACAGTTGCCTACATTTATATCCTCTGACCTCAATCCCTAGCACGATATTTGAAGATTATCTTTTAATACTTCATTGCTTCGTTTTTGACCACATCCTGCCCAATGTAACGCACAGATGCGGTAAAGGATTTTAGCACGCAAATATAAAATTTTAAATCAAAATTATAGGGTTTGTAAATTGCGAAAAATCTCAGGACATAATAGAAATTACGACTTTTCTCAGGAATTTAAAATTATCTTTCTGGTAACCCTATTCGTAATCAACCTAACCTACAATCATTTTGAAAAGGTTGACGAACTCGAGAGAACTAGGGAGAAAAGAAAACGGGAGTAACGTAGTCCTTCTGTATATTTTTATGTCAGGTAGTATATTAGGGAACTTTCTTATCTCGGGGATATTGTTTTGGGAAGCTTTGTTTCAGGGAAAGTAGTTCGAGAGTTTTTTTTATTTCCCCAAGTAGCTACTTGTAGTTTTGCGTCATTTTTCTTTGAAAATTATGTAAATCCTAAGTAGAGCTTTCGGAACACCAAATTTCGTTCCTAATTTCAATAGAATTGCAGTTCAAACTGCAATTCTATTGAAACTGCATTTTTTAACATCTTCTTCATTTTCCTGAAAGAATTATTACGTGGCTCGAACCAACCGGAGGAAATAAAAGGTACCTTTCACTTTACACGATAATAGGAAGTGCCGGAAGGATTCAAAGGAACTCATTGGTAATTACGGTATGGTTTTTCTCAAATTCTGGGATGGTCCCATAGAAAAAGTTGTTTTAATTAAAAAATCTTACCAATATTATAAAATCCGAACTTGCGTTTGTTAGTTTGTTCCTTTTTATCCCAGCAACGGAGCAACGTATTGACTTGATTTTTGGCATGGTCAATTCGAAGATATTTTAAAAGATGTGACGTGAAGTGACATAGGCTACTTTTGATCCCAGAAAACACAAAATAGCACAAAAACTAAAATTCATGCGGGTGAAGCCGCGCGAAAAAGCTAGTAGTAGTATAAGTCGAATCAAACTTCTTTGTGTACTGTGCGATTATATTATCTGCAGCCGCCACAAATAACAGCCGCCAAGAAGTCCGATTCGGCCTATAATTGTTAAATTGTCCTCTTTCAGGTTAGTGTATCCTATGCGAATAATCCTGAGCATGACAACAATAATAAAATTTGCTTGATACTTTTATTATAATGGTCGCCTCGCATCGTTCACGAAGATGGATTGCGTGCTGTCGTCAGCAGTTATCAATCATAGAGCTTTAGTTATTGGCTCGCGCCACCTTGACAAATTGCCTGCTCTTTCGCTATTAAATTAAAACGTAATATGATGTCAGAATCGCCGTAATTGTTAACGTCCTAATTGCTCATCGTACCGCTAACAAAATTATCGCATTGACTGTTTATCTGTAAATCTTGTGAAACAACATGACGTCTGTTCCGATATGAGTACAAAAATACATTTGTTTTGCGATACTGTCGAATGAACCAATCAATCAGGTTTTATTTATCATTAGCACGGCCAGGCCGGTGCAGACCGTAATTAAAAAATAACTTTCCAAAACTCAAACAAGAAAAAATTTTTACTACCTATCTATCTATACCGACAGCGCTCGGCAATCGGCATCTCTACATCACAACGTGCCCATTGTTGTATTTGTTCCTCAGAATTTGTACCAACTCATAATTACTTTTGGACAAAAACTTGACAACTAACTTCTACGGAGCAAGACTAAATCAAAAAAAGTCGGAAAATTGCGTAACGTCTCCTCGTCCGACATACCTCAGTGCCTCAAGTCGAATAGGAATGAGGAGATCCGTAGAAAACCAAAGTTACCAACATAGCCCAGCGGATTGGCGAGTTGAAATGGCAATGGGCAGGGCACATAGCTCGGAGGACTAGCGACCAATGGGGTCGAAAAGTTTTCGAGTGGAAACGTCCACCCACAAGGTGGACAGGACCTCATTAAGGCCGCAGGATCGCGCTGGATGCAAGCCGCTACCAACCGGTCTTATTGGAGATCTTTAAGGGAGGTTTATGCCCAGCAGTGGACGTCCTATGGCTGAAACGAACGAATGAACGAAGTCTAAATCACTACCTTCTTTCCAGATATACGCAGATGAAGATCAAGACATCACCAGCCTAGCGGACGGAAGCAAGAAGAAGGACAAGCCGCACCAGTTCGATTCTTCGCTGGAGAAGCTTGGAGGCCTCACGGTGCTAGAAGACGATACCATGGGAGATGATGAAGATCCTTTAGAGCTGGATGCTGATGAAGAGGAGAGCGGGGACTGGTACCCGGACTACGATAACAGAGCTGAAAGGGTACGTACGTTGCTTGGCGAAGTGTTCATTAGCGATCACAAAAGTGAAGCAACTGAAGACAGTAGGTACTATAGTTAATTTTTCGATCGGGAATCGTTGATGGCCACAGATAGCAGCAAAAATATATTACTGGAGAATCTTTGGAACTCCACGGTGTTAGGAAACGATACCATGGGAGACGATGAGAATCCTCTAGGACCGGACGCCGAGAGAGTGGGCACTGGTACCCGGATTACGATAACAGAGCTGGTGGGTGAATCTGTATGAAAACAAGCGTGTAACGTGCTCTAACGTGCTCTTTGTTTTTAAGAAATTCGCATCAAATCAAGAAATTTTCACAATATTTTACATTTATCAAACATTGCTCCAAACGAAATTCACGGAAATAAAAAAATACTTACCGCGTTACGTTACGTTTTGTCGATATAGAATCAGGCCCCTGAAAAGATACATAATTGTAAACATATTGGAAGAAACCTTTATATCGTAGCTTGATGGATAAGTGACCGCGAGAGAAAATACAACTGATCACCACCGTGCGTCGATTGATACGTTAAATTGTAGATCCAGGTTGTTCTAACGGTAAACTATGTCAGGGGCTGAGACTGCGGATAGTCTCCGTCAAATATTCTTTTTACTTTTTTAAGATAGACTCAATGACATCGATTTTGCATTTTGATAGACATAATCATTATCATTTTAGCGCTCATAGCGTAGTTTGATAGGTGTTTGTCAGCGAACATTCAGCACGATTAAGTCTTAGGATGGGTGACCGCATTTCCAACTGACCGGTAGCGTAGCTCGGATGACACGTTCAATTCAAGGTCCCGTTTGTTTAAACCGTTTAGGCTTAAAAACTTGGTATTAGAGTTTTTAAGCTTCCTGAAGGCCTCTGCGCTAGCTACCTTGCCCATAGAAACCTTTCAAACTAGCATGAATCTTGATGATTTTGACGAGACCGCTCAGTTCTAATATCGATTTAAAAGAAGGCATAGAAATATTTAAGAGGTGCTTGATTTATTCAGTCCACACTAATCACGTGAAAAGAAGCCACTATACTCGTATCATCCAATCCGATCGGACACAAATATGCTACAAACTGCGTAGGTCTCTATCGATTTTAATTTCGCCTGCTTTGTTTGCTTCCAAATCATACGCTATAATTTATTCTAGAGATGCTAAAAACGATATCAATTTAGTTACCATTCAATATATGTACATGTACAATATCAAATTCGTATCTTTTGTATCGATGTTATAATGAAATTACACTCTCGTGTAAGCCCAAAGAAACCAATCTCAATATCGAAAAATGTTATTTCGATGGAGGGTCGCCGCCCTTCCCAGAAACATGGTAAATAAGAAAATCATAACAAAGACTTTTCCTCTTATTTTCTTTCTGTTACCTGTTGCCTATTTCATATTAATATGCCAAGTAAGTAATTTTGATTAAATTGCCTGTAGCCTGTCCGCGATGTGAAAAAATAATATCAGTTTCTAGCTTTTTCTCGCTAACCAACCAGTTATATATCACCTAATTATTAGATAATACAAGATTAAATCAAAAAACAAAAAGTTTCCTACCGCAGCCTAACAATGCTACAGCTACAGAGAGCTATGCCTGGAGTGTCAGCGAAATTCAATTATGAGCTCAATTTTCTAAACGTTAGAAAACGATTTTAGTAATTCACACTAACACAGGCTTTCAATGCTCGCTCCTGCTTACTCGCACTCTCACGACCATTTACTTACGCATACGTCTTAGTGAGCTGTCGGTTCAAAAATAGAGCCCAAGGAATGGGGAGAACCCATCGACATGGCATTTTTTCTGTTTTAGAACCATAAATATTTGCCCTTTGCCCATTTGCCCATTGCCCAGATAATTAGCAAATCGAAGTGGCAGAACGATGATATGATAATGATGATTTGCTTATGTATGCTATTACTTACTCGTGCAATAAAATCTCTAAAATACTAAATAATATCTAAAGACCTAATAAATAGCGGCAAACTGTAAAACAAAGTTTCCACCGGCAAAGTAAACAGTATATGTAGACCTAATACCTGCGAAACGATTCTAATCGCTTTGAAGCTCATAAAGCCCATACTTCACCGAAGCGAAGTGATGCGAAGATGTGCTGAAATGTAAAGAGCGTTGTACCTGGTCCGTAAGTTAAAAATGACATACATATTAGTTTAGGTAGGTTAGTCTATGATAAATATTAGTAAAAAACAAAACAATCGTGACCGAATGAGGTGAAACCCGAGATCTTTGGGTACGCAGACGACAGTACAGTCGTGGAGAGCTACACATCCGATGCAAGAACCAGCGGGCCACAGATCGAGTCACTCAGAGAGGCTATGGTCGAACGGCTCAACTTGAGTCTGGAGGTGGTATCTGACTGGGGTGTTGCTAACCTGGTCAAGTTTAATACCACGAAGACTCAAGGCCGTTTGTTTTCGGCCAAAAAGAGACACTTCCAATTGTCTCCCGCTTTCCGCGGTGTCTCCGTTCCGGTAACTGACAGCTTGGAACTATTAGGCGTTTCACTCTCATCGACTCTTAACTTTGGCTCCTACATAGAGTCAAAAGCCCAATTGCCTCCAAAAAACTTGGTGTTCTCTCTAAGGTGAGACGGTATTTCACACCTGAGCAACTACTTAGCCTTTATAAAGCACAAGTCAGGCCTTGCATGGAATACTGCTCTCACCTTTGGGATGGCTCTGCCAACTGGAGGCTCTGGAGTCGATTGAGAGGCGAGCCAGGAGGCTGACTGACAACGAAACCTTGACTAAGTCGCAGCTGCAAAGTCTCGAGCATTGACGAAAGGTAGCGTGTTTATTGGCCTTTTATCGGATACACTTCGGAGAGTGCGCTCAGGAATTGCACAATCTGGTCCCACCTGCCCCTTTCTTCTATCGTTCGGCTAGACAGACGCGACCAAATTGCCATCCTTTTATGGTAGATATTCCGCGAGTTAGAACTAAGCGTTTCTTATCCTCATTCCTTAAACGAAGAAGGAGGAAGCCAGAATGTGGAACGCTTTGCCTAGGTCTGTCTTCCCGCTTGAGTACAACGTGGGTGTCTTCAAATCCCGAGTAAATAGGTATCTTCTAAGTAAGCGTGCTACACCCTGGACCGCATATCTGCTCAACATCAGGCAGTATGTAGTCAAACGCAAACCTATACGGAATAAAAAAAAACTTTCTTTTGCACGGCGTGAGACGCCTAGATATTTGTAGCCAAAATTCATTCACCGCAAAATGCACATTTATCAGAGTTCAGATTGTAGAGTTATGTGACCGCATATGAATAATTATTAATGCCTAAATACCGGCTCAGTAAGTGCGTGACGATATCCAGAATTTTGCGGCAACACCTAGATGCGAATGGATATACGAATTAATGATTGTCAAAAGCGGGATGAGGCTTAGGTACTAGGTAGGCTGGAACAATCTTCCAATAATCATTTTGTTATAAATCTTAAGTGACTTTTTGTGATCTGTGACAAACAAATGTGTAATAATTGGCGCGTAGTTGTATTTTAAGTAAAGTTTTGTGCGATATAAGGTGCCCGATATGACATGTCCAGTCTCTCGACACTATACTCTCGAGATAACAACGTGCCTTGGCGCGCGAAATCTGTAGAGCAGAATTTTTAGCAATTATGGTATTATTGCAATGTCTTATTTACTACAACTGTACCAGCCTTTTTTAATAGTCCACCCACGATAGATCATAGCAGATAGTAGGCCTACCCACGAAGGGTGATTGGGCTATATCCACCACGCTGGCCTAGTGCGGGTTGGTTATCGACCTGGCATTTTTTCTTGGGGTTGGTGGACTCACAGACGTCATCTAATTTCTTCTACGGACCTATGCAGGTTGCCTAACGATGTTTTCCTTCACCGAAAAGCCATTGGTGTAAAATTCCGTACATAAATTCCAAGGAATTTATTGATACGCTATATGATTTGAACCCACGACCTCACGGTTGTAAGGCGGGTGTCATTACCACATGACCACCGCGGCAACGTCTTATGTACTAAGTTACCGTAACAATGTCATCCCTCCGGCACATCTCCGCTCCGTTACGGTTTAGTGGAATTTGGCCCTAATGGCGTTGAAGCCCGTAAACATCTTTAAGCTCCATTGCCTCGGCTCGTCGCTACGCAATATAATATGAAAATCAATACAGTCTGAATAATCAGCCTCGAGCTTTCAGAGCTTTTAATCTGAAAGCAAACATGGACAGGATACTAAAATTTATAAAAAGGTTTTAGAGTTATAACACATTAAAACATTGGAAAGATCTCATGATAGGTATTATGAACATAAAAATTCGCCGTATTTTTCAATTAGATATGAAATACAGACTGATTGAGACTGATCGATTTGCATAGCTGGCTTTTATTTTTCATACTCGTATCAATGGTTGGGTTGCTTGTTAGCTCATATCAATTTTATTTTAGTAACATTAGAACCTTCGGTAAAGAAGAACCCCTTAATTTTAATCATAGATGTAAAACTTTGGGAAAACAATATTTTCTTTAAGAAACGAAGGGAATGGTAAAATGATATGGTTGCAAAATTGCATTCCAGCACTATGATAAATTGCACATTCAAGACTAACAATGACGACGTTATATAACTGCATAAGTATAGGCGCTAAGTGTAGGTTATATAACAAATACATAACATACTTCGTGAGGATTAGATTAATGTTTTAATTTTGCGAAACCAATTACCTACTTAGGTACTTAATACCTGCAGTGTCAACTTATATCTACATAATAAGTTCTTCGTAGACACAAGATTATTTTTTGCAAAAATTAGTATGACCGACCTCACCCGTGTTTTGCGAATATTTCGCACAGATCGATGTAGCATTTTTTACATTATTTTTGATTTATCAAAAATGGCTCAGCCGATTTCGATAAAATTTAAATGGGACCAATTTCGAAGTAGGTATATTATTTCCAATAAAAAATAATTATTGAAATCAGACTACTATAAAAAAAGTTATGCGTGGTTGTACATAAAAAAAATTATACGCGTCGAATTGAGGGGTCCAGACTCGTGGTTACACCGCTTTGTTACACCAGAGTACCTCCTCCGGTTCGTCAGTCAAAAATATAAATAGGTATGCATAATACAATACGGGACCAATATTTTATTTGTAGGTATACTTGAATATTATATTCCTTGTACGTGCTTATATCTGATGTGCGTTCACCCCAAATTCAGACAAATTAAAATAAACCGAAAATAATTTTTAAACTCGAGAGCAAACACTTGAGATTCAAGTATCCGTTTATTTTTCATACAAATCAGACGGAGTCAGTTTGTTTATATGCCGAATCGAAACAATCATCGACCAGCACTTATCGATCGAAAGTGGTATTTATTCGATGATGTATCGATTCAACCGCATGCCTTTATTGTCTTTCAAGTGCAACCAACTTGAGTGCATAAGTGGTTAAATAAAGGAATTATATTTTTCAAGAAGATACTGTCATGAATGTTTCGAAAATAGAACAATAGCGCTCTCAGTGAACTACGCATTTAAATTGGTAGCGTATATTCTTTATCGAATCACGTTTATAAACAAAGGAACTTCCCGATTGATTTATCTTCACTTTCCACCAGATTAATAAACAAGTTGTGTTCAATTCATGTTCAATAACACAAGCTTTTATCGATTCCGCGATGTGTTGCCACTCTTGCACGAATGAAGCCAGATCAATAGATAATATATAATTTTTTTGGAGGTACGTATTGTGTGTGATCTCTTCATGTGACAGAGTCCTGATTTAGATGTCCCGCAGACAGCTATAGCATGCGGCTAAACAAAAACAAACCGCAGTCCAACATTACATACAATTACATAAATGTGGTGTCTCCGTTCTGGTAACTGATAGCTTGGAACTATTAGGCGTTTCACTCTCATCTTCTCTTAACTTTGGCTCTTACATAGAGTCTAAAGCCCAATTAGCCTCCAAAAAACTTGGTGTTCTCTCTAAGGTGAGACGGTATTTCACACCTGAGCAACTGCTTAGTCTTTATAAAGCACAAGTCAGGTCTTGCATGGAATACTGCTCTCACCTTTGGGATGGCTCTGCTAAATATCAACTGGAGGCTCTGGAGTCGATTGAGAGGCGAGGATTGACAACGACACCTTGACTAAGTCACAGCTGCAAAGTCTTGAGCATCGTCGCAAGGTAGCGTGTTTGTCGGCCTTTTACCGGATACACTTCGGAGAGTGTGCCCAGGAGTTGCACAATCTGGCCCCCCCTGCCCCTTTCTTCTATCGTACGGCTAGACGGACGCGACCAAGGCGCCACCCTTTTATGGTGGATATTCCGCGCGTTAGAACCAAGCGTTTCGAATCCTCATTCCTCATACGAACAGCTGGAATGTGGAACGCTTTGCCTGGGTCTGTCTTCCCGCTAAAGTACAACGTGGGTGTCTTCAAATCCCGAGTAAATAGGTATCTTCTAGGTAAGCGTGCTACACCGTAGACTGCATATCTGCTTAACATCAGGCAGTGTGTAGTCAAACGCGAAATAATAAAAAAAAAATGGAGTCCTTACATGTAGCCACTGTCCTAGGACGTTTACCGCTAAAATTGGGTACATCAGCATGTGAGGACCCATCAGTAACCATACTCCTACACAGAAAATGGTCGCCGTAGCCGAAATCGGCGTGGAAGACATCATCATCAGCATGCGGCTAGTGTAAACCAATCACAAGTCTTAATTTAAAATAACGTAGGATTTTTTAGGTATTAAGAAATTGGTTATTTGTTTATTTTTTCACATAATATAATTATTATTTCAGGCAGCGCGTTTCGCTAAAATCCAAAACTCCTAATAAATCCTAAACTGAAATGGCAACACTGACCGTATCGAGATATTCGAGATCATTGAGCTGAGCATTCATACAAATGCCGAATTATTTTCCAATTTTTTCCAGAGCGAAATGATATTAAACTTTTGGCCTTGATATCTCTTGATATACATGAAATATATTCTGTCTTGTTGCTAGGAATACTTACGTGTTCAATTGATTGATGTTCGATTCTAAGGTATTTTGGTAATGATATTTTTCTTTTACTGAAATTGAATTTTGTAAGTTATTTCGAATATTTACCTGCTTAACGGCTTTTTAACCGGCCACAGCTGCCTTACTCGCACATTGGAAAGTTTGAGTACAATATAAGCAATGAATTGTTAAAAACTCCTATATAAACTGCTACATGCACTAATAAGTAAAAGTACGTTTAATGTATTGAAAAAAGTTGGTATTATAGGTATCCTAAGATTTGACACAAGAGATCGAAAAATACGATCAACGATCAACTCCTTCATAGAACGAAAAATACTTAACTTTAAATTTTGAATACATGTAGACACATCATACATTTTTTGTTAATTTACAGGCGTATGAGCGAGATGGAAAATGGGCGTATAAAATCCCTTTAATAAATTGTCGCGCAAAATCAGACTCTAAATGAATTTCAAAGTAAAAAGAGCCTTGTATAGATTGTAAGAGGAACTATGAATTTTGTATAAAACGCTTTCTTCGTCTCTTTTAGATGTAGCGGGAATTGTAACGTGGATGTTTTTTGTGTTACTGATTTCATCAGCCCTGTAAATATTTTATTAGTTATTTCATTTCAATTATTTAGATTTCGGTTTATATAAATGTTGAAGGTCTATTCGACATGGGTCATAAAAATTCGAAATGGCTGAGCACTCGGCATGTGGCATACAATATTTATGACTTTTTTATGATACACACCTATTAGTTATGAAAGGGATCATTTGATTATCAGACTCTATCCTAGTAAAATAAAATTGGTGTGATGGACAACGCGATTATGCGAAAAATGCGATAAAAAAACTGTTTCGTACAAAATTATTACTTGGAATCGACAAAATGTATTACGCAGCTATGATTTTTGATAATTATAATGAGTGTAGGGTGACCACCACCCACCCGTACCTCCTCCCTATGCACGTGATATTATATCGATGTTTTGTGTTGCCTTCAGATCGGGACGTCGAACATGGTGCACCTGAAGCCAGAAGACTTCACGGACTCGGTGCTGACGAAGCAGGCGCTGCTGTCCAACATCCGCGAGATCCGCCGCCTGCTCAACGAGAACCCGGAGAACCCTGACTTGCCGGGTAACTACTAATATCCAACAATTTATATTACTAAGCTCGTTGTTTTTTAGGAATTTTCGGGCGGCTCGATGGCTCGTATAAAAACCATTTTTTTTATACAAACCTTGCTTTAGCTAGGGATATCGAACGCAAAAAAAGAATTAGCGAAATCGGTCCAGCCGTTCTGAAGTTATGCGCGTATTCATTTTTATGAATCTGCGATAATATTTTTTAGTATTTTTTATTCATACAGAATACATACAACTGATTTAAACACAAGCCTTACATTACTGAATGTTACCTTTTAGATTATGCGTAGGTATCATGTCTCCATTGATAAATCCGCAAATAACACAAAGGCGTTTTTCATTACCTCTCAAGTAAAACCCAAGGAAAAGGCCAAGAGAAATCTTTAACCTTTACCAGCTTTATCGCAAACTTGGAATTTTTGCTCTTATCGTAACAAAAGTTGGCTTTGAGATGGCAAGGTCAATAATTATAGGCTCGGGGCACAGGATGTTGTATAAGTTGTTAGATCTATACCTACTAAATATTACATAGGACCAAAATTGAGATCGTGTGTCCAATTATTATTTTTAAAGTAGGTACTGATATTAGGATTTTAAAAATCCTGCGTTAAAATTACTAAATTGTTTATTGTTATTTATACTCTTTGCATGAAACATTCAAAGATTCATTTACAAATATTAGTTTTTTTCTTCTAGCATTCTTGCTAGAGTATAATGGATTATTTTGAAAGGAATTTTCATAATAAGGGCTTACCTGATATATACGCTATTTCATTATACCTACAGGGTTATTCCTAATCAATAAGCATAATTTTAGGGGCTTATTCTGTACATCAAAACTAACAGCTTTTGTTCAAAAACTTTTGTCAATACTAAAAAAAAAATGTTGTTCCATAGAAAAATATCGTTCACCCACGACAAAATGTATGGAACAGCTGATTTTTTTTTTGAGTTTTAACATACTCGTAAGTCGCAGAACAAAAGTTGTTAGTTTTGATGTACAGAATAAGTCCCTAAAAAGATGGTAATTGATTAGGAAATAACCCTGTATACATATTCCCGGAATTAATATTTTTTTTTTTTTTTTTTTTTTTTTTTTTATTTCAAATAGGTTTGCGTTTGACTACACACTGCCTGATGTAAAGCAGATATGCGGTCTAGGATGTAGCACGCTTACCTAGAAGATACCTATTTACTCGAGATTTGAAGACACCTACATTGTACTTTAACGGAAAGACAGACTTAGGCAAAGCGTTCCACATTCTGGCAGTTCGTATGAGGAATGTGGACTCAAAACGCTTTGTTCTAACGCGTGGGATGTCCACCATAAAAGGGTGGCGCTTTGGTCGCGTCTGTCTAGCCGTACGATAGAAGAAAGGGGCAGGTGGGACTAGATCGTGCAACTCCTGGGCGCACTCACCGAAGTGTATCCGATAGTAGGCAGACAGACACGCCACCCTACGTCGATGCTCAAGACTTTGCAGCTTCGACTCAGTCAAGATTTCGTTGCCTATCAGCCTCCTGGCTCGCCTTTCAATGGACTCCAAAGCCTCCAACTGGTATTTGGCAGAGCCATCCCAAAGGTGAGAGCAGTATTCCATGCAAGACCTGACTTGCGCTTTATAAAGACTAAGCAGTTGCTCAGGTGTGAAATACCGTCTCACCTTAGAGAGAACACCAAGTTTTTTTGAGGCTAATTGGGCTTTTGACTCTATATAAGACCCAAAGTTGAGAGTCGATGATAGCGTAACGCCTAATAGTTCCAGACTGTTAGTTACCGGAACGGATACACCACGGAAAGCAGGAGACAGTTGGAAGGGCCTCTTTTTGGCCGAAAACAAACAGCTTTGAGTTTTCGTGGCATTAAACTTGACCAGGTTAGCATCACCCCAGTCAGATACCGCCTCCAGACTCAAGTTGAGCCGTTCGACCATAGCCTCTCTGAGTGACTCGATCTGTGCCCCGCTCGTTCTTGCTTCGGATGTGTAGCTCTCCATGACTGTACTGTCGTCTGCGTACCCAAAAATACCAGGCTTTAGCAAGTCGTTAATATGCAGTAGGAAGAGTGTCGCAGAGAGCACAGACCCCTGAGGAACACCGGCATTGATAGCCATTTGGTCTGACGAGCAGCCATCAACGACAACTCGTATCGACCGATTCCTCAAGAAATCTGATATCCATGTGCAGAAATCAGCAGGCAGGCCGTAAGATGGAAGCTTGCCAATAAGGCTCTCGTGCCAGACCCTATCAAATGCTTTCGAGATGTCCAAGGAGACAGCCAGCGCCTCCCCGTGCTTCTCAATGACCTCACTCCAAATGTGTGTGGCGTACGCCAGAAGGTCCCCAGTAGACCGGTTTCGGCGAAAGCCGTACTGGTGGTCACTGAGTAGGTAATTTGCTTCCAGGTAGGCCAGGAGCCTGTTGTTAAGAACACGTTCCATACTCTTGCAAAGTATGGACGTGATCGAAATCGGTCTGTAATTGGCAGGGTCAGCACGGCTACCTTTTTTGGGTACAGGCTGCACGTTAGCAAGCTTCCAAGATTTGGGCACTTGACCCGTCTTCAGAGAGAGGCGAAAGAGGCGGGTCAACACAGGCGACAGCTCAGGCGCACAAGTCCTTAGTACAATAGCTGGAATACCATCTGGGCCACTGGCCTTATTCACATCTAGACTGCGGAGAACTTTGAGAACCTCCTTTTGCCGGATATGTATTTCACTCATTAAGGTGCCACAGTTTGGCAAAGTTGGAGGTCTCGCACTACCGAGGTCCAGACGCGAAGACTCCGCAAATTGAGATGCAAATAAATTTGCCTTCTCTACCGCGGTATGAGCCAGCGAACCATTGGGTTTCAGCAACGGAGGCAATGAAGGGCGGCAGAAGTTCGCTTCGACTGATTTAGCTAGGGACCAGAATGCCTTGCTACCCGCAGGGTAAGAAGCAAGCTTGTTCCCTATTCGACTAATATGCTCAAAGCGAGCCCTCCGCATAACCTTTTTGCAGGACTTAGCAGCCTTATTGTAAGTCTTCTTCCTCAGATGTATGTCCTTCGTCTTACGGTTACGAGCATCGACCCAAGCCAGGTATGCCTGATGCTTTTGCGCTTCGGCGCGTCCACAATCAGGCCCAAACCAGGGCCGAGCTTTGTTGGACAGAGGCACGTCCGAAAATGGGATGAAGTATTCCATGGCGGTACGAAGCACGTCTGTCACGGCATCCGCGCACGAAGAAGGATCATCAGAAGAGAAGCACACAGGCTGCCAAGGATAAGACGCAAAGAAACACCGCATCTCATCCCAATCTGCCAACTTGTACCGCCACACCCGCCGTGACCCTTTTGGACTGGGGTCTGAAGGGGAGTAGACGGATACGGATTTCACCAGACAGTGATCAGATGTACCTAACGGAGAGGAAATCGCCACTGAATATCGGTCTGGATCAGTTGTTAGCAGAAGGTCCAAGCAGTAGGCCGTATGCAAGTCAACATCAGGTACCCGTGTGGCGCCATGAACCAGCTGGGTAAGACCTAGCGTCAAAGCTAGCTTGCGCGTTTCAAGCCCAGCATGGTTTGTGTCCAGGTATGGGTGAAGCCACTCCTTATGATGGCCATTAAAAGTCCCCCAGGATCACTAATTGGGCCGAAGGGTAGCTGAGCTGAGCAGCATCCGCCACCTCACTGAGGTAATCAGTAAGTCTAGTTGCCTCCCGGTCTCCGCTATGCGATCGGTATACACAGGCATAGACAATCTTCTCTATGCCAGTGTCCGCCAGAGCCCAAAGCACTGAAAAAGAAGGGTCTTCAAACCTTCGAAGACGCAGAAAACAAATGTCATCCCGGGCGTAAACGCATACACCCGCACGTGGTTTGTAAAGATGCTCCAGAGAATACCCTGGGTAGGATAGATACGACACGTCGGATGGACCAGCAATCTGCGTCTCCGTGAGAAACAATAGGTGGGGTCGTTCTGTCTCAAGATGATGATGGACAGGCGTGAGATTGGAGTGCAGGCCCCGAATATTGCACAGGTGCACTTTGAGTGAGAGGGAGTGCTGCCGCTGTGTATACGTTCTTTTTCTTTTATTGTTTCTCATGCTTGCGGAGTAAAGTAGGTAGGAAGTCAGCAGTGGAACGAGGCGTCACACTAAGTAGAATTCAGTGGTACAACACACAAACCACACACATCTATGGGAGACCAGCCTGGAGACCGCGGGGACGCCCGAGCCCCCCCAAGGATGTCCATCGGGCCCTCTCGTCCGGTCGCCAACCGGCACGATGGCGCATCCCTGGGATTTTTCGACAGATGGCGGGGCAGCCTTTCATGAGTGGCTAGCTCACTACTTGGGCCCCCTACTATCTGCGGTCGGCCAGCGACAAACCGTGCCTCGGATCCCGCTGCCCTCCACGGCTGGCCGTCCGATGCGGTAATCGATGTGTGCACCGTATTCATCCACCAGACGACGCTACTGTTCCGACCCAACTTCCCGATTGACGTCACCAGACTTCGCGCCGGAACACGATCCCAAGAGAGCCGCTTGGCGGCGCGGCTTAGTCTGGTGGGTGGTCTCTCGCCACGGCTAAAGCCTACCACCAGAATGGTTGTTGCCTGGTTAGCACCACCCAGGACCACGTGTGGGGGATAAAATAAATGGGTTCCTACCCACGGACGAAGGCAACTCGGTCCCAAATGTTTAATATTTAATTGAACAGAAATAAAGTAATGAAAAGCTTAAGTTTAAAGACAACAACCAGACTTTTCATCAATTTTCTATCATGAGAAATGTTTTTTTGGAAAACAAACTTAGGAAGTTAACTTGAGTTTTCCGACGAGAATATATAATCTCCCAGTTTGATCTGAATAATGAATATTATAATGACTAAATCCAGCTCGCAAAAGTTTGGTATATTATTTCTGATTTTATGAAACCATTAGGTAACTAGATAAGAAGGGATAAAAAATGTATAAACCGCGAAATGTCGAATAATGTTTTAGAATTGACAGATGATCTTTATGCGTAAAGCCTTTATGTACTTACGTCAATTGATGTATGTATATGTCGAATCCATAAAAGGATCCGCATCAGTTATGGTGATTCAATGTGGTAATGATTTTATACCATCTGACCCAACAATGCTTCAGTGTGGCGTGGCGTGGGTTAAGCGGGCGAGGAGATAAATTGCGACGTCACGAACAATCAGTTTATTTCACAGAAGATTACGTATGACTACAATTATGGAGAAAACTTTAATCGAAGGACATGGCGTTCCGCAGCGTAACGCACGCTGCCACTGTTTTATCAAGAATCACAACTCGAGCCATTCTAAACACAGTTCACCATAACCTCTCCGAACCAGCTCTCTTTACCACTCTCAAGTGACATCTGTCAAGTCATCATCGCATTTTCCCTCAATGCATTTTCCCGCCCATCGGCCGATCATGCGATATCACTTGAAAACCTCCTTGGAACCAATCAGCAGTGTTTGTTACAAGCGTTACCCCAGGAATGTTGCCACTACCATTCCTAGTCCTTCGAAATTATACTAAGTGGCACTATTTAAAAATAAACTTAAAGCTATTGTCCCGTTATATATTTTATTTTAGGATGTTAACCTGAATTATAAAATATCCTATTTCACACAACTTCATTTTTGGTGAAAGAAAACATACACATAGACATAACATTATTTGCAACGAAAACAACACACAAACATCAAAAATACAGTACATGAATAAATATAAACAGTAATTATATGTATGCTAAATTTTCGCCACAAAACCGGTCCCATCTCAGCATAATGCCGAGGAAACTTGTATACCTACCTACTTGTATGTACGTCCGAAGAAGAAATTCTATGACGTTAATACTTATTCACATGAATCCACCAAACCGCATGTAAAGGGTATGGCCTAATCGCTCTTCAATAGTAGGCTCATTTTCAACAGTGGACTGTTGCAGTATGCACATCGTGATCACAAAACTAGTAACATCTATCTGCTGTTGTCGCCTCATCGGGCAGGTCGTAGCGTAGTTTGACTAGGTGTTTGTCAGCGATCACCGAAATTAAGCAACGTTCCGCACGGTCAGTCAGTTGGATGGGTGACCGCGGGTGGCATTTTCCAACTGAGCGCTACCGTGGCTCGCATGACACGTTAAAATTGTAGGTCCCGGTTGTTTTAACCGTTTAGCCATGTCAGGGGCCTTCAGGCGGCCTAAAAACTCTGACACCAGGACTAGCCACCCGGCCTATACGAACTTACTTTGTCGGGCAGGTAGTCTACTCAAGCTCTGCGTCATGCGTCTCTCATATATAAATCACTTAGCCTATGATAATACTAAGTAACTACTATATACTAATTAAGTTTTTTTCTCTCAGCCCTCCTGCCCCCGACGGAGGAGACCGAAGAAGTCAAGGAGAGCCGCCCGAAGCGCAGCGTGTTCCCCGACTCGCCGGCCGATGCAGTCGACGAGTTCGCGGCTCCTCGAGTCATGATCAAGCCTGAGGAGAGGTAAGATATGCTGACAGAGTGAGTATATACATACAGGCTCATAGGTATTAACGCAAAACCTTTTAAAGGCGGGTCCAGTACATCTACTGGACCCGCCTTTAAAAGGTTATATTAAAGACACACAACTTTTATTCTAGCTAGGACTTTTGGAAAATCACGAAAAAAAATCAGCTTTTTCATACAAAAAGTTTGTCAACGCCCGGCAAAATGTATGGAGAAGCGATTTTTTTTGCGAATTTTCAAAATTCGTAGTCCAAGAGTTGATTGTCTAGATTTACTAGACCCGCCCTTAAAAGGTTTTGCGTTTAATACCTATGACCCTGTATGATATATGAGTTCCCTCATCATTATACCAGAGTTTTTTATGCGATAAACAATTGAAATAATTAGCGATGAGCGCAGGATTCGAACCGGCATAGCTGATTCTCGTATTTCTGTCCCCGTGCTTTATCTACCAATTAAGATAAGTCGCTCTGACGCTTTCGCCAAATTAGTTGAAGTGTTTAGCAACGCTATACGAATACATTTTAGCTTCCCGTATGGCATGTTAAAGAGATCGATTCGAAGTGGCTTGCACGACGCAAAACGCCGGAATATGTTTGATTTAAGTTATATCCAAAATTTTCCTGTAGTGTTGATGAAATCATTAGGCCACCTTGTCACAGATTTTCCTATGTTGCGCTAGATGTGTCCATTTCATAACCCTTCAACTAGGGCATGCAACCCGGTTAACCGAAAACCGAAAAAACCGGGTAACCGACCGCATTTGAAACTCGGTTTTTTCTAGTTATAAACCCGGTTTTTTCGGGTTTTTCGGTTTTTCTACGATTTTTTAAAATTCACATATTAACTCCTTCGTAATACATTATTCGTATTACATTATTGTCATCTAGTTGCTCTAACACTTTTTTCTATGTATAAAATTACGCCTAATGACCATTGACCAATGACTATTATATAATTACGTGCTAAGGATGAAATTCAAGTGCGAAAGTCCTCATTCTCTCTTTCTCTCGCTTTACATAGTGAATTAGTGAGTATCGTCATATAGGCAGAGCGCTGTAGCGTTATAAGCGTAATGGGACACGTTTTGTCTCGTCTTGACCGAAATGCTATCAACCGCCGCCTTTTTGTATTGGTACATTAGTCTGACAGTCTCTGCTACGCTAAGTAGTAAAACTAAGCGTGATATATTTTGCACGTTTGTCTAATATTTGTAAATTATACATAAAGGAAAGCTCGATTGTTGAAATTAACAAACAAAAGAAATATCATCCATCCATCAGCCATAAGAAGTCCACTGCTGGACATAGGCCTCCCCTATGAATCTCCAATAAGACCGGTTGGAAGCGGCTTGTATCCAGCGCGATCCTGCGGTCTTAATAAGGTCATCCGTCCACCTTATGGGTGGACGTCCTACGCTGCGCTTGCCGGTACGTGGTCTCCACTCGAGAACTTTTCGACCCCATCGGTCATCAGTCCTCCGCGCTATGTGCCCAGCTCATTACCATTTCAACTTGCCAATCCGTTGGGCTATGTCGGTAACTTTGGTTCTTCTACGGATCTCCTCATTTCTGATTCAATCAGCTCGTTGGGTTGCTTGGAGCTTACTAATAAGGCCCATAGTGAGAGACCACGTTTATGTGCCATAAGTCATCTCGTGCAACATACACTGGTTTAAAACTTTCGACTTGAGGCACTGAGGTATGTCGGAAGAGAAGAGGCTACGCAATTTTCCGAACGCTGCCCAGCCGAGTTGGATTCGGCGATTGACCTCTTTCTTGAAGTCGGACCTACCTAACTGGACTACTTGTCCTAAGTAGACGTACGAGTCAACGACTTCAAGAACCGAGTTCCCAATATAAATCGAAGAGGGTACAACATGGGAATCACATTTGACTTTCGACTTGACCATGTTCATCTTAAGGCTGTTGAGAAACCCGATTGAGGCCTTCCAGAATCGTGCTGAGCTCTTCTATCGATTTTGCCATGACTACTATATCGTCGGCAAACCGAATGTGAGTGAGGTATTCGCCATTGACATTGATGCAATCCTTTCCATTCTAGGAGCTTGAACGCTTCTCAAAAGTAGCCGTAAACAGTTTCGAAGAAATTACGACTTATGCCTCTTTTTAAAGGGATCGCCTTGGAGCTTTCTTCCTGTACTCAGACCGATATAGTGGCGTTATTATACAAGACTGCAACACTTTGATGTACCGATAGTCAATACGGCATCGTTGGAGAGACTCGAGCACAGCCCATGCCTCGACCGAATCAAAGGCTTTCTCATAGTCCGCAAACGCTAAGCAAAGTGGCAAATTATACTCTTCGGTCTTCTGTATAACCTGCCGCAGCGTATGAATGAGGCTTGTTCGGAAGGCTTATAAAGCCTTCGCTCGAGACGGTTCGTAATGACCCTTGAAAACAGCTTATAAACATGGCTCAGAAGTGAGATGGGTCTATAGTTCTTCAATAAGGTGTTGTCACCTTTCTTGAAAAACAACACCACCAAGCTTCTGCTCCATGCTTTTGGCGTGATGCGCTCGAGGTCGACGGTGTTGAAAAGCTTAGGGAGACTTTTAGTACCGGTGTTCCACCCGCTCTCATCAGCTCTGATGTGATACCGTCATCACCCGGCGCCTTGTTATTCTTAAACTGATTCAGGGCCATTCTAATCTCGTACTGGCTGATGTCCGGGATATCTTTGGTGAACTGTCAGGTAAGCTGGGTCTTTGATCTCTGGCCGCGCTATTGGTTATATAGGTTATTGGTTTGGTTATACACAACATATTTATACATATACGCGTCGAGTTGAGTACCTCCTCTGTTTCTTCGGTTGAAAAGCATTTGATATCATCACATACGTTAATTTTCTCCGCCTCATCTATTCTCAAAGTACCGCTGCAACAAAATTACAATCTTCTGGCCCAGCATTTGCAATAGAGAAATATGTTAAACAGGGAGACCCACTGTCCCCGAAAATATTCACGGGCATCCTCGAAGAAGTTTTCGGAAAGCTGGCGGCAAGCTGGGATAGAAGTGGTGTTGATATCGGTAAAAAAAAAGGTTAACTAATCTTCATTTTGTAGACGATATCGTTATCTTCTCTTCCTCAGCCAGAGAGCTGCAATCAATGCCACAAAATCTAACCACTGCAAGCCTCTAGGTTGGATTGCGGATGAACATGTTAAAGACCAAAGTGATGACCAATGGCATCAAACGTCGTGTAACTGTCGATGACGAAGACATATACGTTCACGATTACATCTATCTTGGGCGAATAGTCACCTTCCAGACGAGACAAGACCTAGAAGAAAAGAGAAAGCTTGGAAGAGCTATTGGGCCATGAAAAAGCATATGAAGAGACACCTTCCGATCACACTAAAGCGCAAGATGTATGTAATCTTTCCATTTTGACTTATGGTGTACAAACATTGTTTTTGACAAACAGGTGTCTTTAACTAAAGTCTAAAAGTCCAAACTCAAGGTTTGCCAAAGAGCGATGGAGCGCAGTATTCTCGGTGACCGGCTAATAGACCGAGTACAAAACACCGAACTGCGTTCCAGAACTCAAATCAAAGATTTGGCTTTCACTGCCGCTAAACTGAAGTCGCAGTGGGCCGAGTAAGTCAGTCGCATGCCAGAAGACCTCTGGGATAAAATCACCTCCGAATGGGGTCCCAACTCGGTGCGGCCTCGTAGAGGCCTATCTAATAGAGAGTCTGCACTCTCTATTAGATAGCGCGAAAACATTTAATCCAAATTGGCAGGCATCAGAACAAGATCGACGCAACTGGAAATCTCGAGGGGAGGCCTTTGCCCAACAATGGGACAGTACAGGGTCATAAACAAACAAACAAGCCATTATTTTTAGTATTTTCAAATACTTACCAAAAAAAAACCCGAAAAACTCGAAAAACCCGATTTACCCGGTTTCTTAAATCAAAAACCGAAAAACCCGGTTTTTCAAAACCACCCGGTTTTTGCATGCCCTACCTTCAACCCCATTGGCTATTTGTTAAAAACGATAAAAGCTTGGTGAAGACTCTAGATATTGTGAAGAAAACGAAAAATTATCACAATTTTTTCCCCGAGACAGCAAAATCGACATCTATACAACGTGTAACGGAAAGGCTGTATACATAAAAAGTGGGCTGATACTATACCTTATATAGATGCTGTATTCGAAATTCCGAGCCAAAATAACGACATTCACTTTTAAAAAAAAATTAAATATGACTGACTAGAAAAATCTTTTGCACGTAAACAAACATGTCACAACAAGGAGGTGTGGTCTGATTTTGATGGGCAAGGTCGTGTTATTGACCTCACAGCTGTTTAGTGTGATAGTGCTGTGCAAATGTGAATTAGTCATAAACATGACTAGTTTTTCAAAAAAAGATTAAAAATCAGCAAACGAACTTACACGGCTAAACATCTAGTTTGTTACCGTTATCTGATTTGGTACTTTCAGTACGTATACGTATACACGTTGTATATATAAAAACTAGCGACCCGCCCCGGCTTCGCACGCAGGTGTATTATGCATATAAATCTTCCTCTTCAATCACCCTATCAATTACAATTGCGGAGTTTTAAAGATATAAGCATACATAAGGATAGACAGACGGGGAAGCGACTTTGTTTTATACTGTGTAGTGATGAATCATGACTGTTTATATAGTGATAGTCTCGGTAAAATTCTAAAACGGCTGGACCGATTTGGCTAATTTTGATCTTGAAATATTTGTGGAAGGTAAGGAAAGGTTTAAACCGTGAGAACATTAAAAAAAATTGCAAGAGAAATTATAAGAACACTAATTTTATTTTCCCATACAAAATGTTCCTTCATGGAAAAGTTGTCATTGACAGTTGACAACTAGTGAGATGAAGTTCACCGGGTCAGCTAGTCTACAATAAAACTTCAATACTGTTTTGTTCATTCAATATCCTCATTTCAAGTTGTTACTACATATACCTAACTATGTTATCATATCCATAGTTAATGACAAGTGCAGGCCGGCTCTAATGACAGCGTCTGCAGAGGAATGCGACCGCGGTGCTATCGGGTTTCACTAGGAAATACCTACGGGCCTGAGAATACGAGTTTCATCTCAAGAATTCCTAATGGAAAAATCTAGAAACGCCTATGAATAATTTTCAATAATGTAGATTCAATCACTAGGTGTAATATCACCAGTTATACGCCTAGTTGTGATATTTTTTACGTTTGTACAAGCAGTTGTGTAAAATATTTTTTGTTTGTTCTTACATAATTTGGCCTCGAAAATTGCTCTAATGATTTGTGTGAAATTTGGTATTTAGACAAAGCTTTTATTATAAAGATTAAAAAATACACATTGTTCGACCAATCGCATTAAGAGGATTCCTAAATCCACTTTGTTCGATTGATCGAACTATGTTGCCGGAACGGTATGTATATGTAGTATATCACTCTCTGGCAGTGTGTGTACAGACCGTGTGTAGGATGTCCCCTAATATTTATTTATTATTTACAACTTTATTGGCAGTATTTCCATGAAAACACGTTTTTTACGTTCTCTACATCTGGTACACACCTACTTTATCTCTTACATAATATTCCTATCAAAGTATAAAACATTTATTATAGAGAGTTTCCAGAAAGTTGCCGCCATACATCTGGCCGTAATATCTCCCTTTGAACTTGAGTGGAAAACATCTTTTAATAAAAATATCAAAGCCTTTTCAAAAATATATCGCGATATTACCTACTTAAAAGGAGCTTTTTCAGTAAATAGAAGCATAAAAGTGCTGTGTAGGAGTCTTTCAACTTTTATAAGCTTTTCGCATCTAGTATCTACCTATTCGGTATGACCTGGATAGTGCTAGAATAGAATTTTTATATTCTTGCAGAATTTTCATCGCACCACAACGTTCTGCCCACGTTCCCACCTCTGTCGGCTTTACTTTGATAAAGATCGGGCTTTAGTAAAGGTGTATCGTTTGTCTACACTTCAGCTTAGTTTTTAGGGTTCCGTACCCAAAGGGTAAAAACGGGACCCTATTAATAAGACACCGCTGTCCGTCTGTCTGTGTGTCTATCACCAGGCTTTAACCTATATATTGTTATCTCGTAAACCGTAATATTATTTTTAGTAAGCTTTCTTTTAAGCAAGTCATTGACTAATAAAACACTGAGTTGTCATTCTATCCTACCTAAATACTACACAAAATAAAAAACCTACCTAATTTTATACAAAAACAGAGGCTGAAAATCGAAATAAAGACTGTGTCCTTGTGGAAGAGTGCCAAGAACGCTGGCTGCATTCTCGCGCTGAACTGCTAAAGAAATTCTCTTGAAAGTCAATGCAATTTGATGATACCCCATGGATGGTAAAAAGAAGAAGAGGAAAAAAACGATAGGTAATTTATATTAAAATAATTGTTAGTCTAAAATTAATGAGAATTGTGGACACGGAGATACTTAAATGGAAATCTTTAGAAGATAATCTTTAGATGAGAATGCGACAATTATAAAAATCTTTCGCCAATATGGGATCATGGTATTTATTTATTTTATTTTCTTAATATCCATGTACTTACCGTGGGCCGTAATTTGACAAACTTTTCAATCCAAATCCCTACGTCTAAAAACTTTTATGGAGAACATAATCCACCCGCAGCAATTAAAACTTTCATTCTGTTCATTTGCGTTCGTAAAAAGTTAATTAAAATGTTTTAATTACTAGGAGCTTACTCAACGTTATTTCGCAAAGGTGAAAATTGGATCTAGAACACGATTCAGTCGCGAAGGGTAGTTAGAAATTAACGAATAGCTCAACAGTCCTGTAATCCTAGTCCTATTATTAAGACTGGCACGGAGCAGTTTTTCTTTCCACCAGTCATACAGAGCACGCACCTAACAGTCTAGTAATAGTAAGTGAAAGCGAAGGAACTTCTTAACTAAACTGAATGAAACATTATGGGAATGACAACGGCAAATAAATACATGCAACTTTGACAGTTTCATTTGCAGCAAAACATTTTTTATTGATCTTTAGACAAGTACGAGTATGTAGCGGCCTATGTTGTTTTAATTACTTAGCAGTTTCACTTTCACTGATAATATCTTTGGGATTAAAAGATACGGCAACTTAAACCGAAGACTGTCTTCAACCAAGCCAAAAGTCCTGGGTTCGAGAAGGAACCTATCATTTATCAACGGTATACGTGAAGAAAAGCATTGTGCAGAAATCTAAATACGAGTATATATCTTCATGTATATTCTCTGATTTAGTCTTCTTATACTCGTATTACTGTTAATGATAACAATGTTTCCATTCTATCTACAAAAAAATCTACCTTATACAAACGATTGAAACGGTAGACTTTCGTTTTATGAACTTATATTTTATACGTCCATATATTTTTGTTAGTTGTTTTTGTTTTCTCCCAGGGGCGCTGTACAAAAATTGTGAAGTCACGCGGAAGCTTTCTGCCTCGGTGACCCAATGGTTTTAATGACCCTGCTCCTGGGGCAAAGAGGCGTGGGTTCGATTCCCATCCAGATTTTTGATGACCATAGATTTGCTTTTTCTCTGGATGTTATTATATCTATACTTAAGTATGTATTTGTACTATATCAGTCTCTGGCCGCCATAATATCAGAAAGTTTGCTTAATTTGGGGTCAGAGACCGTGTGTGATGTCTGCTAATATTTATTTTTAAAAAAAGCTACTGTAGTTTCCTTTTACGAATCTCATACTTTGTCTAGATAAGATAAGATAAAATATATTTATTGGCCTTATAACTACATACGTTACACTAGGCAAGTCAAATTTACAATTATAACACAATGCATACGATTCAAAAATAATAATAAAAATTAAAACAAAACTTAATACATTAACAATAACAATTAAGTAGATACAATTATTTTAAAAATTAGCAAAATTTAAATTTGTTAAGACATTCTAGGGCTTAAAAATACTAATATACATATATGTCACGTAATTATTAATAGACTATGAGAAAGTCGAATTATATTAAAGAGATTATTGTTCTTCCTCATCATACAAGAATGAAGATTCTGTCAAATGCATATTCATAAATTCATTAATTGAGTAGAAAGGACAAGACTCGAAAAATAGTTTGTTTCCTCTTGAAATCATCTAAATGTAGCTTTGTTATGGCACGGGGTGGTTTAAATCTAAATCTTACATTCGACTACCTATTCAAACTTCCTTTCGTTCTACTCATGCCAAGCAGTAGTATCACGGGGGATAAACGAATTAATTTCCGCCTTTGTATCATGAAATACTCGATTATGTGGTAACTAATTCCACGGCACAAGCTCGCTGTAATGACGTAAAGCGGTAGACTTACGTAGAAACCGTTCATAAATCGTCCCCGTGCGTTTGACAGCGCGCTGGAAACCGCATTATTTGTTTGTTTGTACTATTCCTGGATGAAAAGTTCTGAGAAACAGAGGTACAGTGGAAAGCGATATTAAAGTAGTAGAGTATTTGCTTCCTCTGAGAAATTAATAACAGAATTCATTGCAGTACAAATTATGTTTGTTCGAATTTCACATTTTATAGAGGATCACTGGTAGGTAACTTAGTCAGGCATAAAGAGTAGGTAAATAAACAACTTTTATAACATATTTGCTCGTAAAGTGGCTGTAATTACACCAGTTTTAATATCGTAATGTATTTTATTACGCACTTGTGCGTTATTGTAATGTAAACGCACGAGTTTTTTTTTAAATAAGTAACATGCACGGTGTTTTAGATGCTCCGTCTAAAAATGAACGACACTTTTTAAAATCTTAGCAAAGAGTTTTTATGTCAGAAAAGTGGTCAATATTTTATGAATAAAATTAACTTTGGGAGATAAAAATTATTTCGCGCGCTTTTTCTTTTCGCTGTATTGTTTTTATTTGAAAATGTCGTCAAGTAGTGATGAATTTACTTTCACTCTAGAGAGTGAGAGAGAGACTGGGGAAATTGTAACTAATAATAATAACTTGACAACATTAAAAATGCCAACGGGCAACGTAACAATCACTTTTAAAAAATGTTCAAATTTCTATAACTGCTTTAACAAGTAATTAAAGATTTATTCGTTTAAGAGAGTCAGAGAAAGAGTTTTATTAATTTCCTCGCAAATATGTTTTAAAACGTCGTATGACATACGAGCGCTTTGAAAATTACAGCCTCTGATTCCTTATACTCGTAGCCCTCGCCTACGGCTCGAACTAGCAATATCGCCTCAGCTGTAATTTGCAACTTACCGCACTTATATCATAATGTCATTAAGTCATAAGTAATTTATCAATAAAATGTCAATTTACACGTCATAAAAAATATTACATAAATGTAATACAAAAAATGTCTTTTTTTACATAGTAAAAATGAAAAATTTATTATAATATAAAAGTAATAAAAAATATTAGTGTTAAAATTCATGTCATAACAAAAAATAAAAATAGTACTAAATCTAAAAATGTCGACACATAAATATGAAATTGAATAATTCATTTATCAGAAACAGAAACAGAACTTTTACTTTGGAATCAACCCTGAAATCTAAAAAAAGCAGCTCTACAGCTACAGTACCTACGTACTGTGAAATCCTACTACATTTATATGCATTTCATATAGAATATACGTCTCCATATTATATACCTCCATGGAAATAAGTATAATGATCAAAGAGCTATTGCAACCAGAGGCATAATGCCCTGCCTCGGTTGCTCAGTGGTTAGTGACCCTGACTTCTGTATCAAAGAGGCGTGGGTTCGATTCCCATCTAGTGCAAATATTTATGTAATGAACTATCTATCTATATAAGTATGTATTTAAAAATATGTATATGTAGTATATCAGTTTCTGGCAGCCATATCACAAGCTTTACTTAGTTTGCGGTCAGAGACCGTGTGTAAGATGTCCCCTAATATTTATTTATTTATTAATGTGGTCGATCGAGAAAATCTGAAGGAGATGCATTGATTTAATACGGCACGAATTAGAAAGAGTCATGAAAAATATCTCGATTCAGTGGCTAGTTGCCGTGTTTTTCTCCCAATTGTGTCAAATTTCAATTCATATTTGACAGTTTTGACAGCTCTGGGCAAAATTTTACATACATTTTGTGTTAAGCGACAACAGCGCTATCTCTCTGGTTGTACCTACAGTTTGTGATTATGATATGTATATTATTCCAATTTATTGGCAACTGTCTAAGATGAAGTGTGCGTATTGCCAACTCATCCCTAACGTCGGATGCTACATGACTCCGCAAATAGTGCCACATTTGTAGAGATTTGCTAGAACTGCTAAATCACGGAATTTTGTCACAGGGTCGGGGTTTGCTAGGAAAAAGCCGGTTTGAATCTTCACAAATCAGCTAGCTTAGCATACAAGACCACGACAAGAGTTTACCGACGTGTGCAAAGGTGACAGATATATGCTTTATCATAACTCTGTTACGTTCTGACACGTCGACAGTATTATTTTATTGTCTGTATGCTAAGACCGCAGGCCACTTATATCGTGTCGGACTTTTTTGTAAGTTAGGAAAATATTGAAGATTTTAAAACATTCAGTAGATAGGTCGACTTTATTGTGAAAACCGCGGGTCGAACCTGGACACGCTTAGTACAGGATCGAGTCAAATGGTTCCAGAATAAGAGACATAAAAGAGGACTATACCCAATACTTAAATAGTGGGATAGGGAAGCCAGATAGAAGTGATGATGATGAAAGAGACACTCTCGTCGTTTTTAGGGTTCCATAGTTATTCAATGTAAACTTTGTTGCAGGCGCTCACCGAAAAAGTTTGCTAGCAATTTGGAGCATCCTTCTAAGGCCGCGCTGCACACCGTCACCCGCACCGTCCGGAATAGTGACAATGAGGTAATATTTTTCGTAAAGTAGTTCGTAGTTACATCTTAAAGGCCTAAAACACTTACATTTTGCATATACCAACGTTTATTTTAGTCGGTACCTTGGTTTTAGTCGGTGTCCTCATTAGCGTATACAGGGTTATCCAGAACTGGTGCACTAAGCCGAAAGGGGTGATTAAGATATTTTGTCGATGCCGAGTTGCAATTTTGTAAGGAAGAGCAATTTCTTTTTCCTGAATTTCCCAGCAGGAGACAAGCTGATAGCCCTGTATTTATCGGCTATACCTATAGAAATTCAATTCAAGTAGTTGTGTTTTTAATGAGCATGTGAGCCAAAGGATGTCCACCCCTGAACATAGGCCTACCTAATAGATTTCCAAGAAAATCTGTAGGAAGCGGCTTATTTACATATATAGAACGCGTACAGCTACATCAACTTGGCATTTTTTCTTGTTTTAAAACCTTTTTTTTATTTCGAATACGTTTGCGTTTGACTACATATACTGCCTGATGTTTGAGCAGATATGCGGTCTAGGGTGTAGCACGCTTACCTAGAAGATACTACTATATTAACTAGAAATTTGAAGATACCCACGTTGTACTTAAGCGGGAAGACAGACCCAGGCAAAGCGTTTCACAACTACAAAAATATTTCACTAAAAAAAATATGAGCTAGCTCTCTCCTGGGAGCTTACCGGAATTACCGGTATGTGGTGCCCACTCAAGAACTTTATCCATCGGCCATCGGCTCTGCGTACTATGTGCCCTGTCTATCGCAAATGTCAACTTGCCCAAACCGTTGTTTAATGTAAAGTATTTCAATACAGGAGCAGAGGCGGCCTTTCATTGCGGCGCACTTCCATGGAAACACTTCGCATCTCAACACAGAGATACACGAACATTACAAAGGTAAAACAATACATTATCATCATCAGTATGTGTCGACTCACTGCTGGGTATATGCCTGCTTTCTTATGTGCCCTTTTTCCCTATCTTGGGCTAATCTCATCCACGCATTACCTGTGATGGGTTTGATGTCGTCGACCCATCGGGCTTGTGGTCTGCCTATGTATAAAATAATAAGTAGAACGCCGATTATCCGAATTAATTGAGACCGGGGTCGATTCGGGTAATCGAAAATTAGGATAATCGGACATAGACTGGTAATAAAGAAAAACGAACTGTCACACATAAATTAATAGGTTCCGGAAGGCAAGAATTTGTACACCGTCGCATTCGGGTTGCCGCACCATCCAATTGAGGGCGTAATCATAGCACATAAACGCCTCGCTGTGATATGGTACACTTTCATTGTCTGGATGAAAAGAGTCCCCTTTCAGAGGACCGATTCGGATAATTGGCAAGTCGGTTATTCGGCGTTCGGATAGTCGGCGTTCTACTGTATTTCAGATTATTATTGTAAACGAGTGCGATTTGTGTGAATGAGCCTCCGATACAAATAAATCGCCATTTTGTCTGTCTTGGGCAAGTTAGTGCGAAGGCAAACACAGTTCGAAATACTAATGAACCATTTCGCGGACCATTATTCTTATTAATAGGTAGTTATTATAAATCCGAAAATGTGTTTATTGGATTGCTTTTACTCTACGCAGCAAGGCGGCAGTGGACGGATCAATTTGCTTTTTGTAATTTTTACCGACTCCCAAAAAGAAGGAGTTACTGTTAGTCTGTTTGTATTTTTTATATACTCGTAGTTTTGACAAAAGTCGCAGAACAAAAGTTGTTAGTTTTGATGCACAGAATAAGCCCCTAAAAGGATTAATTAAATTAAAGGCTAATTGATTAGAAATAACCCTGTATATATTCATCGACATTTTCCGATTTAATGAATTATTTTTTATTTCAAAAGGGAAATTCATGAAAGGAAAGGGGAATCTCCTGAAATTGTATCATTTAAATTTTATCATAATCGGCTGAGCCGTTTTTGAAACTATCAACAATTATGTAAAAATGACAACATGAATGAAACATCGATTCGTGCGAACTATTCCAATTCTGTACAAGGTGGAAGTTGGTTTAGCCATTTTTGGCGAAAAATAATTATTGAAGCGATAGTAATCAATCAGGGGAAGTCAATATTAAATCTTTACATAAAATATAAAGGAAATAGTATTTTTGACCGACGAACCACCGGAGGAGGTATACAATTCGACGCGTATATATATTTTTTTTTATGTACAACCACGCATAACTTTTTTATAGTAGTCCGATTTCAATAATTCTTTTTTATTAGAAAGAGTATACTTCGAAATTGGTCCATTTAAATTTTATCGAAATCGGCTGAGCTATTTTTGATAAATCAACAATAATGTGAAAAATGCTACATCGATCCGTGCATAATATTTGCGTTCTAGCGATGCGCCCCGGCTTCGCACAGGTGTATTATACGTAAAAACATTTCTCTTGAATTACTCTATCATTTATTCTTTTGGTGTAGTTTGTTTTGATCAGTTATTAAAACAAACTACATCAAAATCCGTTGCGTAGTTTTAAAGATATAAGCATACATTTGGGGACAGACAGCGGAAAGCGACTTTGTTTTATACTATGTAATGATAATGATTCTGTACACGGGTGAAGTCGGTCATGCTATTTTTTGCAAAAATAATTATGACAATACGAGTAACAACTTAAAATATGAAAATAACTAAATGTATTAAAGGTTTGTATTTATCCAGCCGTATCGTAGAAACGTTGTTTAAATTGTTCAAATTCCCGAGGTTCAAGGCTAGCTCCAATTTATTTAATGGCTTGGCGTTAGATAGCCGAAACAAACTTCAGATCGGCGCGTAGGTGGCGAATCAGAAAGCTATTATCTAAAAACATAATTGGTTTTGTAGCGAGAGGAAAATGTATTTACCAAAATAATTGTATTACCTTCGTTATTGCTGGCTTTTGTGATCCATGTTTTATCTAAGTCTAAGTGGTTAAAGTGATATTAAAACATGAATCTACCATTTTACTCATGGTAGAGAGCAAGCTCGGTGTAGAATATTTTGTTAAAAGGTCAATATTAGAACGCGCTGTTTGCAAGCTGCTTCCAACCGTTCTTATGACTGCCTCGGTGGCTCAGTGGTTAATGACAGACAGACAGACAGACAGACAAAACTCTTTATTTACAACCACAATAAGAAAAATAAACACTATTTACACATATACGACAAAAATATGATTATAAAGTGGCGGCCTTATCACCCATGGCGATTTCTTCCAGGCAACCTTGAATGACCCTAACTTCTGGATCAAAGAGGCGTGGGTTCTCTCCCCACCTAGGGCAAATATTTATGTGATGAACATAAGTGTTTGCTCTGTGTCAGGGTGTTATTTAGTTACTATACATAGGGTAAGTCCCGGATAGATGCCGCACTGGGATAGATGCCGCGTTTTCAAAAACTCCAATAAGCGTTATTACCTATCACTTCTAATGCATGCCATAACCTTGCTATTACCCCTCCCCGCACCGGTCAGGCGCTTGGCAGCGTGTGCGACGACCGTGTGCAACTCTGTGTGACACGAAAAAAGGTAACGCGCGAAAATATCCTTCATAATTATAAAGACGCGTTTTCAAAAGGTGAGTATTTTTTTTCTGGACCTTCTTTTCGTTTCATTTTTTATAAATGACAAAGTAAAACTATTATATTGGCTTATAATGCGTATTTTATAATTTTATTTTACTTAATTTTTAAGTATTTTTAAAAGGTTGGTTGGGATAGATGCTTTTAGAGGCGTATAACCTTCCAGCAAGGCATCTATCCTTTACTTGTAAATAGTTAATACTCACAAGAGGATTAATTTGTTGCTGTGTATACATGCCCAGAAAAAATATACCAAAACCAGGAGCCAAGCAGCGTGCCAGAAAATAAATGAAAATAATTTGGAAGCTGCCTCAGTAGATTTTTATTTAGATTTTTTAAGCATCTCCTGAGATCAAATATAAATTATTAATAAAAATATTTAACACTTTAATTTTGATACCTACTCGTAATCATAAAAATATGTTTTACTGTCGCTATTTCATAAATTTTATATATTTTTAGATCATAATATAAAGGGCATCTATCCTCTAAATTTATAACTTAATATGGTTTTCCAACAAACAACATAAAGGATAGATGCCCCAACACAAACGTTTAAATATTGTTAAATTATAATAAAAAAGTTAAGTAAAGGCGTTGAAAACAAATGTATTGATCTATGCTTTTGCTTGACATGAGTATTTACAATGAATATTAAGTGAAATGCGTTTTTTTCGTTAGAGCGTCTATCCTTGATCCCGATACAAAGTAAATGCTCTTTTCACAATTTATCTATGTATTTTAGGTGTATCATAAATACATTATAGATCATATTTACGCATTGCTAACTTTCATTATAAATGTATTTCTCAAAGTGGCATCTATCCTCCGGTCTAATTTATCAGGCGGGGCGACTATCCGGGGTGGGGCATGTATCCGTGAAATTTTAGAGGTCTACAAAATTTGTTTTAGTTCCTATTATTCATGGCTTTGCATACTGACTTTGTATACTAAATTGTAGTCTAAAGACCGTACTTTACGAACGCATAACCCGTTTTTAAATTTTGTGATTATTTATGAAGCTGTGAGACTTTTTCAAAAAGTGCGGCATCTATCCGTGACTTACCCTATAAGTATGTATTTAAAAATTAGTATATGTAGTATATCAGTCTCTGGCAGCCATATCACAAGCTTTGCTTAGTTAGGGTACGTAGTATTATTATATCTTCTTTGGTTAGGGGTCAGAGGCCGTGTGTAAGATGTCCCAAAATATTAAAAAAAATAATAGATACTTATACCTAACAGAAGTGTTACCTGCTTACTCATATTATAAAGTCTTCAACTAGTGTCAAAAATATAGCACCTGAAAAATGTGCAAAATCTAAATAGTTTCCGTAATAAAATAATCCAGAAACAGTTAATTAAGCACATAATTTTAATAGAGCTTCTCTCACCCCAGGGAACATTACGTGAGGGTGTGAAACCATGGAAATAAGCGTGAAATTATATTTTCTCGCATGATATTATATTATTACCATAGATCTCACGAGATAAGACATGTCGTTTCCATCTAGCGGGAGCTTTTCTCGCGAAACTCTCTAAAATCACATCTACGCGTAGCACTAACTGCATGCCTCTCACTCAACACTACATTCTGCAATGTAGGACCTATGCGTTTTTATTAAGGTTTGCGTTTGACTACATCCTTCCTGGGGCTCATTTTTTTTTTTGAATGAGTATAAGTTGTTGTCCTCTGAGGCCTCTACAGCTTACCGGGCATGGGCGAGCGCAGAAGGCGGCTGGGCCCCAAGATTGGGTTGAAGGGTGACTAGCCCAAGGGCACCGGAGAAGGTACGGACCTCGGCTTGGGCCGTCACCCGGCGGGGGAGATCAGACTTGCCCGGGCACCCTAGAAGGGGTGTGCCCTGTGGCCCTAATAGGTTGAGCTGTTTGATTATTTGGAGAGAATCTAACCGATCTTCTAACAAATCCTGTGGGTCCTCGACCTTGCCGGCGGGGTCGGTGTATGACTGTGTGCCTTTGGTAACCGGCGCCTATACCAAATACGGAATACTTCCTGTTGCAGGGAGCTGTCGGATCGGCCCTGGGGCTCAATTTTTAAACATTAAGTATACGTACCTAAACATTATGCGTCACTGGTCAAATCATCCAATGATCACGAGACCCAGTAACAGCAAGAGCATTGAAGATCTGTGTTAGTGCAAACAGGATAGCGAAGTAATGACTCGAACACTAAAATTGAACTCCAGTTTGTCCAAAAACTTTCAAACCGCAGAAATACGGTCTAGAGTGCACGTTTACTTAGAAAGTACACGTATTCTATTTTAATTACTCCCAGATTCCCAGGCAAATAGTTCTACCTAAATTGTTGCATTATGCGGTGTATGAAGATTTCGATCATATAACGGTCTCGCGCTTTAGCTAGAAAGCTCCTTTCTATTTTATCACATATACCTTATGAGAATCCGTAGAGGGTGAGGTGTTCCCTCCTACGCACGTGCATGCTTGCGGCTTTTCTGTTCCGATCCACTCGATGTCGTCATTCATTTGGTTGGGATATTTTATTTTATGTGCTTCTGGCTATGAAACAGAGCTGTTATAAAACTGTTTTTATATTCCTTTCATCATTTTCTGAACTGTGAATCGAATATTTATATCATAAACGATGGAGAAACATGATATCAGTATCTTTGTTTAACTTTTGTTATTTTTGACGAAAATAAATACCTTTTAATTAATACCTACGAGTATCTTTTAAATCCATCGTCGTCGTAAGTTGCTCATGCACACACACATACCTACATCAAATATATCAAAGTGACGATTTTTTTTTTAAATTTAAGTATAGGTAATTTGAATCGTAATTTGTTTGCTCTACAGAAAGGCACAACTTAACTTAAAATATCGATACATTATATTTTATTGTAGGCAAAATTTATATACTTATATGATCGAAAAATAAACTTGAAATAAAATTCATTAATGTCATATCAACATGATTTCTTCTCACGCTATTTACAGGCAAATAAATAAACGGATGAAGATTTTCAATTGGCAATAAAAATACAGATAAATCTAACGATATACCAAGTAAAGGTCAGCTGTTGTATGCGAGCTCTTTAGCTACTTTACTAGAACGTGTTAGACGACTTCAATAAAGGAAGTAGCTCCAGTAAGGTGAGTGCTAAAAAATGCCCACCATTTTACTCGGCTCACTTTAATTTACTTTACACCCTGCAGATAAAACGTGGCAATAAAACAAAAACACTACCTAGATACCTATACCGACAAACCAACGTTACTGTTGAGACGGCCAGATGACAAAGCTACTATTTTCCATGGGGTGCTGCCAGTTTTATTCTGAAAATGCAACAGTAGCTCTGCCGGTCAAGCGCACAAATAACTCGGTACACTGTACCTAACACTCGCCCTGTTTTAACGACATCGGTGGATCGGGTTTAACTTTGTTACAACTCTGAAACTATGTTGCAGCGCAGTTAAAACGATGTAGTACTTTAACTTTTAAAGTTCAGGAGATTTAGAAATAAGAACCTGCATAAAGTGTTAGTACAGAATAAGCGAGCCATAATTAGCTAGCTTATTTTAGAGGAACTTTTGTATTGCTTTTATTGCACTGGCTGCATTGCAATGTTCATTGTTGTAACTGCTACATGCTGTAGTATAATATTACAGTATACCTACTTGTGTTTGAAATTGGATATTTATTTCCTGTCCAGTACCTATTATGAGCTCTTTTGCCCAGTGGAGATATTTGTACACACTAGGTATACATCAGTAATATTTGAATGCATTAAAATCAGCAGTGTTAATGATGAAGGTATCACTATCACTACATAGTAATAAAACAAAGTTGCTTCCCTGTCTTTCTGTCCCATATATATATATGTATATATATATGGGACATATATATATATATATGCTTATATCTTTAAAACTACGCAACGAACTTTGATACGGTTTTTTTTAATAGAGTTATTCAAGAGAAAGGTTTATATGTATAATACACCTGTGCGAAGCCGGGGCGGGTCGCTAGTTATACAATAAGACTTTGTCAAAGTAATTTTAGGGCTTCTATGCAGTTTAGAGTCTAGACTCCAAACAAACACTTGGCGAGTTGAAGAAAAAAATAAACTTAAAAAAAATTACCTTTTCTTGCTCTCGTTCATTAGACGGAAATCTGCTGCATCTGCGGACCGTAGCAGCCTTCACCGAAGATCTCGGTTTTTAGTTGTAAAACTTTTGATAGATACTTAATATTTTTCGACAATTTCACAAGAAAAGATAGTCTTTACTCTAATCCTATGTCCACAATAGATTAAACTAAGGTCTTTTTCCAGGTAACGGTCTAGTCCGCGTGGCCCACGGCGCGGCCCACGACGTGTGGTACCCGGCAGGATGGACGTCCGCCTCCCCCCACCCGCGACCCACGCTGACCCGAAACGGACATGTACATGTACACCATACTGGGGTGTACCTGGTCTATGCACAGGTATACACATAGATGGATTTACTCCATATAATCGTATACCTATACGTCCCCCACCCGCCCATAATCTGATCTTATACAACCTTCCGTGAAATTTAATTTCCTGTCGTTTCATCAAATAGAAACCTTACTTGAATGATTACGATTAATTATTATGTACCTAACCAGTATAGCTCATTATAAATTGGGTTTATTGATTTTGTACCCGCTCACACAGCCACAGTAATGTTGAGCAGTTGAGTTTATATTTGCATCGCCTACGTAAATATAACATCCCTAAATCAAAGTCACGGCCAGAACGCTACGAGCTACGAGACCGTAATTCAATCCAAAACCTTTTCATCACCACTTTACCACGGAGGTAAATATTTACACGTCGGCCCATTCTCGACACCATACCGGATCCGTAAACATCCCACATCCCGGTTTATGAGCCCTAAACTCTAATAACATTATAAATCACCCTCAACGTCCATTTACTTCGCATCTGCAGTTTTAGGTAACAGCCTTCGTGACAACCTCGAAAATAGCGAGCAGTGTATTTGATCAATGGAATTAATTACATTTTGGAAACGCTGAAAGAATTTTATAACGCGGCTATCACTTAACTCATCATGTTCAGTCACTTTTTTTTATCATGTTCAGTTGTGAGCTGTTTATACTACTTTATACTTCAAAAGATTTACTGGGTATTTAGGTGAAGAGTTATCACCTTATACTAAGCTGTTAAAGTACAATACAATAAAGGAGTTGAAAGACAGTTTTGATAGCAATATTTTTGGATACCTGAAATGAAAATTAAGCATCTTAAAATTTTGATTCATTAGAGCAGCACAGAATCTTTTTGAATTGTGTCACTAAACTGATTATAAGAAGACATAGGCAAGATCCTAGTTTTGCGAATAAAGAGCTCAGTTTGTAGAACATTTATGCATAATGCAGGCCGTAGGTGTACTCGTACCTAGTTTGTAGAGCCATATGGAGGTATGGAAAATACGTACCTATTCGACAATAGATAATCATACACTCACTAAACTACGCGTATATCGTCAACATTATTATATTGATAACTTAGTATGCTATGAAGGGTAGATCTACCAATTGTGACCATCTGAGTGTGATTTTTGGCCATTTTGAGTTTAAATGATTGTGTAGAAATATTTTTAAACAAATTTTCAAACTTTTGACATGCACACAAATAATATTTATGGTGTTAGCTACATTGTTAATTTACGTGTAATTTGGCCAAACCCTCCACAATGGCCAGGAGACTCTAGACCCTATGTAGTCTTTTGCTGATCTACCCCACAAGTGATGTATTTAGTCATATCAGAATTAGGCGGAATACGATTTAATCCTCTATATATTTTCTTCCCTCCCAATATCGTAATATTCTAACCCATCTCTTCAATGCAATCGTTCCAGATCTACTACCTGGACAGCCACGACGTGATCTCGTGGGTGCTGCACCGCACCAACCCCGAGTCGGAAGGCCGCGACACGCTGCTGCAGTGCGCGCAATCTTCGCACTCTACTGAAAGGTACATTTTTTTCCTATAAAGTCGGCATTATCTTTTTCTTTGCAGGCTGACGAGTTTCAATTCTACTTTTTAACTGACTTCCAAAAAAAAGGAGGTTTGTGTTCGTCTGTATGTATTTCTTTTCTACATATGTTCATCGATATTTTCGCCAATTCTAAACTGATTTAAAAAAAATATTTTTAGTTCTCCTCCTCCTGACGTGATCCCATTTAAATTATTTTGAAATTAGCTGAGACATTTTTGAAGAATCGACAATAATATAAAAAACGTATACGTCGATTCGAGTGAAATATTCGAATTTTGTACTCGATTGAAGTATGTTGTGATTTTTTTGCGAAAAATAACTACTCATTGTCGAGTCGATGGTTGAAAACTTCTTGTACTTG
The DNA here is from genome assembly GCA_949316475.1 of Hypomecis punctinalis. Classification (NCBI taxonomy): domain Eukaryota; kingdom Metazoa; phylum Arthropoda; class Insecta; order Lepidoptera; family Geometridae; genus Hypomecis; species Hypomecis punctinalis. Next base: position 5,831,679 of record OX438798.1, read on the forward strand.
GTATTTGCGGTCACTGCTATTATACAGGAGATGCCTCTTGTGTGTACTTATTGCATAGAGAAAGAATATGGGCACTGAAAGCAAACACTAACAGTATAATAATTGTCTTCATTTGACCTCGAAATCGCCTAAAGCAATAAAGTGTTGCGTTCAACCAGTCATCCCCATAGGATCGCCTTTGGCCAATTCTTGTCTGATGTTAGCGAAACGGCGAGTTGACTATCCTTGATCTCAAACACTGTGACGAGACCTACCCCTCATATAAAGTTCATTTTAGCGCGTACGGCGAATCTTAATTACCGATAACAGGAATCTAAGCCAAGGCCACGCAATTCGTGTCAGAAAGGAGAAGCCATGAAAGTACGACATCTGTAAATTGGAGAAACCAAAAGTCAGTTCTTTGTGTGATTTTCTAATTACTTACTCGTAGTTTTTACTCTTTCATTACCAGGCAAATGTATGTATTCCATTATGTTCTGTCCTAGCTACAACCATTTTCATAGCGACTAAGTCCGCTTATGGTACTTATGTATCAATGCTCCACATCGAATAAGAATCAGCGTCATCCTGGACTGATCAACCTTCCCAGTGCCAACACAGCATACGTATAATAATAATTGTACAGGTTTAACAAAAGAAAGTGTTAATAGTATTGTTACTTATGATCGTTCCAGGCTAGACAAGCCGAACTCCTGCTTCTCAGCATCTGCCTTATTCCTGAAAGCGGGCGACCGGCTGGCCGTGCGGAACACGGGCGGCGACCGCCACTCGCTCATGCAGCCCGAGAAGAGCTTCATCGGTCTCGTCAAGCTCGCGGATGCCGAGGACCCTGGTGACCAGGAGCTCTAGTCGCTCACTTTCATCATTTATCATAGTTGTTACTTTTACTTTCATACTATTTTATACGTTTTCGGACTCCTGAAGCTCGCTGAATTGAAGACCCTCACCAGAAGCTGTACTTTTAACATATTTGGTGATGGGTGTAGCTTGGGGGACACGGATGATCACGCTCACTCTATAAATTTCGTTGCCCACTCCAGAAAACTTGGAAATCAATACATTGTATTTTTCTGGTGTTGGCAAAAGTAGGAAGCCTTAGTCGATGTCCAAAAACTTTTTAATAAACGATTTCTAAAGCGGTTTTGATCCGACAGCGCCTGAAATTTTATCTCCATTTCGTAATTCATACATATATATAGAATAATATAGATCTAACTATATGATTAGAAAAAAAAATTGGTCTGAGATTTCTTCAAAAAGTACTTGAAAATAAAATAAATTTCTTGAATATTTTATATTACTTATTGTATTTTTCTACCTATTGAAAATTTTTCCTCATTAATCTCGAAGAAAAATTAGAATGTTAAAGTGGGTAGGTTATGGAAATGTAGTACATATTTTACTATAAGTTCATAATTTAAGTGTTGAAATACTGAAATTAAATTAAATTTTTCCATACTAAATTTACTTTCGTATCTACGAGTAAATCGAAGTGATTTTGATTACCATATATTCAAATGTGAAAAAAAATGAGTATAAATCAGCTAATTTCAAGAAAAAAATAAAACAGTGTATAAACTAACTTTTCTAGCGACAAAAACATAAAAATTTTATGTTTAGCAGTTCGCTTAGAAAATCTAAATACATTTCTAAGCAAGTAAAGGAAAAATAAAATGTTAGTGTAGGTAATAATTGGAGGAAATAAAAATTTGTATGGAAAAATTAGCCTTTAAAAACTGTAATGAATACGAACATTACAAATACAAAGAAAAGTGATATATTTCATAGTCAAGAAGTGCCATTCTGAAGAGGTAAAGAGGACTACAGACTTGTGCAATTTGGACTGCAACGATTTATTTTTTTAATTAACGTTTTCAAAAGTTTGTTTTGTCTGCTGATGATGTTAACAGATATGCGTTTATTTTTTAACTCTTTAAGATAAAAATAATATAGTTAGAAAAAATAATTATGCACTTCATCTAGACACGCGGCTGCGTGTCCAGACAAGTTCAATTATAATATACTAGCTGCCCATCCCGGCTTTGCCCGACAACGTATAAAATTAGCTCTAAACCTTCCGGAAGAAAATATGTTCTAAACGATAGTAAAAACCGCATTGAAATCTGTTGTGTAGTTCGGAAGATATAAGCGGATATACAGACAGATACACATAAATAACGGTTTTGCTTTATACTATGTAGTGAAGTAATTTCATCAAATTTATAATAAAAAAAACATCGTAATATGTATAATAAATGAGGTTGTTTTCTGCAATTGTACAAGTTTGTGCTCTTCATAAACATAGTTTTTGTAACTATTCGGGTTCTATATAATATAGTTTAGCACTATTTCTTAGTATTTACAATTTTATGTTTATATGAGTTGAGAACTGGTATCTATCATTGCGCTCTAAGCCTATTAGAATAGATTAATAATTTTCATGTAAAATGGCTTTTTAACATTAAACTCATACTTTATATTTGTTTTTATATAAGTTTTGTGTACCTATAACTACAACATATAAAGATCTGTTATGCCATTGATATTATAAGTACTAACTTTAAACCTAAAGTTATTTATTTTTACGTTTTCCTTTATTGTCACATTGCATGCTGAATCGTTGAGCGATTTGGCATTCAGTGTAGAAGCGTCTTTACAGAAAGCTACGCAATAAAGTACGTAGTGTCAATGTTTTGTATTTAAATTAAACTATTTGAAGAAAAAAACAGAAGTATTTTATTTGTTAGATAATGACCCATATTGAAACAATTATAAAAAGGTTAAAACGACTATGAATAAAAAATAAATCAGGAAATGACGTTAAAAAATTGCCCAACAAAAGTAGTAAATGGTGTCCGACAGACTAGTCCGACATTTTTCTTCCAAACAACTTTGCACGCAAACCAATCCTCTCTCGTCCTGAGTTTAAGCCAAGCACCAAACATTGTAAGTAATAAGTCGTATACGCCGGGTGGCTAGCCCTTTTTTTTAACAGGGGAAATCCTTTATATATAGATACCACCACGCCTCGAGGGCAGGTGGGTGTTTATGTGGGAGTTTCCACCGCTAGTCGCTGGTATACCCACCAAAACCCCTGGGTCGCTGGGATACTCACCAAAACCCCTGGGTGTTCCACCACTGCGCCTGATGTCGGGGCTACGGGCTCTCCTCCGCGGCATCCGACGGAAGGTGGCTAGCTCTGGTGCCAGAGTATTTAAGCCGCCTTAAGGCCACTAACATGGCTAAACGGATAATAAAACCGGTTCCTGCAAATTAACGTGTCATCCGAGCTACGGCAGCACTCACATGTCTAATGGTAACCTCGGAAGTGATTCGTATTCTGAATAACAATATGTTGTTTTGGTTTGAAGTAAGGCCACTTAGACAAACAGACAAAACTCTTTATTTACAACAACATTTAAAAAATAAACACTATTTGCACATAACATTGTACACGACAAAAAATTTCATTATAAAGTGGCGGCCTTATCACCCATGGCGGTTTCTTCTAGGCTAATATTATGCGGAATTTGTTTTGAGTTAAAGTTTCTGACTTATTACTTATGTATTATAGCTTTCGTCCGCGAAGTTTTTTTAATTTTTAGGGTTCCGAACCTCAAACGGAAAAAACGAAACCCTTATAGGATCACTTTGTTGTCCGTCTGTCCGTCTGTGTGTATGTCAAGACTTTTTATCTCGGGAACACGTAAAGATATCGAATTGAAATTTTAACTGTATACGTATATCTCTGGTCTCTTGCAGTTGTGTCAAAGAAAAACTTCTCAGTTATCATTTTAAAAAGTTAGAGCCGTAAAAAACTGTATATTTCGACACTCACAAAAATCAAAACCTACGGGGTACTTCCTGTTGACATAGAACTATGCAATTTGGCGAGAAGCATTGTCTTAGAGTACTGTACTGTACTGTACCAGCCTTTTAATAGTCCACTGCAGGACGTAGGCCTACCCATGAGAGGTGATTGGGCCATATCCACCACGCTGGCCCAGTGCGGGTTGGTGGATTAGAGTCTTAGAGTTTGGTCATAGAGTACACATATAGGAATAAATCTGAAAACTATACATTTTAATTTAAATCATAAAAAATAGAGCCTCAAATTTCACAAAATATGGGTTCTAAAACAGGGTTTTAATTATTTTAACAATGTGTAATTTTCGATATATGACGAGAGAAGTGAAAAATAAAAAAAACTTTTTTTTCAATTGTTATAGAGAATTAGTATAAAGATTTTAACATCTTACTCGTACTTCCCAATTTTATGATTTTTTCTGGATTTGTACGGAACTCTCGGTGTGCGAGTCTGACTTGCACTTGTCCGGTTTCTTTTAATCTAAATGAACTTTTTATCTATATGCAAGCTAAAAATAAAGTCGATAGGTATGTTGCTCTGTTACTGCTCAAAAGAGTACTAAACCAACAAATACATTTTCGGATTTATATAGTACGGAGGTAGATACATAGATATCCCTCTGAAGTAGTCTAAAGCTAGCTCCTAGCGGAAATAAATTCATGAAACTGGTACCTATCAGACAGTTTAGTCAATTTCGCGAATGACCAACCTATCGACCCAACATAAAATTTTATGGAAATTGCCATTTAGCCAGACAATGCCGCTCTGCTAGGTATATTGTAGGCTCTGTGATGATAAGTTTGGACCTTTGGATTATGTCTAGAATATTTGGGTTTAACCCAATTAGTTTTTGTTTTGAATGTTACATAATATCGTAGAAAAACCTACAGTTTATAAGTATGGGCATAGATTAAAGGCTTGGTTGTAAGTACGTTGTTCGTATTGTATATGGTATGAGGAAAGAATAGTGCTAAAAATATTGAGAGCTGTTAGCGGTAGATAGCGAGCGCATAAAATATTGTTCAGTGATTCTAGCAAGTTTGTACGGCTTAGGCCTGTCGCGCTGATGGAGAAGGGTTGAGCTGCTAAGAGAGGTATATGGGAAATCCGCTAGAAAGTTCCAAGTACCATTTTTTTCAAAATCATATGCCGTAATATCTTTGTAGCTTGCAGCTTCCTAAATGGTTAAAATATGAACAGCGATATAACGACTAAGTACCGCTTTGCTTCACTTAGCAGGAGCCAAAATAATTAAGTAAATTATATTTTACTACATAGAGTGCGATAGAATAGATTTTCCTCATTCTTATGTGAGAATACAACTTAGTTCGTTCGTTTCAGCCATAGGACGTCCCCCTCCTAAAGATCTCCAATCATTATAAGACCGGTTCGCAGTGGCTTGCATCCAGCGCTATCCAGAATACAATTTACTTACAATAAATTAAATAAAATACAGTAGATGCACACCGAGTCTAGCCAATGGTTACAGTCTAGTAATTGGTTTTTAGACTGCAAGGGTTTGATTGTTGAAATTGAATAAAATAAATACAACAGTATGTTGTACAGAAGGTGTCCTATTCAAGGTATTAAAAATAATAATTACAAATGTATCTTACATTTGGCTGCCAAAATATTAAAAACAGAAGCATTTTAAAAGAGAGAGCTGCTGAGTTTGTGTAAATATATATTTTACCATCACTGCGACATCTGCGTAGTAGATGATATTTTAAGTGTACTTAGTTTTTAATTTTAATCTTCTCGTTAGGCAAAACATACTAAGAATCCTTAACTCCTTCAGTAAGACAAGATACAAATGTTAATAATATGTATAAATGTATACACTTACTTTAGGTTAATAAAGTGAATATAAAGGACCCCTTTCAATGCTTCCCTTACCCTTACCTATCAGCATATTGTAGGTAAGTGAATAGAAAATCTAATACGCAAAACGATAACCCCGGTTGCTAGGCACAGTTTGATAGCACACACGTACCTATAGACAAAGAGGGAACCCAACCATCGACAATTTCATTAAGTCGAGACACATTCCTCCACGGAATGAATCTTCATGACTACCTACCTACAGCTCCCTCCCTATTGTACAGACGAGAACAGTTTAAGTGAAGTTTCCTAAAAAATTGAAACCTTGACAAATATTCTGTTGAAATACTGCTAAGAACTAAGTCGGTCACATCAACTTTCAAACAGATATAACCGAAAATAAAACCAATTTATTTACAATGTTTCTACACTAGGTTTACATGTCAGTGTTTGTGATAAACAGTTCAAAAATTATCCACGAACCCGCACTGGACCAGGGTAGTGCCTATGGCCTAATCACTCTTCATGTGTAGTAGTGTAGCAGTGTGTAGTGTAGTAGGCCTATATATTGCAGTCGACTATTAAAAAAAAACTGGTACATGTTACAGTTAAAAAAATCGTTATTGCAAGATTTGAACCTAGATAACTGAAAGGTACTCGGGTTTCCGTCCATGTTTTACCAATCAGTCTAGGTCACACTGACGCTCACTTCAAATTAGTTGAAGTATTTATTTCATAGAGGAATATTATATTTATCTGTTAGTTAGAAATAACCGATCAAATCAGTACATTCATTTAGAAGCTACAATGCTACAGACACACGAGTTAATCTTCTCGTTTTATTTTACAACGAGGGTTAAAACTTTAACAACGTTGTTAATGTACTGTCGTGTTTATCTGAGCTACAATTTTTCGTCCAGCATTTTAAATGAGTCAAAAAAATATGATTGAATGTTTAATTTTCCGAGCTTAGAATATTTTTTATCGTCCCGGGACTAAACGTCCGGAATTAATTAAAGGACACATTTTTGTCAGGAATTCCCAAACATTTGGAATTATTACAGTGGGTAAAGTCAGAAGCTTTAACAGTACTTTATATCATTTTGCGCGAAGCGTTTGTTACGCGCTTTTAATGCCAAAGGTTGGCGATAATAAATGATGATCGTGAAACGCCATTTTTCTTTTACCCACATAGTTATTCAGGTATAAAAAAATATTAATATCTAGGCGGCATCCTGCGATTTTAATCGTTATTTCATTCTACCATTTTAGCACAGGACATCCACTGCTGGACATAAGCCTCCCCTCTCGTCAGTCCACCTTGTGGGTGGACGTCTTACGCTGCGCTTCCTAGTACGTGGCTTCCACAACATTCGCTTTTTTTAGGGTTCCGTACCTCAAACGGAAGAAAACGGAACCCTTATAGGATCACTTTGTTGTCCGTCTGTCCGTCTGTGTGTATGTCAAGACTCTTTATCTCGGACACGCGTAAAGATAGTGAGTTGAAATTTAAACTGTATACGTAAACCTATGAACTCTTGCAGTTGTGTAAAAGATAAGCTTCTAAGTTACCGTATAAAAAAGTTAGAGACGTTTATGTCATAAAAAAACGCATATTTAACGCTCACAAAAATCAAAACCTACCAGGTACTTCCCGTTGACATAGAACTATGAAATTTGGCGAAAAGCATAGTCTCAGAGTACACATATAGGAATAAATCTGAAAAACTTACATTTTTATTTAAATCACAAAAAATAGGACGTCAAATTTTCACAAAACATCTGTGCAAAATCCAATGTGAGTAAATCGAATCATGTAAGATACCATATTTTTTTGTTGCATTAGCACAACTTGTTTATGAAAACTGTTTTGAACAATAAACGTTTTATTTATTTATTTATATAAAAGAACTTCATCAACACATGCTAAAACAGGTTTTTAATTATTTTAATGTATAATTTTCGATGTATGACGCGAAAAGTGAAAAAAAATACTTTTTTGTCGATGGTTATAGTATGAGATGTTGACAACTTACTTCCCAATTTTGTGAAATTTTCTGGATTTGTACGGAACCCTCGAAGTCCGAGCCTGACTCGCACTTGTCCGGTTTTTTAATGTTGGAATCATATTTTATGCCATAATATTTAATGTACAAAATTAAAACAAAAACTTGTGTATCTCGGAAATCGCTCTAACAGTTTGATTTCTGTATTTGACCTGCTCAGAAACTCTACTCTCAATATGCATGATGATAGAGTAAAAACAATATTGTTATTATTAGTTCATTCGTTAGATTATAAGTCTATAATAATATATAAATAAGGCGATAAGGCCGCCCTTGTACAAAATATTTTATTTTGTGTAGTTTCTGTACTGTGTTTCTGTGTATAATAAAGATATAGTATTTATTTATTTAAATAAATCAAAACAAAAACACTTGTCCTTTATTTTTGTTAGTGTCATTGTCTTAGTATATTATTTTACCCATATATAGCCTACGAGCCTTTAGACCTTACGATGCAATAGGTATAGATACATAAATACAAAATCAAATAAAGTATTCAATAAATACTTAAGCTGCCAATAATACCATAGAGAAGGCTATGGTTTTGCTGTAATCTGATAAAAATATAAGCATGAACAACGAAAACATTAATTTTCTTTTATGTAAAAACTCAATTAATTTAGGCTTTGTATGTGTAATATATTATTTGGAACAGAATTTAATTTCATACTTGGCGTTAGAAAGGGTTTAGCGGTAGGCTTATTTACTGTTGTGGGTACCTAATTAATATCTGGAAATTTCTCATTAAGCCTCGGAAAATGACGTAAATTAAATTTCTCAAATGTTTTCTATTGTGCCTCATTTCGGGCTGGGTAAGTGGGTACTCGATATACTTTAGATGGTATTTAAACATTGTTATAATAAGACAAGAATAATTAAAATCTCTTGGGTAGGACGTTAACTGACGGACGTAATCGTTCCCTGTAGATATAAATATTTCGAAATTATATTATTTTAATCAGTTCGCATCGAAAGAAAACATAATGTAGTACCTTACCTACCTTCTACCATATATTTGCCTGTTGCTTCTTTCACGAAGCGACGGGCGTAGCATTGCTTGCATCGGTGATCTCATAAGAAAACTTATCCACCTTTTGCCCATCAATTCAGCATACACTGACAATATACTCGTAAGTACCTAGCTACTAAATTACTTCATTTTTAGAATTCCGTACCTCAAATAGAAAAATCGGAACCCTTATAGGATCACTTTGTTGTCCGTCTGTGTGTATGTCAAGACTCTTTATCTCAGGAACGCGTAAAGATATCGAGTTGAAATTTAAACTGTATACGTTTATCTATGGTCTCTTGCAGTTGTGTAAAAAAAACTTATCAGTCATCGTTTAAAAAAGTTAGAGCCGTTTATGTCGTAAAAAACCGCATTTATTTCGACACTCACAAAAATCAAAACCTACAGGGTACTTCCCGTTGACATGGCGAAAAGCATTGTTTCAGAGTCCACATATAGGAATAATTCTAAAAACTGTACATTTTTATTTAAATCACAAAAATAGGGCCTCAAAATACTCAAAATATGGGTTCAAAATTAAAAGTAAGTAAATCGTATCATGTAAGGTATCATATAAAAGTACTTCATTTTCAGGATTTGTACGGAACCTTCGATGTGCGAGCCTGACTCGCACTTATCCGGGTTTTCTTAAGGCGGTCAATACTGACTAATAATACTAATTTTAGGTAAATAAGTTTACGATAAAAGTTATAATATATACCTTCCATACAATATATTAGCAGCAGGATATAGCATGTTAATTTAAGTTAGTGCAAAAGAGAAAGCATTCTACACTAAAATTTTAATCAAAATCATGTTATGTAGGCCCCATTGATTTTCCCCTCGTAACAATCGTAGCCGTAGCACGCTCGTAGCGGAGCTGACGTAATAACCATTATTTTAATTATTTTGTAATTACATACTATTGGATTTTACACGTATAATTAACATGAATCTAAATTATTTATTATCCGTTTTTATGTTATTGTTTTGATTATTATAATTAAAATTATCATGTACATATCGAGATATTATGTAGCTATTTTCCTTCGAGCCGTAGCGCTTTGCCAATTTTATCCTTCTTTTCAAGGATTGAGTATTTTTTCAGTTCTTCCAATCGTATTTTCTTTTCTAGTGTACTTAAGGGTGTCTCGAGGGCTATAAAGCTCCATCAATCCAGCCGCAGCCTGTGTGACAAACTGTCCTACGTCCCACGCAACCAGTGTCGCCAGACTAAACCTTCAAAATACAGCAACGAAGACTTAAAAAATAGTAGAATATCTACGACATAATCATAAATGTAAAATATTTAGATTTCCAGTTTTCGTTGGCATTTCGGATTAAATAACCTGTGTATAATGTTGTGATTGATTGAATTATTTGGAATGGAGATCACACTTATACCAAACGCTCTATCCTTTTAGGCCCGTTGATCTACTAGCAATGTTTTTTTTTTTTTTATTTCGAATAGGTTTGCGTTTGACTACACACTGCCTGATGTTAAGCAGATGTGCGGTCTAGGGTGTAGCACGCTTACCTAGAAGATATTAAGCAATGTTATTATTATTGGCATCACTTATTATTGTAGGCAGAAAATGAACATAAATTGCTCATAATAAGCTTGCCAAAGCGATTTTTAATCTACTCTACCACCAGATACAGCAGTATCTAAAGATTTACAAGCCAGTGTTATTTTTTTGACGTTAAGAATTTACATTTCAAACTCGGTAGAATTATGACTAAAATCGGTAGAAATCCTCGAAAATCAAGAGATCTAGCAACGCTAGACGTTAATGTGTAATCCACAACATGTGGGACAATCGGCCTGTCTAGGATTACCGGAGTCTAGCCAAGATCCATGGGCCTTTTGAAATGGGTCCGTGGTCCGTTGAATTGGATCCGAGGCTTACACGGAATGGATCCTTGGATCTTTTGGATTAGTCGACCTGATTGTGACTTGTAGGATGTTTGTCTGCGGGTGGAAATGCGATTAAAGGTCGTAAAGGGTGTGGGCCCATGAGGGTACGATGTGATTGTCGGGTCTTAATAGCTGTGTACTGAATTAACCTTATATAACACATATAAAGCTACAGCGACCGTATTTGTTAATATTTCTACTGTTTGATATAACCAGCTTTTAATCGCGGCTTCGCCCGCTTCCTTTAAATTTCCCGAATAAAAAGTAGTCTATGACACATTTCAACCTTTGAACGATATCCATGCAAAAAATCAAGTCGCTTCGTCGCTCCATGGAAGAGTAACAAACAAACACACTGAGATTTATAATATTACTAGTTTTTACCCGCGGCTTCGCCCGCATACGCAATATATCATTATAATTTATAGCCTATGTGATATTCTGATATATAAGCTATATTATTGCAAAGTTTCATCTCAATCCGTTTAGTAGTTTTTGCGTACAAGAGTAACAAATTTATAATATTAGTAGCATTAGTAAGGAGTGTGTTTACATCACAGCACGTGTATTTAAAGCTATCTTCTGTGGCTTTTATTATATACAGGGTTATTCCTAATCAATTGGCATCCTTTTTTGAGATTTGAAAAAATGGTTGAACAAAAGTTGTTAGTTTTGATGTATAGAATAAGCCCCTAATATGCTAATTGATTAGGAATAACCCTGTAAATGTTTTCTGTTTAGTTAGGTACCTATAGACAAGTGGGAAGTGAAACTTTAAAAATCTTTGAAATCTTCAGTTCTTTACATTTGCCTTTAGTAGACGCCTAAACGGAAGCACAATAAAGATTTTTATTTTATTATATCACTTTTATGGTACGATGTTTCTTTATTTAGTTCGTTTTGCTTTATTGCGATTCAAGTTACATAAACTACTTATTTAGTTTCTTCATTTTTCCTAAATAAGTAAAAAGAGGATGTGGTGGACTTTCTTCATTTCTACGTGTTCTACTACCAATTCAGCACGGCCATTCTTTGGATGGGTGACCGCGGGTGGCATTTACAACTGAGCGCTACCGTGGCTCAGATGACACTTTAAACTGTAAGTCCCGGTTGCCTTGACCGTGTAGCCATGTCAGATTTAGGCGCTTAATAACTCTGACACCAGGGCTAGCCACCCGGCCTATACGAACTTACTTTACTACCAATTTACCTAAATAAGGAATGTTTTAAAAGATTTCTAAAATACTGGCTTATTCAAAAAGGGTGTGCTAAGTCAAAAGTGGGTGATCTAGATCATCACCATAAATTACTAAAACGCAAATTCGAGAAAAAAAGCAGCTGTTTCATACATTTTGTCGATTCTGAGTTGCAATTTTGTATGAGACAGCTTTTTTTCTCAAATTCCGGGTTGGCCCGTAAAAGTTCTTCGTAATCATGATATGAATTATCCCTTTTCGTTTAGTAGGTACACCCTTTGCGAATAACCCTGTAGAACACTTCCGCTAGATGTAATGAAACGCAAACTTAGTTTAACTAAAGTAAAAATAAAAACATCAACGTCTAGAACAATACCAATTTAATCACTACTGAGCGCTACACAGAAATCAAACCGATGTTCAATTACATAAATTGAAATATTTCAGCAATAAAAACAAAAGGGTACAGGCAGACTGTTCAGTTATCATATCAGAACGAAAATGTATTTGTTTGTGCTTTCAACACGTTACTCGGAGAGTAGTTTCTTCTGGAATATGAATAAATATTTTTGTCTTTGCGTCATGAGTAATTTCGCAATACGAGATGTTTTCAGTTTTGTAAACAAAGCTATTTTACAACATTCTTATTTTTTTTATATGAGTACCTATTAATGAAACATTTTGACTATGAAGACAAGCGTAGATTTTTAATATCCTTTGTACTAAATAAAATCTTAAACATTAATAATCAAAAATGTAACATTAAAATTTGGCAACTTTATCCCAGAAGCGTAACCCTCCAAAGTTTTCCAAAGGAAAGACGACAATCTAAACAAAGTAAGTGAAAGCGCGCGGCGCCACTAGTTTCCCCAATAAAAAGGCACCGGTGGTCGGTGGGCGGGGGCCGCCCAGTATCGATCGGGCGGTTATATAACCCGCCCGCGCCCCGCCAGCGCCAACCAAACACCTAGCGAGCACTCTCATCATTCATAAGTGACCCGCACAGCTGCGAGCTCCTCAACTCCTCGAGAACCAGCTCTTTTTCAGTAGAATTCTTGCTTCTGTCGTTTGCGCATCGCCGCGCGCACGATCTGACTCATCTCCCGGTGTTCAGTTGTCATCCATGTTCTGAGAGTGCGAACGCTGTTCTCCTCCGGTGTTTTGTTGTGCTCCGTCGGGATAAATGCAGTAAGGTGAGATACTTCTTCTAAATAACTAAACATTACAAACTATTTAAGTTGTTAGTAAATTGTATGTACTCGTATGTCAAACTTTCAGCCCAATCAATTTTGTTCAGTGACTCACTCGCTGATTTATCTGTAACGTTCCATTGTTTGCGAGGGGAACAGGAAAATGCCGATTAAAAATTCCTGGAATATCGTTATAAAAATTGTCTGCTGTGTAGCTACGACCCTAGTCTCGTAGATATGTTTATAATATCTTACGTAAACGTGGACGGACAAAAATATGTAAATAATAACGTCTTGGTACTCTTCTGTTTGTTCGAGAGTAAACAATAAGAAGAAATTTCCACGTAAGACTAAGATTTTATGTTTGTGTATGTTTAGGTAATAGCTCTACAGCTGCTATGTCCGCTCGATGTTTTCCGGAAAGGAAATTTTATGTTTGTTGGAATTACGTGGCTTCCTTTACAAGCTTTCTGTGGTGTTTATATACCCAGAAGTCAGTGTGCGGGATGTAACGTGACTTGTAACGGAACATCAATACAATAATTAATATCATATAGGTACTGTTGTTCACAGTGACTTATTACGATATGAAGGAATAAGAGCGCTTGTTCCGTTTTTTTTTCACCGGTCAACGGACCGTTTTTGTTCACCGGATTCGAGGTGATGTATGGTTGAACGTCTGTTGACGCACCGGACGTCCAAAAATGTAGGCATTCGTTTATTGACGGTCCGTTGTACGGTGAAAAAAACGGCCGTGAACAAGCGCCCTAAGGGAGGCTTTATAATAATTATAAATAAATAAATAAAATAAATATTTTTGGGACATCTTACACACGGCCTCTGACCCCAAACTAAGCAAAGCTTGTGATATGGCTGCCAGAGACTGATATACTACATATACTTATTTTTAAATACATACTTATATAGATAGTAACTAAATAACACCCAGACACAGAGAAAACTCTTATGTTCGTCACATAAATATTTGCCCTGGGTGGGGATCGAACCCACGCCTCTTTGATCCAGAAGTTAGGGTCACTAACCACTGAGCCACCGTGGCAGTCAGATTAGCAGGAAGCTTAGATCAAAATCCGTATTTTGAATCCTAATCTGCTGGAACCTAGACTAGGCTACAGGGCTGTGTAATCAACCAACAGGTATCTACAAATTAATATATCCGAGCCACAATAGCAGTCTGCAGATAATACCTACCACCCGCGGTCACCCATCCAAAGACTGACTGTTCAGAACGTTGCTTAAGTAGTAAACTACTTCAACATGTTTTAATTAGATTGTGGAGTTGAAATTCGAGCTATGCCTCCAACGTAATCGGTTAATTATGTAAACATGCAAATAACGGATCGAGCTTACTGAAACATCGGAGTATTTAATGAAAACCATAATTCCTTTGTTTGGGAGATTAAACAGTTTGACAAGAAGACTTGAAATGTTACCTTTATGCATGGTTACGGTTCTTAAACGAAGTAGAAGTAGTTAGTCCGTATTTTGTCTTTTATTCTATGACAATTTAAATTCACTTGTAAAGACAGAAGAATATTTTTTGCAAAAATTACAATGACCGACTTCACCCGTGTTCAGAATTCGCGAATATTTCGCACGGATCGATGTAGCATTTTTCACATTATTGTTGATTTATCAAAAATGGCTTAGCCGATTTCGATAAAATTTAAATGTCTCTCTCTTTCCAATAAAGAAAGAATTATTGAAATCGGACGACTATGAAAAAAGTTATGCGTGGTTATACATAAAATATATATATATATATATACGCGTCGAATTGTATACCTCCTCCGGTGGTTCGTCGGTCAAAAAGACGTAGGTACATACTCCAAAATTAATCTGCGTTTATTAATATGGCGGTTTGTGTTTTTACGACAAAAATCGAAATAAATGAAGCAAAACAGATGTCACTGTGCCTTGCATGCTACTTACCGCCTGTTTAGTTGAAATCTGGCGCCGTGTATTTCCTGCAATCAGTCGATGATTGTGTCAAGATCATGAGATCAACCAAACATCTTCAGTGTCAATGTGTAAAAAACAGTCGTTTTTCTCTAGGTTTTTCCCAAGCACGAAGCTTCGTTCATCTTTTATCATTAAAAGCCCAGCCATAACAAAATTTTGCCGACAAATTTTCTCCGAACTTAACGTCTCATTTGCACGATTTAGCTTGTCTACAAAGTTTCAGATCCGACATAATTTTACTCATCACGTCAATGGTCGCCGACCGAATAAAAATACTAAAAAAACTAGATATGATAATGATGTCTGAAATCTCTTCTTTTTGAAACTCGCGTGAGAGGAGAACCCATTGAAATTACTTGTGTCTGAAATGTTACAATCAGTCTAAACACAACTTCGAAACAATTCTTTAAGACGTTTTTCATGTTATGCCTACGAACTCAAACTTGCAAATACATAGGTAGGTATATAAGTGGGTCATCCAGCCATCCATCAGCCACAGGAAGTACACTGCTAGACATAGGTCTCTCCTATAGATCTCCAATAAGATCGGATGGTACCGACTTGCATACAGCGCGATCCTGCGGTCTTAATGTGATCGTCCGTCCACCTTGTGGGTGGACGTCCTACGCTGCGCTTGCCGGTACGTGGTCTCCACTCGAGAACTTTTCGACCCCATCGATCATCAGTCCTCCGTGCTATGTGCCCTGCCCATTGCCACTTCAACTTGCCAATCCGCTGGGTTCTTCTACGAATCTCCTCATTCCTGATTCGATCTCGCAGAGAGACTCCATACGAGTAGCTCGTTTGTGTTACTTGGAGCTTATTAATAAGGCCCATAGTTAGAGACCACGTTTCAGTGCCATAAGTCATCACTGGCAACACAAACTGTTCGAACATTTTCGACTTGAGGCACTGAGGTATGTCGGATGAGAAGACGCTACGCAATTTTCCAAACTCTGCCCAACCGAGTTGGATTCGTCGATTGGCCTCTTTCTAGAAATCGGACCTACCTAACTGGACTACTTGTCCTATATAAGTATAAGTAGGTATCTACTTCCAAAACTAAGAATACGAAAGGTATAAAGTTAAAAGGAGGCTTTTATGGGCCGTAACGTGTAGTAAAAAGCTTATTGCGTCCTTTGTGGGAATAATCTCGACGTTTTAGCCGCCGGCTTGTGCCGAAATTATACAGACTTGTTTATTCCATGAGAGTTATTTTTGCGAAATAAGAAGTAACGAGCCTGTTATTAAGGTTGTCGGGGAAAATATACACAAAGATCTGAGTGGCTACTTGTATTGTCAACAGTTTTTCTTGACATACACATTTTCTTTGGATATTATTTTAGAAATGAACATGAACCCAGAACATTTCTTTGTTCTTTAGAAGTCTATAAAAGGGATCGGGAGAGCAAATACAATACTTATTACAAAAACAAATTTTAATTACAACCCTGAAAAAATACAACGTACTATTCTGGGTGTTTTTTTTTTCTATTAAGTAATCAGATTCTTTCTTTACTTGGCTTTGGTTTGTAATGGTAGTTGTTTGTTAGATATTTACTATTCTCATGAAGTACTTTGTAGGCAAAACAGCGGCAAAATTTAGTTTGCTTAGTTTTTCAAAGCATTTTAGGAATATCTCTGGATAAACCTAACTAAACCTTACAAAGCTCCAAAAAGCTTGTTAGGCTTGAAAGGTTTCGAGGTTTTGAAGACGTCTTCATATCTTCTTCAATCGTATCACATACATAAATAAAAAAAATTATCTATCTATGTCTCGAATCTCGATGTTCCATTGTATTGCTGTTGTTTTACCTACCTAAAATGTAAAGTTGAAACGGGAGACCCTTGTATTATTTTCCATGTGCTTATTATGTTATTTCTGCTAAAGAAATGTGTATATTTTTTTTTCTATAGAAATGTGTATGTTTTCAAGAAAATCAATCTAATTTTTTAAATAAATATACCAAAAATATGTATATGTTTTTTGTACATGTTGAGTATTAGGACATAACACACACACACACACACACTCACATACACGCATGCACATACACGCATGCACACACACACACACACCACACACACACACACACACACACATATTGAAGTATGGAATATTTTTGGAAATTGTTATCATAGTATGGATATCGAAGAGCGGAGTCTTCTGGCACAGGTATTTTTATAACTAATAGAATGCCCCAAATCTACAGTAATTTAAGGAATTATTGGTTACAGAAATAAAAACTCTTTTATTATTATTTATTTATTTACTATTCTCATGAAGTACTTTGTAGGCAAAACAGCGGCAAAATTTGGTTTGCTTAGTTTTTCAAAGCATTATAGGAATATCTCTGGATAAACCTAACTAAACCTTACAAAGCTGCAAAAAGCTTGTTAGGCTTGAAAGGTTTGGAGGTTTTGAAGACGTCTTCATATTTTCTTCAATCGTATCACATACATAAATGAAAAAATATGGCTATCTATGTCTCAAATCTCGATGTTCCATGGTATTGCTGTTGTTATACCTACCTAAAATGTAAAGTTGAAACGGCAGACCCTTGTATTATTTTCCATGTGCTTATTATGTTATTTCTGCTAAAGAAATGTGTATGTTATTTTTTTAAATTTTTTTTCTACAGAAATGTGTATGTTTTCAAGAAATAATAAATAAATCAACTTAAAAATATGTATATGTATTTTGGACATGTTTAGTATTAGGACATAACACACACACACACACTCACATACATGCATGCACACACAGCACACACACACACACACACATACACACACACACACACACACACACACACACACACACACACACACACACACACACACACACACACACACACACACACACACACACACACACGAATATTGAAATATTAAATATTTTTGGAAATATTATAAGTAAGTTTAGAGTAGAGTAAATACATTTTTAAATGCTTTTTTTGACTAAAATTGTTAAAGATAACCAAGAAGTTATCATAGTATGGATATCGAACAGCGGAGTCTTCTGGCACAGGTATTTTTGTACCTAATAGAATGCCCCAAATCTACAGTAATTTGAGGAATTATTGGTTACAGAAATAAAAACTTTTTTATTGTTATTTATTTATTTACTATTCTCATAAAGTACTTAGTAGGCTAAAATAGCGGCAAAATTGGTTTGTTTAGTTTTTCAAAGCATTTTTGGAAACTCTCTGGATAAACCTAACTAACCCTTACAGAGCTGCAAAAAGCTTGTTAGGCTTGAAAGGTTTCGAGGTTTTGAAGACGTCTTCATATTTTCTTCAATCCTATCACATACATAAATGAAAAAATATACCTATCTATGTCTCGAAACTCGATGTTCCATGGTATTGCTGTTGTTTTACCTACCTAAAATGTAAAGTTGAAACGGGAGACCCTTGTATTATTTTCCATGTGCTTATTATGTTATTTCTGCTAAAGAAATGTGTATGTTATTTCTGCTAACGAATTATTATTTTTACGTACGTAATATGGCACTGAGATTAAAATTACGAGATACTTATTATTTATTTAGGTATGTGGTCATTAGAAGGGGATACCTCGGGTACCTTTAGGTAGGTTTACAACAAACGTTTACGATAGATATTATGTACCACAAGTACCACAGCCTTTTAATTTAGACTGCAATTATGAGTGACTTTACTGCTACAACAACATTAAATCGAAAGTATGTCAAACAAGTGAAGTGTAGGTTGATTCATACAAGTCGGCGGTTGTAAGTTAGCTACGTTTGTTGCCCGTGGTCCTACCAGATGTACTACTAGTAGGACCACGGGCTAGATTTTTTCCCGTGGTCCTGTGTGCAATATCCAAACCTGACGCAACAGGGCCCGATCTATCATATTGCTTTTTGGGATTCAGCCCAGGACCTCGTAGATCCAGGGGCTCCCAGTTAAGTCAACATAGATAAAATGCTAATAAAAAAAATCTATATATTTCTTAAATTAAACAGATCGTAAGGTTGCCATAGCGTGAGTCGTGGTGGTCTAGTGGTAATGATACCTGCCTTAATATGGTGAGGTCGTGGGCTTAAATCCCGGTCCCGTACCAATGAAATCCTTGGAATTTCACACCATTGGCTTTTCGGTGAAGAAAAACATCGTGAGGCAACTTGCATACGTCCGTAGAAGAAATTCGATGGCGTATGTAAATCCACCAACCCGCACTGGGACAGCCTGGTGTATATTGTCCAATCACCCTTCGTGGGTAGGCCTACGTCCTGCAGTGGACTATTAATATATTATTTGGCCCTATGACAGAAGCTCATATATAGCTGTGCGTTGGCTGAGTTTCGCGCAGCTTGTAGGTACATAAGTAGTTAACTTCTCATCCGCCAACTTCTATGATTCGGCCTATAACCGATGCTTTATCCTTTGAACAGATGCGATTTACCCAAAACTAACATGGTTCAGATGACACACTAATTTGTAGTTCCTGGTTATTTTAACCGTTTTGCCATGTCAGAAACTTTCAGGAGGTTTGGACCGGGCCCCAGAGAGAGCTAGCGAGCCTATACAAACTTACTTTCTTGCCTTTGAAATTATTGTAGAAAATGTAGAAACATATGCCTTAATAGCAGTTTCTCAAGTAGCTATGTACAGAGCCAGGATGCCTGCGCTGCAGAACTTTCTATATTACATTCCGACCCTCCGGGAGGAGGCTTCATCACGTATTCATAAGCCGCAGTCACGAGTTCTCGACAGTACAGCGACTAGATATTCTAACGTAAATACATATTAAGATATAAACATGAATAGGTATAGGCCGCGTCACACAAGTTGGCGATAAACAGTTAGCTACAACCTGCGCAACATCCAATGCTGACTGAAACTCCCACAAAGCCGCGCGCCAACTTGTGTGACGCGGTCTATAGTTCTATGTATAACTTATAGGTAAGTTCGTATAGGCCGGGTGGCTAGTCCTGGTGTTAGTTTAAAAGCTGCCCAAAGACCTCTGATATGGATAAACAGTTCATACAACCGGGGCCTAGCAATTTAACGTGTCATCTTAGCCACGGTACTAAGTTGTGAATGCCACGCGCGGTCCCATTCGAATGACTGACCGTGCTGAACGTTGCTTAACTTCGCTGTCAAACTACCTATGAGCGCTACATGAGTGATGATGATTAGTTGTAGTTATTAAAGTAGGTAGATATTTTCTATATTATATTTAAGTTGCTTCTTTGTTCAAACCAGAAAAAGTATCGACGTTAGTTATGGACTTTCAAGTTTTCTACGATAGGTAAATACATTTCTAGGGGGCACTGTGCCTTGCCGCGGAGTGCGGAAGCGTGCCCGTAGCCCCGGACGGCGCAGAGGCGGAAACACCCAGGTGTTTAGTGGGTATACCGCCGATCGGAAGATCGGCGGGGACTCCCACATAACCACCGGTCTCCCCAAGCTAGTGGGATCCATCAAAGATTTTCCTGGGTCAAAAAAAGATTAGATAGAAATTATATAGAGCAGCTGATTATATTTTCGCTTTTCACAGTTGATCCCGTGGAAAAAATTGTTCATTATGACGAGCATATACATATATCATACACATATGAAAGCCATAAAGTGCAGGACTTTTTAAAACATCTTGTCTATAAAAACTTTCTTTTTGTGATAAACATTTCAAAAATTGACGCGTTCGCAGGATTTGAACCTGCATCTCTCTGGGACTCCGGCCCAAATGCTTTGTCCAAATTAAGCTATAACGCTATCTGCGAAAACGTCGGATTATTGAAAGTGGTTTATCATCTTGTCTATAGATTGAAGAACTTACCTAAAATAAAAAAACAATTTTGGTACTTCTTTACTTTTTACGAACGCTTAGGAAACTTTTTGCTTTCGAGACTTCACGGAATAACTTTACCAGTGCTTGTGTTACCTGGAATTTGTTGCTTAATCTTCAGTTATCCAATAAAGATAAGTCTTATAAGATAGGCAAGACGTGAAATGGATCTAGCAGCTGGCACGTAATATCTCGTCTCAAGAAAATTCAATTTGTGAGCTCGAGCCATCTGCTTTCCTCGAAATAAGGTTCAAAAAATTGGATGAATTCTACGAACATTTATATCTGTTTAGACACAGATATAGTAGCTTTCGTTGCCTCGCGATTTTTGGAGTACTTTTCTATGCAAAACTGGTGAGACAATTTTTTTTTTCGGCATAAATGGCATGTACGACTTCAACCGTGTACAGAATTCCGATAGTTCGTAATTATAAATGTGGCATCGATATAACTTTCACATTATTGTTGATTTTTTAAAAAGTCTCAACCGATTTCGATGAAATTTGAATGGGACCATATCTAAAGGATGATTTATCAAACAAAAAAATCATAAAAATCGGTTCATAATTGCCGGATGGAAATAAAAAGCATACATACAGTTGAATTGAAAACTTACTTTTAAAGTCAGAAAATGGGACGCTGTTTCATCCTAGCAGGGACCAAGCAAGCAAATTTCACACGAAATTATTTTCTTAAATCACAACTACGCGTCACGCCAATATGTTTAGTTTAGTTTCTCTATTTGTGCAATAATTATGACATTATGGCCAAAACCAATGGAAAAAGCCGGCACAGCACACTACTTTCAAGGGTCCGTAACTTCTGAGAGTCATGTGTTCGATAAATGGAAAGCCAACTGAACGATTATGCGATATGCCCTTCTGGGGTACATAGTAACCATAGATCTATTAACACACTGTTGCCAGAAATTGTAATGATTAAAATTCTGGGTGATACCGACCGCCAGGCAACCGTCATGCTCGTCTTTTCACTGAATTTTGTAACAAAAAAAAAAGTATGAGTACAAAGGCGTCGCATAATTCGACCCTTACTAAAATATATTATTATTAAACATGTTTAACTTTTTTCGGCTCTGTCTCTCTGTAGATACAATAAATTAGTACAATTAGCTGCCTACCCTTGATATTTGGCTACTTAGAATAATGTACGAACCTTTGACTATAGTAAAATATCACACCTTCACGCAACCTTTGTCCTATATATGAAAAAAATAATGTTCTGAAAATGTACGATTGGATGAATAATTCAGAAAGTACTTAGGTAACTACGTAGGTATCTAATAAGGAAATACTTGCTACAATTGCTATAAATAATCGAACGAAATTCAACCCTATCCGCGGATCAAATCCATTCAATAAATAATACAAAAGCTTAACAGCAGAACGGTGTTCATTGTTTAATTGAATTAGACAAAATGGCGTACAAGCCATCTCCGGCGGGTAGACGCCGACGACGGCTGGAGTTATTGGATAGCTTCCCGGCTATTATGGACGGAAACTAGGCCATTAATCATTGATACGCCCGTTATTCCATTTCGAACATTAATAATCGAAAAGTATACATTTATGAACTATGATCCCAATATCTTTATAATGTAAAATCGTGTAAAATCATCCACGGCTAGAATAAGTAATTATTTCTCGCAAAAAATGGCATGATGATTCGCACGGGGTCGATGTAGAATTTTTCACATTATTGTTGATTTGTCAAAAATGGTTCAGCCGATTTCGATAAAATTAAATGGGACCAATTTCGAAGTATATTCTTTCCAGTAAAAAAATAATTATCAAAATTGGACGGGTGTTTCCTCGTGGTTATAAGCCCTCCCAAAGGTCGCCAATAATATACCTACCTATTTATTGGAATTGGCCTGCATCCAACGCGATCTTTCAGTCATCATTCGGTTAATAAGGTTATCTCTCCACCCCTTGTCTTGTACGTAGTTTCCACTCGAGAACTTTTCGACCTTTCAGCCGAAAATTGAAAATAATGATGATTATTAGTGACTTTTAAGCTTCACACGGGACGCAACAAAATCTGCAATGCGTTCTATTCACGATACTTCACGATAGTACCTTTACAAGGTAAACTTACCGCGAAGTTGTCTAAGCCACAAGTCTAAGCGAAAACTTTTTAGGGTCTGTCTGTACACAATAGGTGGCAAACATCTGTGTCTACTACTAGACGTTGAGCAGACGGGCGTACGAGGCGCAATTTTATATTATTTCCACTTTTTACTCGTATGCTCTCGTCGCTATTTTAGGACAAAACAAACAAGCCTTTTGGCAATATGAGGCAGTATTGTAGCTATCATCTGCCTTGAAGTTGGTAAGTACTTAGTAGATAGAATAGGATGGAACGTAGGTTGTCATTAAGGTGATGGTGATGATGAGAACTTTTTAGCCCAAACGAGCTCGGGATAAGAGCGTATTCCCTTGCAAAGTCTTTGAACGTATGTGTCAGCTATTTTAAATAAGTAATTATTTCACCAAACATGGCACAACCGACTTCGACCATGTACCTACAGAATTCGAATAGTTCACACGAATCGGTATGTTATCTATGTAGTAATTTTTACATTAGGTATTGTTTATTTTTCAAAATTAATTGCCCAGTAGATTTCGCTAAAAACTAAATGGGACCATTGGGACCACTTCTAAAGTATGATCTACTAACCAAAAAAATAATAATAAATAATAAATTCTTTATTTGACCAAAACAAAGTTTACATATTTTATCTTAACTAAGCTAGAATAATTGACTAAAAAATTATAACAGGAAGCTAGAATAATTGACTAAAAACAGGTTTCTGTTGCCAAACTAGGCCGAAGCCTGTGTTTCAGCTTACAGTGCCATCCCCCCTATATGCACTTTTCCAGCTATAACATACTAGAAACCTTAAGTTTCAAAAACAAGACGAATAAAATCTAAACAAGTAGGCACCCATACATAACCAACTTAAATTAATTTAGAATGACGGTATTTACAAAAATGTCTAGTTATTATTAAAATTGTTTCCTAACCATTCAATAAAGACAAGCATGCTTGTTACAATAAGTTTAAATAAAAAAAAAATATTTGAAACTATTCAAAGCCAATCAGACAAATGTGTTAAGTAATTGCTCAACCTGCTTGATTGTCGTGGCGTGGGTAGCTACGAGTATTAGTCAGACTAGCAGGTAGGCAGGGATTATTTTTATTCCAATTTCACCTAATCCTTACTATTCTTAGAACAAAAACATGAAATACAAAAAAGAGACAGTTTCAATTAATTTAAGTATTACTAATTACAGTATTTACGTTTATGAAGTACCGAAATTCCTCTAAGGTACCTACTTGTAAGTACCTATATAATACAATTAGTAAAATATCCTCAAAATCGGTTCAAAATCGCGTAACACACGTGAATGTTTCTTTTGTATGTACCTAATACAAAAAAAAAACATTCAGGCTAATTAAGAACCTCATTTTTTGAAGTCGGTTAAAAAGAAGGATATAATTTAAAAACTAATTATAAAATAATAACGAATTACAATTTGCAACGCTTACTAACGATTAATACACAATAAGCTGAGTCACTATTACCAATTAAGTATAATTTGCGTTTAGTAACAAGTCACGGTGTCGTTGCAGAAAGCCTGAGTGTCACGATGGGTGTGACGTGGGTGCTAGTGGCGGTGTCGCTGGCGGTGGCGGGTGCACAGGCCGAGCGCGGCGGCTCCTCGCTGCGCGGAGCCCTGGAAGCGCTCCAGCGGCGTCAGCGCGGCCGCGTGCAGCCGCCAATGATTCCCCAACCAGACTACGACGCGCTCTACGAGTTTGTTCCCCCACAGGGATATCCAGGTTCGCACCTTCTATATTTCTATAAACCGATCCGATAATAATATATACGAATCTGTTTTGACAAAAACATAATGAAGTCAATTAAATACACATTACTACTAATCAAATCTTGATGAATTGAAACTACTTGAGGGGCTCCAATTAAATAAAAAAAAAATCGATTTTCCCAAAAACCTGACCGCTTTTTTTTTCAGAACCTGACTATCCTGTAGACGTTGAAGATATTGAAGATGAACCTAAGTACGTAGTGAAGTTTTTAGATGAAAATGAAAGACCTCCAGAATCGTATGAATATAAACTTATCAAAAAGAAAAGTTCCCGTTTCAACGAACCTTCCGCCAGCAAGCAAGAATCCGCTTTTCGTGAAAGGGCTCATCACTCAAACAACGACGCCTTGCGAGAATTGTTCATGGATAAGACTGAATCAGAAGATAAAAAGGAACCAACAGTGTCTGAAAAAGATGCTGAATATGCACTTTTATTAGGACAGTTATGGACTAAATATAAATTAAATAAAGATCATGCTAATGATATCGAATCTGCTCCCCAAGGTGTTGTGAAACTTTATAAAGAAAAAGTGGTCAAAAAGCGATATCCTGATAACTGGGGGCCCATTGCGTTCAAACGAAAGCGGAGCTCTGATTCTGATGCGGACCGTCCAATTTTAGCTGACTACGAGGAAAGAAAACATGAAGAAGTGCAACCGGATCCTAATTACAATGCATATGAACTCAATGATGATGATAAAGATGATTTGCGAGAAGAATACGCCATTGCATTCCAGCCATTAGACGACGACTCTCTGTCAGATCTCGCTGATGATGATCAGTATACGTACGATAACGTTGAAAAACGTTTTCCTGTTACCAAACGTAGCAGTGGACCATACGATTTTGGAGCCACAAAAAAGTTTCAAAACCAAAATAAGCGAGAAACTATGAAAACCTATAGGAGTAGCTCTGGTACAGATCCGCGAATTATCAAAGACCTATCAAAAATATTTGGAGATTCAGGTATAGAGATAATTAAAACTCCGGTAAAGCGCAGCAGTGATCATGAAGCGGAAGTAGCTCACCATGAAGTAAAGCCACCAATGCTACCTCTAAGTGACCACACCAACCAAACCCAGGAGAAAAATCATTCAACAATTCAAGATGATGATAGTCACGAACATCATGGCCATAACATTCATCATCCCGGGGTTTCCGGGAAAGAAGTAGAACACGAACATGATCAAGGCCACAAACACAGCCCTGACGAAAAACATGACCATCATAGCGAATCTGGTCACAATCACAACGATAAATTAAGTGAAAAACCAATAATACTCAGAAAAAAATCAATCGACTGGTCAGATTACTTTGGAATTGATAAACGTCGAGCATTTGGGAACGACCAAGACAGATTGAGGAAACAGTATTTTGACACATTTAACAAGGAAGTAATTTATCCATTAAATTCTTTTCGCAGGCATAGCTACGTTAAAAGAAATTTCGCAAAGCCAAAACCTGACGAAAGAAACATGCAGATGATACAAGATGAATCTCGCAATTCTCGCGATGAAAAAAGAGACTTGGCTGCAGATAACGAATCAAAACTGGATAATATCGACAAAAAGTTAAAAAATATGGAAGGATTCATTGTAGATGAAGCTTTACATTTTTCAAATGTCGGCGAAGAATTAGATTCAAAAGAAGAACAGGAGATGAAAGAAAAGTTACTATCTCGTCTTGCAGCTGCTTATAGTTTGGAGAAAATGCGTAAGGCTTTGAAAGAGTTTAAGCACAGCTTACAAACACAAAAGTCAGAAGACGGGGAAGATTTACCTCCAGTACCGACAGACGAAGCCAAAGCTAAGAGAGTTGCAGTCAAGAAAGAGCTCTTAAACAATGAGATTCCGTTGACTAATAAAATGGAGAAAAGCGATGACTTTGAAGATGAGCAAGGAGCTGGGCATTATTTGAATGGCAAAGTTGAAGAGCAGTTTTCTGAAGGATATATGGGGGGAAGTGGCAGACATAGGGTACCGGTTGTATCCACAGGTATATCAATTATTTAGTGAATATATTTATAGTTTCTAATCAAAATATTCATCGAAATTAATATATAGTTCATTTTACAGCAAGTGCAGCCGGAGCGTGCCCAGTATTAGCGAAGATTGTACAAAGATGCCGTGGAGTTGACATGCTTGCTGGGGACCGTGGACAACTATTCCTACCCCTCTGTAGCCTTCACCAAATCTGCTACCTATGTGTAAGTTTCTGAACACCAAACATTGTAACTTTCTAATTCTAACATAGGCGTAACAAAAATTGTATATTCTTTTGCAGGGTGAGGCTCCTCCGACGACTTGCGACCTAGTGTTCCTATCGGAAGCAGATACCACTTGCGAAGGTGACATGAGTTGTCAACGCGCTGCTCGGTCCGCCCTCATGGCACTCAGGGAGCTGCATGACAACTTGGCCGACGAGCTCGACGGAGAGTGCGAGGCCAGTCCCTGTCTCCCGGCCACCCTCAAACTCAACGTGGGCTGGCAGCGAGCCCTTCAGCGATAGATCCCACAACACCGACATTTGAACGCATCCTTCGTACCACTCGCTCGAAGCTCGCGCCACTGAAACTGGCTTCGTTCACTTCTTGCGAAACACGTTTTTCGTGATCTGATCGATATAAATGACATTCTTTTTAATTCACCTAATCCTTAGAGAAATATAATTTCACCATTAGTATTACCTAGTTATAACTTTGTTGTTGTATTCGTACGAGTCTAACCAGCCATAGACCCGTAGGAATAGAAAATATCGTTAAGATCCGGCAAAGTTGATATCAATAGTTATATTCAGCTAACATGTTATATTTGTGCGAACTCTTCGCTTTTATTGTTAAACGTAATTTGAATATTATTATATTGAACGTTGTATGTATATTTGCTATGGTATTATATGTTTCTGCGGTTGCATTTTCGAAAAGTCGACTCGTATTAATCAACTGTGTGTATGTATTCGGAGTTGGGGCAGGACTAGATATTCAAGTACCTATATCGGACTGTTTATGAATGTATTCAGATGGTAACTTTATCGTTGTTAAGTATTTACTTATATATATTATAATATATTCGTATATATTTAAGTGTCTCGATGTAAGTATTACTATTTTAAAAACTATAAAATGTAGTATTCAACGTAATTGATATTGTGTGAGACGAGAAAGGGGAAACATTATTGGGTACATCTCAAAGAGTAATTGTACTCAAACCCAAATATTTTCTATTCTTTTAAATAGGTGTCTATAAAATCATTGATGAAGGGAGGAAAGAGCGCATTGGTTTGACAGATTGCCCCAGGATAATCCGCGAAATCGGGAGATTAATCTAATTCGCATAGTGCGGCTACTTTAGACTATACTTGGACAATAAAATTTTGTTTTACATAACTTGGGCGGCTGGACGACAGCCTCCGCGCTACTGGGTGTCGTCGGCGCTCTAACTAAACGTCTTCCGATTCCGATCTAAATTGGCTTCGAAATCCGATCTTATACCAGTCGAGGAAATCATTTACTCCCTCATTTAGACCTTAACATTTACAATAAATGTTACGAAACTATAGATAAATTAGATAGAATTTTATCGAGTGTAACTTAAACTATATGCGGTGTATGTTACCGTTCATTTTAACATCTTGAATGTTATCACTTTATTCGATTAATAACACGCGAATATAAATGGTTTTCAGTAACAACTCGTTTTATTTTTGTCCTGTAAAATATTATCTAGAAAATTTACGTAAGTAGGTCCTGTATAGTAGATATAAATACAGCACCATTACCACCTATACAACATACATAGATCAATACTCGTTAAAATAGATCTGAGATATCTTTCTACCGAGTTCCAAATAGTATCTACTGCTAAAAGCAGTTACAACCACCATTACTCCTACAAACTTCTAATTCAACAGCTTATTTATTTTTGACCGACGAACCACCGGAGGAGGTGTGCAATTCGACGCGTATATATTTTTTTATGTATAACCACGCATAACTTTTTTCGTAGTAGTCCGATTTCAATAATTCTTTTTTTATTGGAAAGAACATACTTCGAAATTGGTTCCATTTAAATTTTATCGAAATTGGCTAAGCCATTTTTGATAAATCAACAATAATGTGAAAAATGTTACATCGATCCGTGCATAATATTTGCGTTCTAGCGATGCACCCCGGCTTCGCACAGGTGTATTATACATATAAACATTTCTCTTGAATTATTCTATCTATTAAAACAAACTGCATCAAAATCCGTTGGGTAGTTTTAAAGATACATAAAAGCATACATGGGGACAGACAGCGGAAAGCGATTTTGTTTTATACTATGTAATGATTCTATACACGGGTGAAGTCGGTCATGCTATTTTTTGCTAAAAGTAATTATTCATTGGTATCTTTGTTCATTGTAAATGACATCTTAGAACATATAAAATCCCTACAACTGCAGAACTGAATCGCTTTAAGTAAGTATAATATGAAAAGGCACAATATAGAAAATAAGGTTAGGTACATACGCAGAAATTTTGATAGTACCTATCTGCTGAGTTGTCAATTAAAAAATCTCTACGCTTCATACCTGAACAGAAATGCTGTCCATTTTATGAGTGCATGTCTTCCTAAAATTACATGTGGATCCAATTTTATCATCATATATTAATCGTAATTACTCCAAATAAACGAGATTACCTGTACGTGGTATTTCCACGAATTAGTCAGAATTTATATTTGTCTCACTCAAATAGAGATAACTCACTGAAAAATAGCCCTTATTAATTACTTACATTCCTTACCATTGTCACGCCGAATGAAGTGAAAATATCGATGTAGCTGGCGATAATGATAATACTGATTTATCACTTATCGATAACAAGATAAGTGCTCGCTTCACACCATTCGATTACAGGACACGTCACTAAACACAACAAATAACATTTGAATTACATCAAAAAGTTACAAAACCGAACGCGAGCGAAACAATACCTACAAAATTCTGTGAGAGCAAGTAATGGTGGAATTTCACATGGAAGTGATAAATAGAAGAGATTCAACTGGGATTGATAATCCAGCAGCAACGACAGAAGGTAGAGTACTTTTGTTTAATTTCATAATATTTATGTATGATATGACGTCTTTTGCCGATTAGCAACAAGATCGCGGTTAGACATGAGCATTATAATTATCGATAATTAGATAATTCCAAAGTCTTTGTCTACATATACATTGGGTAGCGCATGTTGTGTTCGGCTTATTTGACTGTTGTTAAAACTTAAAAACTTATTGATTGGTATTTTAGAGCCGAAAGATCATCTAAAAAACTGATTAAATGAACTTCACATGATTTACTATAATAATTAGGTATTTCTCGCAAATATGGCAAAACCAACTTCCATCATGTACAAAATTCGAATAGTTCGTTCCAATTGATGCATACAATTAGATACTTATTAGATATTTATTTATTTTCAAGATCACACACCATACCTACATAAGGTTTTTACAAATTTTTCTCAAAATTTTACATTATTGTTGATTTTTCAAAAATGGCTCATCCAATTTCGATAAATTTTAAATGTAACCACCACAGGAGAATTTCCTTTCGAAATATGTTTAAGTCGATTTTTTAAATATCGATGAACATACAAAAAAATCAAAATAAAGACCAACATAGTAGGTACCTACCTCTTCCTTTTTGGAAGTCTGTAAAAAAGGAAAGCCATCCAATATTGTCATAGGTGCACTATTACACTGGTGTTGCGGCCGTCACGACTTGCTTGATACTGCATTATTATCTTGAGTTCCTGCTGTAATATGTTTTATGTACTACTAAGATAACATGACGCACGATATATCATCATGTTTTTTTATACATATTATTATTATTTTGTTTTCAGAAGATGGCGACGTCGCCAATGGACAGAGACAATCAGACGTGGTTATAAGTGTCCAACCTCAAACTGTTCGTGAGTCGACCTTTAATTCTTCTATTGTAACGGTCTACCTATAGAATACCCAAACTAACTTAGTTTGTTATTTCTAAAACGTTATCCTGAATTAAACTGTTTAGCACAGACCACTTCTCACTATCAGATAGGTGAGATAGGTAACTTTAGCCAACTATGCTAGTTAAATACGGTTATCCATACTTTAAGAAGACTAGCATCACATACCTATTCTTCACCGCTTTAGTAGCGATGATAAATCTTTTCGTAACAGCAAATTTTCAGCGGGAGAAAAACGCGGTTTATTAACAGTACATTTCTACTCTACTTATCTTACTTCGCCTTATAATAAATTCTCCAGATGGCATCCATCCATCAGCGATGGAACGTCCACTACTGGACATAGGCCTCCCCTAAAGATCTCCAATAAGACAGATTGGTAGCGGCTTGCATCCACCGCGATCCTGCGGTCTTAATTAGGTCATCTGTTCTACGTACTTTGTGGGAGGACGATCTACGCTTCGCTTGCTGGTGCGTGGTCTCCACTGGAGAACTTTTCGCTTTCCCATCGGTTATCAGTCCTCAGTGCTATGAGCCCTGCCTACTGCCATTTTAATTTGCGAATCCGCTGGGCTATGTCGGTATCTTTGGTTCTTCTACGGATCTCCTTATTCCTGATTCGATCTCGCAGAGGCTTCGAGCATAGCCCTCTCCATAACTCTTTGGGCTACTTATTGAAGCTTATTAATAAGTCCCATAGTAAGAGACCACGTTTCAGTGCCATAAATCATCACTGGTGCTCATACTGATCGATCACTTTCGACTTGAGGCACAGAGGTATGTCGGATGAGAAGATACCACGCAATTTTCCGGACCCTGCCCAGCCGAGTCGGATACGGCGATTGCAGAGATGGCATCACCCTATGTTATTTCTTTAGTTAATTTTGTAAATTACAGGGAGCCGTGCGCACCTCCCAGTGTCAACAGTGGACTGGCAGTCGAACCCTCGAGGACAGTTCATCCCGACACACGGCCTGGACTTCCTCATTGGTGTCACCAGCCTCCTCATCCAGCAGACTGTCGAGCTCGGCGACTGTTAGTACTTACATCGATTTTTTACGGAATCCTACTCTTTAGGAGACTTTACTTTTCCCATTATTTCCTACATGTGTATTGTGGCTACATTCAATGGATCATAATATATTTATTGTGACTTTTTTGTCAGACTTGACTTTAGTTATCAAACATCCATCCATCAGATATAGGAGGTCCGCTGCTAGACATTGGTCTAGCCTAAAGAATTCCAATAAGACCGGTTTGTAGCGGCTTGCATCCAACTCGAACCTGCGGTCTTAATGAGGTCAGTCCTAAGCGCTACGCATGGTCTCCGCTCAAAAACTTTCGGCCTCATCGGTTATAAGTCCTCCATACAATGTAGGTACCCTGCTGCACACTGCCATTAATTAATTAAAATTAAAAATAATTTGTTTCAAAAATGAGTATAAACATGAATAGTTTGGATAGTGCAGCCATAGCCATGCAAACTAGGCTTCCCTAGAGTGAAGCTTGGTGTGGAATGTACAGATGATCAAGTATATAGGAGATTTATAACTAATCAAAATAATGTCTCAGTTTTACACCTTTGCAAATTTATAAATGCCTATTTCACTGCTGCACCTACCCCTGCTATTTTTTACCATAAAAATGAGTAGCTAAATGTTATATTCCTTCTGTATTAAAACAATAGTCGAAATAGACGTAATAAAGTAACCTGAAATTAGAACTGAGATTGAATTTTAATGTCTGCCTGGCTGCCTTTTCATAACTCCCCATTTCCAATTTCAACGTTTCTAATAAACAATGAGAAGGTACACAAAGATGAGTATTTGCCCGGCAATCTCAAATTAATCGAGAACTCATTGTCGGCCGTTAGCTCCTTTGAATTTTCGTTGGCAGGAATTTAATCATATTTGTTATCAAGTATTGTAGCTTATACAAAACAGTCGCGAAATCATGACAGTTGAAGGAAAATAAAAAGGATAAGTATCTATGTAGATTACGAAAACGAAAATATCATTGGGTAAAAATCATCATCACAGTCATATAAAGTCTACTGTTAAACCTTCTGTTCCGTGTGTCAAACGTTATTAAACTAAACGAAGCTAGGACACACTAAGGAAATAATGTGGCATATTTTTAAAAGGAATCTTAGTTTGGGAAAAAAATATTTCTATAATACTCACTATTCACTACATCTGGGAACATAAAACTATGAAACTCTCCTGTACGAACAGTACTACTTATATAGAGTAAACTTTAAATATCTATTAACTGTCTTACCACAAAAGTTTTAGACAATGCTTAAGAGTGCACATTTCATAGTTAATCAGTGTTTAAAGCGTGTATAAATCTTTTGTGGTAAAGCGGATAATGTCTAATTTCAGTGACATCGAGAATAGACTCAGAAAACCGGTACATAGTCCGCGTGCCAAATGGAGAAGCGCTCTACCTGGCCAGCGAAATTTCCAGCTCCACACAACGTTGCCTGTGCGGTAGCGGTCGAGCTTTCTCCTTACACCTGCACGATAATACCAGGCAAGAAGCCATGGTGCTGCACAGGAGGCTAGCAGGGTCCTCTTGTTTCTTCCCGTGTAGACTACAGGTACAGTAAAAGAAAACTACTCTATACCATTGACAGTTTCAAAAAAGAGAAGAAAAGTGACTCAGTTGCAACATCTGGCTCTATTCAACTGGGTCCAGACGGTCCAGTGGACTCACTCGCTTTGTACTTGTTTCGCTTGCACTGCATGGCGCCTATCTCTATCCTTGTCATTCGGGGATATATACGTAACATCATAAGCCAGGCTGGTCGAACCATAGCAGAAGTGTCCAGAACCATACTTAATGGGTATTATCTTTGAATGTCACTCGTCTTCCCTTTTTAAAACTGTCTTTGCACTATACTAAAACTTTTGACTACTACACATCGATGCCTGTGGTGCAGTGGCCAAACCTTATCTCTATACTTGCACGACAACACACGGCAAGAAGCTATCGTGCTGCATAGGAGGATAGGATAGTCATCTTGTTTCTTCTCGTGTAGACTACGGGTAAGAATTTGCTGCAGAAAAGCTTTGATCAGCTCTACACTGAGACGCCATTGCGGCAGCGGCAGTCTCCCTACACCTACACGAAGACATGCGCCAGAAAACCATGGTGCAGCAAAGGAAACTGGATGGATCGTTTTGTTTTTCCTCATGTACAATACTTAGATTTCAGATAATATTTACCTCTTTTGGAGCAGAGAACTGGACAGCTCGAGCGGCTGTCACTGTGGATTCCGTCGCTGCTGCTACCTGAACTAACCACTGAGCAACCTCGGTGGCTCAGTGGTTAGTGACCCTAACTTCTGGTTCAAAGAGGCGAGGGTTCGATCGATATTGTATTGAACATAAGTGTTTGGTCTGTATCTAGGTGTTATTTAGTTACTATCTATTTATTGTTTGTATGTATGTATTCAAAAATAAGTAAATGTAGTATATCAGTCTCTGGCAGCAATATCACAAGTATTGCTTGGTTTGGGGCACTTAGGGGTCAGAGACCATGTGTAAGATGTCTCCGAATATTTATTTATTTATTATATATATATATATTTAATTCACCTGAAATCATTGTTGGCTTGCAGGAGATGAAAGTGATCACACCCCCCGGAGACTACGTGGGGCGCGTGCAACAGAAGTATACATGGATGGTGCCGGTGTTCAATGTTCGCGACGCGGCTGACCAGATCCTCTTCACCATCGAGGGTCCCGCCGTGCTGCAGCGGAGCGCACTCACGCTGTCGGAGTTTAAAGTAAGCGTACAAAGTACAGAAGAGTTAGTACAGAGCCCTTAGTCCAGGTTTTGCGTAGTTTACTTAAATTTTCGCGTTCGCATGTGGCTTCATACATTTTGGTTAGTTCTTCCTCCTTTCCTCCAGGGGAGCTGTACAAAATTGTATAGAGCCAGACGGAAACAGCTGTAGTTTCAAATTACGTATAAACCTGAACTAACCCCTCAGGTTCACACGTAAATTGAAACTACAGTAGTTTCCGTACGGCTCTATACAATTTTGTACAGCGCCCCTAGCGAAAACGAAGAACGCAAGTTTAAGTAAAGTATGCAAAACCTATAGGTACTAAAGGCTCTGAGATAGATTATAATGAACAGACTAACTGGTTGTATACTTACAATACCTACTCTACGTAGTAGGTACGCATTAGCATTTTCGTATAGATCAACTATTTTTGCGATATCAGATTCTCTCGTCTCAGTATCATCATAACCATGAACAGGTACCTACTTATAATGTTATTCTAGATAATGTCCATTGTGTAAAGAAACAGCCTGTACAAATACATGGTAGGTACCTAATTAATAATAGATACTAATAAGTTTATAGTGCGTAATTTTATTAGTGTAAGTACCTAAGTTAAATCTTTATAATATTTTATAAATTTAAGAAAAAACCTTTGGGAGTGACCTTCTGAAGTTGGACAGCATAGGTTGAGAAAAAAAAACTTAGATATTCTTTAATCGAATAGATAGGTAAAATTCACCTGGCATCTAAGCTGCATCATGATAAAATCTTATCTACTGTTTACGTCGCGAGAAAAAGAGAATGTATTTATATCTGTCTCTATTTCGCACGATGATAACCTAGTGATGAGCAAGCTAGATGGAATGTCAAATACCTATATACCTATAGTTTGAAAAGATTACATTAATATGCTGAAGCACATTCACAATCTTAATTCTTACCCGCATGGATTAGGTACCTAACGTTTACTTAACGTAAGATACACATACCATACATACATACCTACTTAGAGTATCAATCCCCTACCAATAAAAAGTTCATAGCGTAGTTTGACTAGGTGTTCATTAGCGATCATCGAAGTTAAGCAACGTTCAGCACGGTCGGTCTTTGGATGGGTTACCGCGGGTGGCTTTTATACGGAGCGCTTCCGTAGCTCGGATGACACGTTAAATTGAAGTACCTGGTTGTTTTGACCGTTTAGCATGCGTTTAGCTATGTCAGAGGCCTTTCAGGCGAACAGGGCTTAAATACTCTGACAAAAGGGCTGCCAACCGGCATATATTATGTACGAACTTACTTAGTCTCTACCAGATAATTGGCAGATTGGCACTAAGTAACAACTGCCAAGTGAATTCTCAACACAGCAACAAGAATAACTTGTAGCATAAATAGGTACAAAGAACAACATTGTTTTATGCCTCTGACATGATTCTGAACAGGTAAAACAAGGAGGACTCACAAGTTAACTTTCAGCTGAACCACGGCAGCGCTCAGTTGTAAATAGTACTTGCGGTCACTCATGCGAAGACTGGCCATACCGAACGTTGCTTAACGTCGATGATCACTAAGAAATACTAGGTCTAAAATAACCGCTAACTACAAAACTATTTTACGAGCGCTACC
This sequence comes from Hypomecis punctinalis, assembly GCA_949316475.1. NCBI lineage: Eukaryota > Metazoa > Arthropoda > Insecta > Lepidoptera > Geometridae > Hypomecis > Hypomecis punctinalis. Next base: position 5,867,874 of record OX438798.1, read on the forward strand.
AACATCCAGCAAGTATCTACTATAGCGCTTAGCTCAATGGCTACCAATTGATTTAGGTACATATTCATATACCTAAATCTTCTTGATTTCAAGATAATGACAAGTGACTCGCTGCGGGAAGTGGGCAAGATCTCCCACGGCTGGGACCGCGAGCTGGTCAGCTTCACCACCACGCTTCAGATGCCTGACTTCGCCGCCCTGCCCAAGCATAAATGTCTGCTGCTGGCTGCTGCATTTCTATTGGTAACCCAACAAATTATACTTTTTGTACTTTTAAACTAGTATTTAATTTTAAAGTTATAATTATCTTAAGAAAAAAAATAACTTAAGCGTGAAAAGAGATAATGCAAAAATATATCAAGCTTGGGCCATTACCTTGTACAGTAGTCGGTATTCAATTATTTCCTCTATTTGTTTTAGAAAATGATTTTCGTATTATTTTCTTTCATCGTTATGAATACAATAAAGGAATTTCATATTTTCGGGTCTTATTATCTTTTGACATTGATGTAAAATATGACAGCGCGATGCCTGCTTTGAACATAGATCAAATTAGAAAAATATGATATTCCATTCAAATTAAGCATTCAATGCGGTTGTTTTACTATGCGTATTTATTTACCATATTTTAATGGATTTTCGAGCTACTATACAAAGTCTGGTCCTTTAAATTTTAGATCTTATGAACAATTTTCACAAGGTAGAAGGTATACCCCACGGAGAACTTTCCGTATACTTACCTACGTTCTTGTACACACGGTAACACAGCCTTCAGTGTGATTGGCCCGGTAAGCCAAATCTGGCAAATTCTATCACAATGTAGTTTAAATTGCCCCATTTTCCAAGTACGTCGACGCTATCCAGTCGAGCGCAGCGAAACCAAAATCATTAACCTATTTTTATTTTTGTCATTTTTCAGGAGTACACTTACTTCGAGAGGTCTAAGGTCAAATGCTGCTGGGGCTGCTGTGCTTGCTTTCGATAAACAGGAAATCTTGTAAAATGATTTATTGGGAACATATCAGGGAAATATTATAAGGCATTTTTATACGACATACTTACTGAAATATTAGACGATATTTTTTTTACAAATGAACAAATCTTTCTATTTTATTTTGTGTGTTTTATTTTTCGTTCCTGCTTGTTTTGGGAAGTTTTGTGGGAAATTATCACGTGGATAATATGGATTATAATACTTTTTATTGTTTTATTTGCTACACCGGTTATGGATTGTAATACTTAGTTTTAAAAAATGCTTTAAAAAAATTCACCTACTTAGATTATGCAGCGAGACCAATAATTAATCCCATTAATCTAAGGTCATCTAGGTGTATCTAGGTACCTGCTGAATACTACTGATACATGTCTGTATCTGTATCAAATTAAACCTATTTTCATGAAAACATTAGGTACCTACGTTGTCTGTTTTTCTTTTTGTGCTATTTAACGAATCCTCGGTTATTTATAAATGTCGTTGTCATATTTGATTGCCAATAACAGCTGGTAATTCTCTGTATACACAGAGATACCAGAGGGATAACGTGGTCGATCAAGAAAAGAAAGAAAGAGATGCAATGATTTAATATGGCATGAGTTAGAAAGAGATATAATAAGTATCACGATTCAGTGGCTAATTGCCGTATTTTTCTGTCAGTAGTGTCAAATTCTAATACATATTTGACAGTTTTGACAGCGCTGAGCCAGATTTTCCATGCATTTTTGTGGTTGAGAATTGCCTCAAGCAACAACAGCGCTATCTCTTTGGTTGTAATAGCTCTGTGCCTGTATATATAAGTTACTCTCTGAGCCAGCCAGTAACCAAACTTTTATCAAGTTTCTACCGTGCATTTTTCAATTATTTTACTATCAATAATTTTTATATTTCAGCAGTTTTACTATCATGTATTACATTTATTTTTAACACACATTTCAAGTAGAGTTATTGAAATGGCAGATTCACCTGCGAAATGTTTAATGACAACAAACGCAGACAGTCGATGGCCGTACCACCAGTATTACGTCGGAGATAGAGATGGGCAGCAGCGCAGAAACGGATGCGGAGAGAACCACTGGACCGGTGCTGAGGTTATTGGAACAAATTAATAAATTCATATAAAAACAACAATTTCCTCTACGTTCGGACAGTGACTTTGCGTGGGTTAGGTAACCGGGGTTGCTCTGGCTAGAACAAAGGTCATCAATAAAAAAAAACATTGCCTATTTTGTCTTGCCTATCCTTTTTCCATATTTTCCAGTCACAAAAGTCATAATGTAAAACTGTTCTTCCCAAAAGTCCATAAAGTAAAGCAGTCATAGCACCGCTAGTTTGTCATGTACGAGTACCTACTTCACTTATACCGAATTATCAACTGCTTCTGGAGTAGGTATCATTTAGATCTGTTAGTAAAATAATGACAATAGGAATGGAAAGAGAATGGAGGTAGGTAACTAATTTTATTCCTATACCACTCCAAATACGAGCCACGGTAGAGTCCAATTCAATTCGTGGCGTATATGTAGGTAAAGCTAGTAAATTCACATCATATGCATTTCTCCTCACTTCAATAGTCTCTAGAATGGTACACCGGCAAGTTCGTCCGCGACACAATGCACGGCGAGGGAGAGTACCGGTGGAGGTACAAGGGGCCTGAAGGAAGCTTTATCACCTACGAAGGCCACTTCTTCGGGAACTGCATGCATGGCTACGGAGTGATGTCGTATCCTGACGGCAGAGTTTTTAATGTAAGATTCGTTTGCTGTACCGGCTTTTCTTGACTTTGCTGCCCATAAGCCTATCCAGGTAGAGCAATTGGGCTATATTCACAAAGCTGGTCCAGTGCGCGTTTGTGGATCACATACGCCATCGATTTTCTTAATTAATGATATAATTTACTGGTAATGATATTCTCACGATATTTTCAGTCACCAAAAAGGCTGTGCTGTGAAAATCCGCACAAATTCCAAAGAATTCATTGGTACGAAACAAGCCATAAACGAGCGAGGTCCTACCACCAAACCATCATGATTTTTTACAATTTAGATTTGTTCGATTCTTATATTGAACAGCATCTGTTTAGATAGCTTCCTAAACAGATGCTATTAAAAAAGCGAAGCAGATGATTGACGCTGCGCTGAGAAATTATTGGACCTATATAAAACTCAATATGAAATGAAATTAAATATCTTTATTCGACACATGCATAACACGTACAAAAAAAACTTATATAACTAATAAAAAAAAAGTGTCGAGAAAATACGCATTGTAGGGGTATGTATTCTATAATTATTTTATGTTTCACCAGGGTATATTTTACAATGATATGCGCTGGGGTCCTGGCGTGGAGTCCCACACAAACCGTCGAGAAAACGTTGGCCTGTGGCGCGGCACCCAGCTTGTTAGACTCACATGGAGACCTAACACTCCTTCAGTTACCCTAGATCTCAACTTTGGGCACGCCGCAGTAAAAGCTATTGCAGAAGCCCATAGGACTCTACTTGCAACGAACGTACGAAATGTAAGAGTTTTGGAAATATTGTTCCAAAAATCTTGTTTGTTATTGTTATTCATATTGCTTTCTTAATTCTACTACGCTTTTATATCAAAACTACATGAATAAAAATATAAAACTATGTAAATATAATTCCTCTATTATCAGTGTTGCCAAACCTTAGTAAGTACCTAGTTTCATTCTGTGGGTGAAAACTATTTTCTTTTTTTTTTTCGCAAAAGTCACTATCGCACTTTTCAATGTTTTATTGAACTACATAAGTCTTTATATACCCTCCGCTGCGCGTCGGGCTTAAACATACTCTCGAACAGAAATAGATCGTTTTCTCCCCTCGGTGTACAATGTACTATTCTTACCCATCACATGGTAATAGAAGCAAAGTTTGCAGATTGGTGAAATACATAGTGCTATAGAACTGCTAAAACAAAGCGGGGCTACTCCGATCCTAGCGTCAGAGAAGTGGACGAAGCTCTACCCCAAACATTGCAATGACTTGGCTAGCCGAGTGTGCCACGTGGAGCTGTTCAATCAAGAGTATTATAATAATAATATGACTGAGCTCAATGAAATAAAAACTATGCCAGAACTTGACAAGGTACTTTAAAGGTGAACGTGCACCTAATTTTTTTTTATTTCCATACAATTACTATGTAAAATCACGTCTAAAATGAAATTAAATTTTTATACCTACTGCGTAGTTCGATCGGTAATGTTTTACAAGGAATTAGTCAGCGATGAGTGATCTATTAATCAAAAACAATCTTTGCTACATCAATGAGGCGTTAGACAAAATTAAAAGCCGCTACTACGTATTATTATTATATCTTCTTTGCCTAGAATTATTAGATAGAATTTAAAATACTAGAATCGGATTGAAACTTTATGAATATTTTTACTTAGTTTTCTCGTGATAAACGAAATTTTGCAGTCAAAAACTCAGAACATTGGGGATACTGATGTCAACTCTGAAATATATTATGCCTGGAACAACAGTGGCATGGTCGTTAGCATGATGAAGCATTGTTTCAAGCACGAATCACAACGAAGAAGATCAAACATCAATTTGACGACAGTTTTGAGTGGTGTTAGGTCTAAGTACAAACCTGCTGCTAAGCACGAATTTGACTGCAGGTCAGTGTTGTCTATTGTGGTGCAGATCCAAAAGATCTTCCAAAAAATAAAATAATGCTGTATTTCATCTACAGTTGTAAAGTATTGACTGACAGAGTTTAACATCGCTCCTTTCAAGCATAGCATTTCTGCTATATTTTTTCCTCATTATATTACCTAAGTACTTCTTTCCCACTTGACTGTATCCTTATTTTCTTTTCTTTTTTTCATTGAGTAACTAGATACTTCTCATTTATATTATTTAATCAATGGTGGTCGTACGTCATTATCATCTCACTTATTACTGCTTTTATCGTTGTTTAATATATATTGCTATGAATCTTCATTATCAAAGAATTAAAATTCGACTTTATTACAAGCAAGTTTAACCATTATTTACAATGTCCTGAATTTCAGGAATTTAATCATGTGTAGTTATTTGGGACACAAAAGTAGAGTAGCCCAGCTGGTCAATAATAGTAACGTGCATCCAGACACATCCGATATGCTTGGAAATACTGCCCTGATGTACGCCACAGTAAGTTTAAAACTTTCTACTATGTAATCTACCTTGATTTTGTTCTCTACAATGTGACGAAAGTAGTATTAGGTAAGTACTAGGAGAGTTACTTTTGGAAAGATACGAGTATACCTACATATTAAACTAAACTTCTAATAAGCTCTTACGTTGCAGTCTGAAAATCAAGTAGACATAATCCACTTCTTGGTAGAAGCTGGTGCAAATGTGAATAATTTCAATGATTCTTGCTGCACTCCACTTGCCCTGGCATTAGTCAAGTTTGCTTGTGTAAGCAACGACATTCCGCCAGCTGATATATTGAAAGTTTTGTCACCACTGCCACAGCCATTGAACGTTCCTCTTCGTAAGTTCTCTCTATTCTTCTATTCTGTGCGTGTGTGTGTATGTACGTTTAATTTCTGTTATATTTTTTTATCCAACATTGTTGGTTTAATCAAAACGTTTCGACCTATATTTCTCTTGACTATATCATCTGATCTTAGTTGGACACTGATTACGAAATTTTAGTATATATATATTCAAGTTACGTCGTCTTTACAATATGTTATTGATATTTTATAATACTCTCCGAAATCGGAAATCGTCCCAATGCCAATCGATTTCGCTAAGTGTTTAGTTATTAATATGGGTTTTTCATAGGTGCTTTATCACATGACGAACCATCTGAATGGAACATCACTCGAGACATATCAGTTCCTAGCGATTCTGATCAACTAAGTAGAACTGCAAGCAATAAAAAACTGGGTGTTTTACAGAAAAAATCTGGAACAACTGTAGCTACTGATACAAGAGAAAGATTAAAATCAACTTTCGAAGGAATTAAAAGGAAAAAGACTATGGTGCCTGCTGCTATAGCCACTGCAGCTAAAAAACCAGAAAAACCAGACAGCAATAAAAGTAACATTCTAAAAGAAGAACAACAATATAATCTTTTAAAGAAAGAATTTGAGCAAAAAGTCACAGATCTATTTTCAATAGTAGGTAAACCGAATGCAATAGACTATTTATACAATGTTACGAATTTGACGAAAGAAATAGATGGAAGTCGAGAAGAACATAAAGAAAAAGCTCCGCATGGCAAAAATACAACCACTGTTAAGAAGAGTGCCATTATTAAGCTAAGCCAAGTCTTTGTGGAGCGAGATTCCGAGAAAGAGGAGTGGTCTATATGCAGTGAAGAACGAAAGAAGATAGAATTGTGAGTTTATAATATCGTGATTTATTGACTTCTTCTTAGCCATAGGACCTCTTCTAGCTGTTGGAGATAGGCCTCCCTAATAGATCGCCAACAAAACCGGTTGAAGTCCATTTTGTAGGTGGTCGTCCTACACTGCGCTTGCCGTTAAGTGGTCTCAAGATCTTTACAACCCCATCGGTCATTTTTACAACCCAATCCTTCGTGCTATGTGCTCTTTTTTCACCCAATAAAATCCTTTATAGATACCATCAGGCCTGGGGAGACCGGTTATGTGGGAGTCTCCACCGCTAGTCGGTGGTATACCCACTAAAAACCTGGGGTATTTCCGCAACTGCGCCATATCCACACTACGGCACGGGCACGAGCACGCTTTTGCACTTGAGCACTCGCCAATACGCTGGGTATCGGTAACTTTAGTTCATCCACGGACCTTCTCATATCTGATTCAATCTCGATTCGATTTATCATTTTTTAATAAACGCCATATGTGTGTAAGATACATTATGTACCATAACACCGTACATTTGAAGACTGTAATCAACAGATGGAAACGTAAGTAATGAACTATTTAATGTGTTTATTTTTTTGGTAAATAAATCTTTTTGTATTTTGTATTTTTAGATTGCAAAAGGGTATGTCAACTATCACCCATCTGCTAAGAGAAGGGGCAGACCCGCGGCTTGTTCGTTGTCCGCAGCCAGCGTTGTTTACTGCAATAGGGTCAGGAAGTTCAGAATTAGTGCGAAATCTGGTACATTATGGTGCCAATATTAATAAAGCTTATCCTGATGTAAGTCTAATGATTTTTTTCTTGACCTAAATATTATAGAGCTACTAGCTAGTAGTAGCTTTTAGCAGTAGCTAGTAGCAAAACAACGATTGATCTACACAGCTCTCACAGCCAATCGTTATTTTGCCATTATAAATAATAAAAAATAAAACAAAAGGAGATGACCACCGGGGTTAGCACAGCTTAGGGTTATAAAGACATGGCCCGCATACTATTCTCAGTCCTACCAAATATAAGTACACGAAAAAATAATAAAAATCGGTGAAGCCGTTTCGGAGGAGTTGGGTAAGTCACTGTGAATACTGTAATACAAGATTTTTTTTTATATTACCTGGCTAGATTTCGTATTAAGTAAATAATATATAGGGTAATCCATATCATTATATGCTAAAACCTAGAATGGGTTATACCTGCCCAACCTATCAAAAAATATATTCAGATCAGATTATTATTTTTTCAATATTTTGCTTTGCCTAAATATTACTTCTGTTTCTGAGATCTTACATTCATATTGGAAAAAAAAATGTCACTAAAATATTATTTAAACAAAAATATTTATTTTGTTATATCCCCAGGCTCTAAACTACACAGCCTTGGACATAGCCTTATCCAGACCCCTGACGTACGAGAATCTAGAGCTGGTGAAAATGGTTCTCGAATGTGGAGGTTCAGCAGACCACAGACTTCCGTATGAGTCCCCAGACGGAGACATGCCAGGCCCCACACTGCTACACGTTGTTCTTGCTAAGAGTACCGAGAGCAGTGCACTTGCTAATACTGAGAACAGCGTGGAGGAAGAGGTAAAAAATAGCTAAAAAGCTAGCTAAAAAAATAATGATTTCCAAAATGCAGGAATTCATAGAGGTGTTATATCAGCTACATGTCTGTGAATGATAGCATGTTTCTTTAGACTACAGATATTATTATAGAATATGATTGATCCGTTTGTTGCCCTTGGTCCTACCAGATGTACTACTAGTACGACCACGGGCAAGATTTTTTTCCCGTGATCCTACCAAGCACTCTGGTAGGACTACGGGCAAGAATTTCGTGCCCGTGTTAATATTGCAGTGACATATTTTCAGGGTTTTAATTTTAACAACTTACTTCCCAATTTTTCGTCATTGGTACATTATATGTATACTAGATTCGTCGTCGTTAAGAAAAATACCCTGTTGTGAACAATTTTGACTATGAGTTGGTCCCGTAGTAAAAGTTGTTCAAGATGGTCAGTTTATACTAATGCGTTTGCCGTTTAAGTTATATCGGCAGAAATATTCATTAAGTATAAAATATATTTTAGATTTGCGATGAGCTCCTACAATTGCTATTGAAGTATGGCTGCAGTCCCCTGGAGCAGTTCCACGGTAGCTCTGCTATAGATATGGCCTTGACAAAAAGTCTGAAACTACTCGATGTTTTTGTGAAGAGCGAGAAGACGGACCTCAACGCTATTATCAATGATGAAAATCAGACTGTCCTTGTGAAGATGTTCTCCATGGATTTCTTCAAAAAATATTCTATAATTGATCGCTTACAAACTGTAATTATTGATTTAAGTTTTCCTATTATTATTAATTTTCCTATTATTGTTTTTCTTTTTCACATTTTCCGACTTACATATATTATGTACTTATTTCAAACACTGGTGGATTACCTACTTAGTAAAACTCTCCTCACAATCATGGGCTCAACTCCGTGTTTTATCCACAATGTCTCAATTAACTGAAGTAATTCCTTTGTTTCTCTTTCAATTATGTAGAAGATACCTAAGTACACGTAAATATTCTTCCTTTAGCACGTTCTTATCGAGTACCTATTATTATTAATTTTCCTATTATTGTTTTTCTTTTTCACATTTTCCGACTTACATATATTATGTACTTATTTCAAACACTGGTGGATTACCTACTTAGTAAAACTCTCCTCACAATCATGGGCTCAACTCCGTGTTTTATCCACAATGTCTCAATTAACTGAAGTAATTCCTTTGTTTCTCTTTCAATTATGTAGAAGATACCTAAGTACACGTAAATATTCTTCCTTTAGCACGTTCTTATCGAGTAAAGGTGGATTTATATTTGTCTGACGTGTCGTGACGTGACGCGTCAGAACGGCATCGGTTTCATACATTTAGTATGGTAACGTTCACACTGGTAATGCGTAATGTGTTGTGATGGCTTCTGTCATGTCGCACAGAAACGATCCTGGTTGCGTCAGAGCGGCGGGGTGGGGGAACGGCGACTCTTTCTCTTGTTCCTATAGGTTTACGAAATCTTGTATGTATTTTCTTTATATCGTCTTTAATTAAAGAATGTACTTGTTCAAACTGTGCTTTCGACAATCTGAAATACTGATGAAATTTTTCATCATCGTTTTCAATCTCTTTAATGAGACAATGAAACTCGCCTTTTATTTCTCTTTTTCTATTGAGTGGATGAATCCAATGTCTTCTTCTCTTTCTTTCTTTTTTTAAAAAAGTTGCCAGTATCATAAATTTAATATCTTCTTCATAATCTGAATCAGAATCGGATAACTCATGAGAGAACATTGAAAACGTGTCACCTTTCCTAGAGCTACGGCTGTATTGATTCAAAATATCGTCAGAAGGCGTCAGAACATGACATATAAATGTGAACACTAGCCATCACGTCACGACATGACACGTCAGGTCACGTCAGACAAATATAAATCGACCTTAAGTATTGAATTGAGTAATGGTGAACTCCAATTTTATATAAGTATCTATGGTAGGATCATAAGCAGTTGTTTCAGAATATCCCGCTTATAGCTGTTATAGAGCTATTATAGATAGCTGTTATAACCTGATTTTGAACATATTATTTTACCAGATAACAAACCTGTTGTTGTACGGAGCTGACCCGCTCTTGGAATGCCAGAATGACGAGGAAAAATATGGGAATTTCTTCGTTTTTGCAAAGAAGAACCTTAACAGCATGGAAGCATCAAAAACCCAGAGTCCCGTCTGTTAGTATGAGAACCTAATATTTTCTTATGACTTACCTACTTACGTAAAAAAAATTGTTTCATTTTCACTGCAGAATAAATTTCCTCCTTCGTGGGTAGACCTACGTCCTGCAGTGGACTATTAAAAAGGCTGGTACAGTAGGTACAGTACAGAATAAATTTAGGTATTCGTTTCTGGTCTAGTGTCGAAATCAGATGCAAAAGACAAAAAACAAACTGCCGAAAAAGCGAAAAAAACGACTGAGAAACCGAAAAAAGATGAACCTAGGATGTCGAGAATTCCAGGAAAGCCTGGTTTCGAAGATATCGCAGACTACAGGCAGGCGTTGTACCTGGTGCGGGACTGCGCTAGAATCCTGCACATAAGGTGGTTGCAAGCCATGCTTATGAGGGAGCTCATGGATGTCGTTGAGAAGTAAGACACGTTTTAAAATATTAACGTTAATTGGTAGATAACTAAAATGCCTGAAATTTCTTCATGTTTGCGAAGCATGTTCAGCATGAGCTGAAGTTGATACCCAACTATCAATTGACCAACGTTTGGTATACAATTGTATAGGTATGCCATGACTCTTGCAAAGAGAAAATTTAAGTAGGTAGGTATATTACATAGGTCGAATCATACAACTTGGCGGCTACGATGTTAGCTACAGCTACGGAAAACCCAATCCTCGCTGAGCTTCAGTCAGGATTAGGCTATCCGCAGCGTGTAGCTGGCACCACAGCCGCCAAGTTGTGTGGTTCGGCCTAAACCCATATTCACCATTGGGACACCGACTGCATGGAAAGTTTGATAAAGGTACTCGTACCTACGTCCTAGGCTCCTAGCCGTTCGAAGTTCAATTTTATAGACCCCCTGTGCAAAATGTGGTTACGAAGGGATTCACCTTTGTTGTCAGCCAGCCAAATATTAGGACCAATTAAATAGGCGCCATCGAATCGAATCGAAAATCGAATGCCTAAAGTGAAAAAGAAACAGAAATATTCTAATTAGCTATTATAATTACGATGGCGCCTTCATAATTGGGCCTGTTGGCGCATCTAGCTCTGACATCACCGTCCACTTTCTCTTGTAACAGATTCGAACACCGCCATTGGAACATGATACTCCCCGAACATAAAAATAAGAAAGCCTGCGGCCTCTGGCTTACCATGCCCCGGTGCCTGGAGATTTGGGACATCTTCAAAATCAACAAAAAGAAAAAGAGCAACGATCGTCGTATTTTAAAACATATCCTCTGCATGGTGCACTTCTACTGCAATCGATCGAAGAGTAGTTTGAAATCGCCACTTACTGTTGAAGAGAAGGGTGTAATAGAAACTGACGTTGTCCTCATTCTGAAGGAGCATAAGATGGTGGCGGACATGGCAGCCGAGCCACGTTTAGGGAAGCCCTATGTCACGCCAGAGCGTGCCTCTGGAAGCGCTGTAAGTTGATTCTAAGATCAATAATTATTGTTTATCGTTCTGACTTAAGCCTATCACACTACTCCATATTATGTAGAATTATATAGATTATAATTATAGTCTTACATCTATGATCCTTCACATATAGGAACAATTTTAACTAGGTATCCTTAGACAAAATTATCTAATTTATCTACTGGCTCGCCTCAGAAAATGAGGCTGCATATTGAATCTAATAATCCTTATTGGATTATTAGATATTATTTATTTTAAACTACTACTTTTGTCTTTAACTAACATCAGAAAGAAATACATATGTATACACTAAATTGCTGCCTAAGGGCTCTACTTGAATAATAGTTGCTACTAATACTAATGCATGTAATTTAAGTTATTAAGAATCATGAAGTCGTGGATTCAAGTCCCTGTCCTGTACCAATGAATTTCTTGGAATTTATGTACGGAATTTCACACCATTGGCGTTTCGGTGAAGGAAAACATCGTAAGGCAACCTGCATACGTCCTTAGAAGAAAGCCGATGGCGTATGTGAATCTACCAACCCGCACTGGGCCAGCGTGGTAGATATGGCCCAATCACCCTTCGTGGGTAGGTCTATGTCCTGCACTAGACTATTAAAAAGTCTAGTACAGTACAGGTATCTTCTGTTTTCCAGGGAAGAAAATTCCAAGTGTGCTTCGAATGCGCTCTTCCTTTGCCTGAGAATAGAATACAGTGCAAGTTTTGCAAGCAAGTGTCATTCTGTTCGTTAGAGTGCATAAAAGCAAACGTTGAAGCACAAAATGTCCACGCTTGCAGTCAGAACTTGACGGATAGATACTTCCCGACTCCGGTGGACAGTTTTACTCAAACTCAAACTTTAAGTTAGTTATGAACTTAGGACGTAGACCTAACGAAAGTAAAATTGACATACCTAACGGTATTTTTTTAAAGCTTTTGCATAGTTTCATTTTCTCTAACCCTAACTTCCCTGTGAACTAACTAATCTTTGGTTTCTGGCTCCAGCATTTTTTAAAAACATTCTAGAGTCGTAGCCACAAGACTACGTGGGGTCGGGGTGCGCCGATTGCGTATTGCCAAACTGCATACTGGCCCAGACCGGAGCAGTGGCGTAGTTAGGTAACCAAGGGCCCGGGGGCAAATGAAAAAATAGGGCCCCAGTGTTATCTAAACTGGTTAGGTTTTATCAAGTAAAAATATGAAATATACAAATACTTTAAATATGCTAAGCTCTTCTTCAGTTCTTAAACGCTCAGCTTCAGCTGCTGCAGTATTTACTATAAATACGTCCGTTAGGTCGCATTTTAGCATTCCATATTCGCTCATTATTGCCTCATATAATTGGTGAACAGACCAGGCTTTAACTAATAAAGGGTGGGATCCAGCCATTGATTCAGGAGGGGGTGATCAAGTTGTACTAGTAGTTTGTTGATGAAAAGTACGCGATTAACATTTTTTTTATTTTTTCCTATTCACCGTTTTCATTCCACATTTTAAATAGATAAAAGAAAAGAAACCATTTCGAGAAAGCGCGAGCGGAGCGAACGCGAAAATTTGTCAGTTTTTCATAAAATCAGTTATTTTTTTCAATGAGGATAGGAGAACGCCCCACCGCTATTTTGCGCGAGCGTAGCGAGAGAAAAAAATTATTTGCTTTATTCAGTAATTTTAAAACAGATATGAGAAAAGCACAATACGTTACTGCAATTATGTGATATTTTCGGTTTTTTTTCTGTAACTTTAAAACAGATACAAGCAAAAGACCGGTCAGCTAACATGCACCTGTCCGTCTGTATGTAGGTCAAGACAGAGTTCAAATTTAAACTGTATACGTATATCTATGGTCTCATGCAGTTGTGTAAAAGAAAAACTTCTCAGTTATCGTTTAAAAAAGTTAGAGCCGTTTATGTCGTAAAAAACCACATATTTCGACACTCACAAAAATCAAAACCTACAGGGTACTTCCCGTTGACATAGAACTATGTTTGGCGAGAAGCATTGTCTCAGAGTACACATATAGGAATAAATCTGCAAACTGAACATTTTTACTATGGAAATTAACGTGGTTTTCACATATTTTATACTACATATAACGGGACTGAACTCACGTGTGGGGATAGTTAGTGCATTGCGAGACGGCTCCGCGTGCTAGCACTCGCCAACTTGAGAAAGGTCGCCGAATGCGACCGAAACTATAGTCGTTACGACTATCCCCACACGTGAGTTCAGTCCCGTTATAATTATGTAGTATAAAATGTGAACATTTTTATTTAAAACACAAAAAATAGGGCCTCGAAATTCACAAAATATAGGTTCATAATTCAAAGTGAGTAAATCGTATCATGTAAGGTATCATATAAAAGAACTTCATTAGCACATGCTAAAACAGGTTTTTAATTGTTTTTAACTGTGTGTCGGTCCGGCACAGTATTGCACAGCCCGATATTGTACGGCCTGATATTTTGTGTCCCGGACCTTGGTTATTTTATAGCAAGTTCTCTAAGGTAATTTGACTCTGTTGGTTACAAACAAACAAACAAACAATAACACTTTATTAGACAACCACATTACATAAAAAACAGATTATAAGAACAAAAACAAAACAATAGGTCTCTAATTGGCGGCCTTATCGCTTTAAGCAATTTCTTCCAGGCAACAAGCACGGACAGAAAAAAACATTTTACAAAAAAAACGTGGCCATAACTGCAAGAAAATTTAAATAGCATAGAAAACACTTAACAAGACAAAAAAAAACAAAATAATACTAGACAATACCTAACAAATATACAACTAAATAATATTTAAAAAAATATATCTCTACACACATATATAACATATACACTACACTTACGTTAGGTTTGAACAGTGACAACAATGAGCGAGCCACGGCAGCGGCCGGCGAAGGTGGCCTGGCAATCAAAATCTTTAACAGGTTACCATCAATTATAAAAAATGAAGAAAAAATCAACAAATTTAAAATAAAATTAAAAAGATTCTTGAGGGAAAAAACTTTTACTCAGTAAAAGAATACATTGAAGCCACCAGCTATGTAGGCCACAAGAAAACTACGTGACGCTTCTCTATGATGATAATAAATTACGACACCCTGTATCCATAGTATTAAGTTAGTTCAGTAGACATATTATTATTTAATGTCATCGAGACGCTTCCCTCTAATATTAGATTACGACACCTTTATTATCCATAGTATTAAATTAGTTTAGTAACACATTTAATTTTTATCTAAGTACCTTATTGATAAGAAGCGCCATAAAACTTTTGCAATGCCCGGAAAGGGCGACTAAGTTTGTAAGTGCAATTTTTAATATAAGACCTCTGTAACACTTAGTGGCAAATAAATGAATATGAATATGAAGCGCCAGAAATAACCTGTCTTTATTACGAGTTAAGGATACTTTAAAGGTATGCGCGGGAGCTAGAGAAACGAGACGTCAGGGCACACCCGCCCACCAACCTCATGCCCTCCGCGTGCTCCTTTCACCCGTGCTCACTACTACTCCACGCGGCGTCAGCATTGTGCACACATGCACAATAATTAGCGAATCATGGCAAAGTGTCATCTGTGGCTAACTTCTCATCCGCCGACCTATGTGGCGCTTAGTATATCTTTGTAGAACTGACAGAAGTCACAGACAAACCAACCCATAGGAGCAAATATTCTTCGTGCCAATAATGTACAGCCCGTATTTTGCGACACAATAATGTACAGCATGATATTATGTGTCCTTTTCTTCGAGACACGTTTTATCATGCTGTACATTATTGGGTCACAAAATACGGGTTGTACATTATTTGCACGAGGTGATAATGGCCAGCCAGTATTGTACGACACGTATTGTACAGCCTAATAATTGGTGGCATGGGACATGAAATACGGGCCGTGCTTTCCTGCCCGTATAATTTGGTGTCATCAAATACGTGCTGTACATTAAAACTTCATTAAAGATACTCGTTACCTTAGATTATAGAGGGAACTCGTTACATTGTATAATAACTTCGTGGCCAAAAAGGAGTTTTTTTAAGGTTCCATCAAACACAGGCGGTACGAGCGGTAAAGCGGTACGAGCGGTACGAGCGGTAAAGGGCGGTACGGCAGTACCGCGACCGGACCTGTGTGAGCCCTTCTTATATAACCAGTACAATACAGATGCCCGCCCGTCTGCTATACCGCTCGTACCGCCAGTGTGTAAAGCCGGAAACATACTATCGGACGCGGCTGACGGACGCGGCTGACAGCCTAGCAATGTGCACAGTCTTAAAACATCCGGTGTGCCAGATCGCTCTCGGACGTCCGAACGCTCAAAGTCGTCCGAAGGTGACGTCCGCGATTTATGTCCGATAGTGTGCACGGCTCAGTGTACTTTCATAGTCTAGGTCGCAGCTGTCAGTCGCGTCAGTAAGCCGCGTCCGATAGTATGTTTCGAGCTTAAAGGCTCCTTTACACAGAGGCGGTACGAGCGGTATAGCAGACGGGCGGGCATCTGTATTGTACTGGTTATATAAGAAGGGCTCACACAGGTCCGGTCGCAGTACTGCCGTACCGCCCTTTACCGCTCGTACCGCTCGTACCGCTCGTACCGCTCTACCGCTAGTACCGCCTGTGTTTGATGGAGCCTTAAAGGAGCCTTTACAGATAACTGTGCGCTAAAAGTTATGCTTCTTCTTTTATGTTTTGGCGTCGCATGGTTAAGCATTTGCCAGTGTCATCAGACAAAGGGCGCAAGAAAGGGAATGTTATACGCAGTTTTTATACGCAGCTTTTAACTAAATTCACAGCTGCCTAGCCGCCAACTAGCCGCCAAGAAGATTGATTCGGATTGAATTAAAGGTGTAATTGTATTGGAGATTTTAGGGTGATTAATGGGGAAATAAGGAGATAGCTGTAGCAACTCTGACTAAAATTTTGTCTTGTCCGCTTTTGTTTGGTTGTTTGTGAACCACGATCAATTTTTACATAAATAATAGAAATTAATGCGATTTCTGACTATTAGATCAATAAACATAGTAAGAAAAATGTCTACGCCAGCAAAAAAGCCTAAACTTTCTAAGACTAAAGAAACAGGGAGTTCTGGAGGCAGTGTTGATACCGTAGAAGAGCTCATGAAAAAGTTTCAAACAAAGCGTGAGGCCACTGCTAAGTCTATTTTAGAGTTCCCATTCAATAAAAATCGTGTGAGAATAATATCTCAGGAACAGATGGTGCCTGATTATGCTGAAGGCATCGTGTATTGGATGTCCAGAGACAGCAGAGTACAGGATAATTGGGCTTTCCTCTATGCACAAAAACTTGCCCTCAAAAACGAAGTGCCGCTTCATGTGTGTTTCTGTCTCATTAAAAAGTATTTAGATGCTTCACTTCGCCAATTTCATTTCCTTATCAAAGGTAAGTGTGATTTCTCTTAGTAATGTTATTGTGCTCCTCTTCAAAATGTTTGTTCCAATAGTTTTTTGCACATACAAACTTCAAAGATCAAACTAAGTTTACTATGTATTGTAGGTATGTATTGTATTGTACATTAGAAACAAATAATGGTACAGGTACAGGCTGTATTGATTTGTTTCTATTTTTGCTTCTCTCTAATAATAAAATATTGGGTAACCATGTGTCTCCAGTGAAGTTACCACATTGTTTTTCTCCATTTGTAGGTTTGGAAAAGGTAGCAGCAGATTGCAAAAAGTTGAATATATCTTTCCACTTACTGGAAGGCTGTGGTGAACAAGCCTTACCCAAATGGGTCGCCGACCACAAAATAGGGGCTGTGGTGTGCGACTTCAACCCCCTCAGGGTGCCATTAGGATGGCTAGATGGTGTTAAGAAAAAATTGAAGAAAGATGTTCCAATTATACAGGTAACTACTTCCCTCTTTTTCCTACGGAATGTTTCTCTATAGATACAACAATATTGAAAAATATGTCCTTTATCTATATAAAGGACATATTTTTCAATATTATTGTACATACTCTTCATTATAACAATTAACTTAAATCGCAAGAAAAATCTGTTCTTTACAAAGTCTACCAACTCTCAACAAAATGTACAAAACAGATGATTACATTTTTGCATTGAGAATACTTTGTAAATAATAAAAAAAATAAAAATTAATAAGTAAATAACTTTACTTGCCTTAATACACTTTTAACAATATATACCCGTGGCTTATTCAGGAATCCCCAATGAACAGTAAATCTACAAAATTTTGAACAGATTTTTTTTTTTAATCAACAGTGGTATGCAGGGGTGAAAAGCTTGTAATACTTTGCTGACACCATTAAGTTTGATTTGGTCTATAGAACTTTCACAGTTTTGTAATGTGATATCATTTAATGTAATTTCAGGTAGATGCCCACAACATAGTGCCGTGCTGGAAGGCCTCAGACAAGCAGGAGTACTCGGCGCGAACCTTCCGTCTAAAGATCACGCCCAAGCTGAAGGAATACCAGACAGAGTTCCCACCGGTCATTGAACATCCCTATACTAGCAAGTTTGAGCCTGATGTAAGTTTCTTTGAAAGCTATGTTGCTGCTCGGCTAGACTATTTGTGTGTGCAATGCCATTGATGGTACAATTGGCACTGATTTGTTTCACTTGTACCTTCTTTGATGGTACAACTCTTGTCTGCCTTGTAAAGTTGTCTTATAGAGTTATCTGATTGCTCTATGCTAATCCAAAAGGGGGTGAGTAAGACCTCTATTATGAACAAGATGTACTATGGGGCCAACTCAGAATTCGAGAAAAAATTCAGCTGTTTCATATAAAATTTATTGCAACTCAGAATTGACAAAATAATTAACACTTTGCCAGCCGTGCATTTTATAACCCGTATCCACCTGTGCGCCGGCCATTTTTGTCATTATTGTAAATGCTATAGAAAAATAACTATAACAACATTTATTTCTTTTTGTATATGGTAGAGTAACATATATATTTTAATTATTATAAACAAAACAAACAATATTCATATCTTATTTATTTTAAGAATTGAATTCAAAATAGCACATCTGCAAAAAAAAAAAAAATTTACTACGTAACCGCGCACTGCGTAAGAAAGAGATCGCCGATCAGCCGCGGGTCGCCGAGTCTTCTCTTCCCGCCCCCGCTTCATCGCTTTGTAAATGAATCGTCTATAGCTAAATGATGCAGCTACACATTGAAACAAACGCCGAGCTCGGCACAGCGCAGCGCCGTGATTTTAATGAAAACTTTAGGAAATCGCAACACGAACGCTCATTGTGATCAGCGGAACTTAGAAAAAAAAACAGTAACGCCCTGAGGTCGTGATCCGCTGGCAAAGTGTTTATGAAACAGATAAAAACAATGTCAGTATATTGTAGTCTTTTGTTCAATTTATGATTTACTAGCTGACTCGGCGAACTTCGTTTCAAGCAATATCTTTATAAATTATAGCTTATGTGTTATTCTGATGTATAAGAATTTCTATTGCAAAATTTCATCTCAATCCGTTCAGTAGTGTTTGCGTGAAAGAGGAACAAACATCCATACATATAAACTTTCGCGTTTATAATATTAGTAGGATAGGTATATTCAAAAATTCTAAGTTGAAATATTGTTTTATCCCTTCTTTACCCTGTATAATACAATATTTTAAGCTCCGATAGGGTTTCTTTGGCGCCTTGTAAATTGATCACATTGTTCGCCACTTCAGCAAATTATCGTAAATCGATTGCAGTCTTCAGCCGCAATCAAATTACATTCGCGACAGCGGCCAGCACTGGGGGAGCGTCTTCATAATTAGCCTAGGCCTATTAACGGTCAGAACTCTTAATCAGTCGTTGGCCGCACGATTTGCATTTCTGTCAAATGCTGTAAACATTTGACTTTTCCCGCGAGTGCGGACGGGATCAACCAAAATTATATCCAGAAACTCAAACCAAACACTTAATTAGGTATTTTCTTATTTCATAAGTTGTTCATATCACATTCCAGCCCATAGACTGGGACAAAGCCATAGAGACGCGAGAGGCAGACAAGACCGTGGGCCCAGTGGACACCTCCACCCCGGGCTACGACCAGGCGCTCAAAACCCTATCCAGGTTCCTGCAGAAAACGCTCAAGATCTACGCTAAAGACAGAAACAACCCTGTACTAGCTGCTACTAGTAACTTATCGCCGTGGTTCCATTTTGGTAATAGAATGTTTGAAATGAAAATAATGCTTTAGCTATTGTTAGATTTTTTTCTGTTATCAGTATCCAATATGGTGCCGCCACACTCTCCACGAGGCGACACGAGCACCGCTTCTGTAGCTAACTTCACATGAAACGAAATGAATGAATGAAATGAAATATCTTTATTGGACACATACATAACATTTACAAAATTCTTGAAAAAACATAAATTTCGAAAGGGACTCACCTCAGCTATAAAATGTTGAGTTCATCGTAAGTCGTCAAGTTGGCGATGTAAAGTTAGCTACAGAAGCGGTACTCGTGTCGCCTAGTGGAGAGTGAGGACGCACCATGAGAATTATTAATGAGATATTGTTTCCTGACAACTACAATTTTGATATCATCAAGTCAAGAGTGCATAGGTATCTTCAAGATCTATATACACCATCTTCGTTTATAACTTCGTTTTCTATCAGGCGAGTTGGTGGCCAAATGTAGCCCTATCCTGCATAAAAATAAAAAGTTCAATGATCCTATCCTAAAGCTGGAAATATACTATCGGACGCGGCTTACGGACGCGACTGACAGCCGCGACTGATAGGTATCTAAACTATGAAAGTACACTGAACCGTGCACACTATCGGACATAAGTCGCGGACGTCACCTTCGGACGACCTTGAGCGTTCGGACGTCCGAGAGCGATCTGGCACACCGGATGTTTTAAGACTGTGCACAACTCGCGGCTGTCAGTCGCGTCCGTCAGCCGCGTCCGATAGTATGTTTCCGGCTTTACTAATATCATAGACAAAGTATCTATAATCTTTGCTAATATCATAAATCCGAAAGTATGTTTGTTTCCCTTTCATTCAGCAACAGAGAGAGGATCGATTAGTTTTTTTTTGCATGGTTATAGTTAAGGGTTGGAGAGCATCATAGACAATTTTTATCCTGGAATAATAAAGAGTTCCTATGGTTTAGCACAAATATAGGCCGCGCCCCACAAGTGATGTGAAGTTAGCTACAAGCTGCGTAATAACCAATCCTGACTTAAGCTCACAAAAAGCCGCACGTTGATTGGCTATTGCGCAGCTTGTGACTAACTTCACATCCGCCAACTTGTATGGCGCGGCCTGTACCAAAATGTCACGCGGGCGATGCCAAGGGCAAAAGCTTTTTTGAAAGAAAGAAAGAAAGATGATTTGTCAAGATAGAAAGATTCTCCTTCTTTATTCAGCCGTCTTCTGTTGCTAGCCTATAATAGCAAAAGGGATAAATTAGTGAAGTACCATACCAGCTTTTATAATTGTCAACTTCTGGACTGTAGGCCTACAAACAAGGGTGATTGGACCACATACACCACGCGAGGCCAGTGCGATCAAATTACAACTACATCACCATGGTAGGTCCTTCAGGTAGTAAAGTGCTATTGTAATAATCAAACTATATCCACCTTTCAGGTCAGATCTCAGTGCAGAGAGTGGCGCTCTGCGTAGAAGAGTACAAGTCACAATACACAGAGAGCGTGAACGCGTTCCTCGAAGAGGCGATAGTGCGACGCGAACTTACTGACAACTTCTGCTTCTACTGCGAACACTACGACACCATCGAGGGCGCGCCCAGTTGGGCCAGGAAGACGCTCGACGATCACAGGTGAATATCTCAGGTGTACAAGTCACAGGTGAATATCATCTCAGGTGTACAAGTCACAGGTGAATATCATGTTTCAATAGTTTTTCAATACAAGGCATCTTAGTGATTTGAACAGAACGGAAGGCAAGGTTGACTCGCTCTTGTCCAGGTATTTTTCTTTATGCGCTCACGGGGCCCCTAGACAATTGTCTAATCTGCTTTAGGGATAATCCGGCACTGCTACGAAATAGTACTGTTACGAGATGGGTTCTTGGATAATCAGTTTAAACGCCGATTATTCACTTTGCACTTTATTGCACACAATCACGATAATAACAACTGTTCGCACAAACACTTCACACTGACACTAATATTCACACAAACTAGTCACTTCACAATCACTGGTACTGCACTTGAACACGAGATGTTATCGCTTTGACGGTAAACGAATAACTGAGTCCCCAAGTGTCGGCCGGCGTATTTATATCCGTTATTACAGTCTGAAATTCACTAGATAATTCGTGACATTACTAGATCTAATAAACGCTATTGTGTTAACAAGTAAACAACTTGAAAGTTCGAGACTTCCCTATTGTTTCTCCAATACGAAAACACCAAAACAATTAAACAATAGACGGCAGACAAAAGCCGACCCCGCTCGAGTCATAAAACCCTAAATCTCGCATTTAGGTGTAAACAACTCGGCGTCATTACCGCGCGGCATACCTACTGCGTCACAGTACGTTATCGACCGTCAATTTTACAAGTATGGAAGTACTTGCAAAATTCCATTTCCACTTCAACTAGCTAATCAATCAGCTGACATGATTTTATATCTCATTTACCTAAGTATTGTTGTACTTTCTGTATTGCAGAAAAGACAAAAGAGCCTACGTGTACACACTAGAGCAGCTATCGGAGTCCAAAACCCACGACGACCTGTGGAACTCGGCACAAATCCAGCTCGTGAAAGAAGGGAAAATCCACGGATACCTGCGCATGTACTGGGCCAAGAAGATACTCGAGTGGACCGAGAGCCCCGAGGTGGCGCTCAAGTACTCTATCTACTTGAATGATCACTTCGCTTTGGATGGCAGAGACCCTAATGGTTATGTTGGTACGTAACTTAACCATATAGTTTAGAAAACTAAAAACATGCTCGAATTTTATTATATTATTTTATAGGTTATTTACGTGTATCTGTGCATAGTAGTATTTGAGTGCTCATCAATTTTAACAAATTTAAAATTTAAAACTCAACACCTTCACTGTTGTCGGTTCAAAGGATAGTCTGATTTGTGTACATATACTACATTCTCCTTTATCCATTGAGTCGTCCGTCTCCGTCGTACACATTACACGTTACCTAGTAAATGAGCGAGAGGAAAACTGCCGCCCGAGATACAGTTTAAACTAGTTCGGGAGGTAGGGTTAATCTTGATTAATTACAAAGCCGAACGAATATATAATATAAATGTTTTAACTTTTTAAGTAATGTTTGTATTACGACTAATACGTATCAATGTTATTGTATCTATCAATATACTTGTTCGTTTTATGTAAATAAATAAATTGAAATAGAATTAATATTGATATGGTTACTTTTTGGTTGTATGTAGGTATTTATTTACATTTAAAATACAATTAGGTCCGCTTATTTTCGCGACCGATCTACACATCATCATCTTATTTTAGCCCACTACAGACCCAACTAGCAAGGGAATCTTATAACAAAATACAATAGGTAAAATTAAACTAAAAAAGCTCTTATAAAGGCATTCCTGAATACTTCCAAAATTTTTATGCTAATAATAGCGTTGTCCAAGCATTTATGCTCTCAAGAGCATATTCACTCATATAAATGGCTTGTAGTTTACTAGTACACTACTTTATAGGATAGTTACAAGATATATGATCTAATAACTGCATTGACGAAGTTTCAATAGTCCTACGAAAATTATAGTCTTATAATGGCATTGTGTTAGATTTCCATAATTTATAATGTACTTGTCTGAGATCATTACAAATATATAGCAATTTAGTTTTACAATGACATTGTGTAAGATTCTCAGATTTTATAACAGACTTAGTTAAGATCATTATAAGTATGAAGCGATGTCGTAGCAATTTAGTTTTACAGTGACATTGTGTAAGATTCACAGATTTTATAATAGAATTAGTTGAGATCATTGTAAGTATGAAGTGTCATGTGGTCTTAAGAGAGACACTTATAAGAGTAATTAACCATTTAAAGCGCTAGGCTATTACTATGAAGTATATTTATCAGTTATGAATGTCGCTCGATTTGAGACAGTTTCATTGTATTGATTACAATGGATTTACAAAAATGGAAGCGTTTCAAAAGAAGTGGAGCTTATAGAAGAACTGTGCATAAAAGTCACGCTGAATTAGTAACGCAAAAGCCATTGTCAAGCAAGTTTTGAAAAGGCAGAAACTAACAATTTACCTGAGGGTTCAGTACATTACGAAAGTGATATACTCGTAAATGTCATTGATATAAGTGACGATGAGCGTGCGGATGATACATACTACACATGCGGATGATATAATAGTGATGAAAGTGAATATGAATCAGATGTCGAAAAACTAGATTTTGAAAAAAACATACGATTGCAAAAAAAAGTTAAAATGTGGGTTATTAAACACAATATATCTCACTTAGCGTACAATGATCTTTCTGTGATTTTAAATACAAGAATTAATGACGCTTTACCAAGTAGTTTTTTTTGTACCAAAAATCTCTCAATTTATGTAGTAAAAATAACTTTTACCTTTTAACTTTTTAACTTTTTAAGTAATGTTTGTATTACGACTAATACGTATCAATGTTATTGTATCTATCAATATACTTGTTCGTTTTATGTAAATAAATAAATTGAAATAGAATTAATATTGATATGGTTACTTTTTGGTTGTATGTAGGTATTTATTTACATTTAAAATACAATTAGGTCCGCTTATTTTCGCGACCGATCTACACATCATCATCTTATTTTAGCCCACTACAGACCCAACTAGCAAGGGAATCTTATAACAAAATACAATAGGTAAAATTAAACTAAAAAAGCTCTTATAAAGGCATTCCTGAATACTTCCAAAATTTTTATGCTAATAATAGCGTTGTCCAAGCATTTATGCTCTCAAGAGCATATTCACTCATATAAATGGCTTGTAGTTTACTAGTACACTACTTTATAGGATAGTTACAAGATATATGATCTAATAACTGCATTGACGAAGTTTCAATAGTCCTACGAAAATTATAGTCTTATAATGGCATTGTGTTAGATTTCCATAATTTATAATGTACTTGTCTGAGATCATTACAAATATATAGCAATTTAGTTTTACAATGACATTGTGTAAGATTCTCAGATTTTATAACAGACTTAGTTAAGATCATTATAAGTATGAAGCGATGTCGTAGCAATTTAGTTTTACAGTGACATTGTGTAAGATTCACAGATTTTATAATAGAATTAGTTGAGATCATTGTAAGTATGAAGTGTCATGTGGTCTTAAGAGAGACACTTATAAGAGTAATTAACCATTTAAAGCGCTAGGCTATTACTATGAAGTATATTTATCAGTTATGAATGTCGCTCGATTTGAGACAGTTTCATTGTATTGATTACAATGGATTTACAAAAATGGAAGCGTTTCAAAAGAAGTGGAGCTTATAGAAGAACTGTGCATAAAAGTCACGCTGAATTAGTAACGCAAAAGCCATTGTCAAGCAAGTTTTGAAAAGGCAGAAACTAACAATTTACCTGAGGGTTCAGTACATTACGAAAGTGATATACTCGTAAATGTCATTGATATAAGTGACGATGAGCGTGCGGATGATACATACTACACATGCGGATGATATAATAGTGATGAAAGTGAATATGAATCAGATGTCGAAAAACTAGATTTTGAAAAAAACATACGATTGCAAAAAAAAGTTAAAATGTGGGTTATTAAACACAATATATCTCACTTAGCGTACAATGATCTTTCTGTGATTTTAAATACAAGAATTAATGACGCTTTACCAAGTAGTTTTTTTTGTACCAAAAATCTCTCAATTTATGTAGTAAAAATACAGGGTTATCCAGGCCTGATATAACAAGCCGAAAAGAGGTGATTCAGAGTAACTGTACCTATAATAAATGTTTACTATAGGGCCAACGCGGATTTCGATAAAAAAAATCAGGTGTGTCATACATTTTGTCGATTCCGAGTTGCAATGATACATGGAACAGCTGATTTTTTTCTCAAATTCTGAGTTGGCCCATAGTAAAAGTTTATCATAATGATTGTCTCAATCACTTCCTTTCGGATTAGTACAGGGCAAGCAGTAATGGTCATACACACTGTACAGAGAACAGTCGGGACACCAAAATATTTCAAAGTTCAAAAGTAACTCTATGTTTTCATGAGAACATACGAAGTGTAAGGTCTATAATGAATGTTAATAGAAAGCAATAATTCACATCCTTTGCAGCTAGCAGATAAAACAAAGTGTGTACGCATCCAAGGCCATTGCATATTTATAAGTATAAGTAGGCTCAATTCATTTTTAGTCAAAAAACAGCCCACATCAAGGAACTTGACCATTTTGTAAATATGAAAGGAATAATAATAAGTGAATTCTATTGAAATGTTTGAATAACTATATTCATTTATTGTAATAAAAATGAATAATAATTCTTTGGACAGTGTTAAAATTCAAAGCTTTCAGAGCATCTTACAGGATTTATTATTGATACATGACTAGGCGACCACGTCTGAAAATCTCTTTCTTTTTTTTAACACCCCAAATAACAATAACGAAAACAAATTAAATAAAAAATGTTAGGCTTTCTGTTTAGCGTTTCAAGCGTTTCATAATTATCAATAGGGAACTCTAATATGATTCAACATGGTGGTGAATTAATCTTATCTAAGAGTAAATGTAGCGCATTTTTACTTTTAACAATCTTATAAATGTCATGACAGAGAGCATTTTTTAAACATGGCGATTGAATAATCAAATAAGAATAATCAAGTGCTTGATCATAATTTTACATTAGACTCAACATTCTATTTCTGTAAGCGCGCTAAAAAATCAGCCCAAAGATGATATACTTTTGCAGTAAAAATAGATTTGCCAAGTGTTAATCGCATGCTCACTTAATTCTAGCTAAGCTACGTGTATGTCATTAAAATAAAACAATAACTAAAATTACTTTCCTAATAGAAACACTACACCTAATAAAATAACAAAAACTAATTGGTCTGCCGTATCCAGCCTGTATTTTTTTTACAAATAACTTAAAACGTTATTAGCACATTATTAATACAATTACACTTTAAACGAACTGGAAGAAGATAATAACAGGAGTACTAACACCTGTAGCAATCATCAACAAGACAATTAAAGGAGCTTTAGTGCTTCAAAATATTCGTGCAAGACAGTAATTAAACTAATTAGCATCCTGTTAGCTCTTTACGGGAGCGTAACAAGAACTTGTACTCCAATAAGTGCGCCCAAATCCAGGGTTGTAGTACTCTATAAAATTGTTATTGGAGTGCTGAAATGTAGTCTTGAAGACAGTTATTAGATCTATTTTGCTACTTGGGGAGTATTTATAAGCCTCCTCCCACTTTCTTCTTTGACCTATGACAGTCTCATCAGCTAAGTATCCACTAGAGGCAGCCTCGGGCCGAACGGCTACCTCGACTTGAGGCAGCGCAGCTGGAGACGCGTTCCTCAGACTGAGGCACGTGAGCCCTGACCGAAAAGAGGAAGAAAACTTGCCTCAGTTCGCCTCAAATACATCCACCGGCTTGTATGATTCAGCCTATATCAAGTGTTGTTGACTGACACAGGACATGAGGTCCTACATAACAAAACTATTGTTTTATTATCCAGGTTGCATGTGGTCGGTGTGCGGCATCCACGACCAGGGCTGGGCGGAGCGCGCGATCTTCGGCAAGATCCGCTACATGAACTACGAGAGCACCAAGCGCAAGTTCGACATCAAGGCGTTCGTCGCGCGCTACGGCGGGAAGGTCTACAAGAAATGAACGTAGCGTGACGTCATGCTGCTCCTCACGTCACTAAGCTCCTCGTGCCGGGGCCGCACCTTGCCTATGTTGGCTAAAATTACACTCAGTTTTGGTTTGATATTGATTGTCCAATATATATCCAACAGTCTTAGTTCCAACACACCATTGTGTGGATTGGTCTTTGAGTGATATTGGACAATTTATACCGATCCAAACATTGGTGTGTTGGAACCAAGACTGTAATTGCTACAAATTACAGTCTTGGTCCCAACACACCAATGTTTAGATCAGTATAAATTGTCCAATATCAGCCAACTTAGCCAATCTGTGGCTCCGGCATCAGACAGCTGCGGGCAAGACGTCTGCCGTATTTTTACTTTCAAATTGCTGTATTTGAGGTAAAATAGGCATGAAAATCATTATTATAATTAGTTCGTTTGTTAGGTTATTAAAAAATATTGAACACGTATTTTTTATTTTATCAATCTAACAATAAATGACAAAGATAAAACTTGTCAAAGTTTGGGAGTGGGGGCTCATGAAGTCGCTAGTGCGACGTAATCATACATTTGTAGTACACTCGTGACATCACTCAGATCTATAACGGGTTATATTTTTATAATTTTGTGTTACATTAACAAAATGAAAAATACATGTCTAATATTTTTTGATAATCTGACTAATTATATTTTTAGTCATCATTCTTACCGCTCGCGAAAAGGTGCGGCTGAGGCCTAACGTTCGACCAAGCACAATACTTTGTTTTAAATCAAAATTTGTAGTTGGTGGATGACGGACGCAGCAGCGCCCGCAATTACTGTCTGGGGGAAGCTCTGTTCCGTGTTTATTTCAACGCTGTTTTCATATATTCGTGGTAATCAAATGCACCACCATCATATGAATACACCATTTACCCAAGCCAGATGATGGGGGAATTCGCTTATTCGTTTTAGGCGAATTCGAACCACTTCGCATCGCTGTATTTGGGCAAATAGGACAAATACGTAACAACTAAACACGAATAGCGATGTGAGGACCTATACGATTCCAGTACAGTGCTGACGACGCAAACGCACTGTAATAAGAACACAACATATTTTAGCTATAATAGGCTATGTTAACTTTTCTCAATAAATGCAAACGAGTACGTAAACGCGTCACAGGACTGCACTCGCCATACACCTACAGCAATTCAGTGTTGTTCCAAGTCAATTAACAAGCATAACAATGTATGACGAATGTATTCACTTGCAGGCAGTAACGTCATAGTATTCTATAGTGCGTTCTAAGTCTAACAAGGAAATAAATATGCTTGTATAGAGTCTGGCTAACGAAAGTTGATACTGGAATTTTTCGCAAACTTTTTAAATGACAACACACGGTGCTACTACCTTCGCGGATTTACCTTTAAATTGGGGTATTTTACCTTGTATTAAAAACATTTTTCAAACCTACGTCATTTACTAAACTGAACAAAATGATTCATTATACATATTATTAAATAGCTTGACCGTTACTGGAAGCTTTTATAATGAGAGTGCGTATCCCTTTCCGTCGATCAGCTATCGTTTTCAGTCCCTTTAAGCGTTGTAACCGGAAGCCTCCAGGTGGCGCCCTTGTTGGCGATTGCGCGCCATTTTATTTTCTAGGAAAAATAGCGTGCCTTTTGGCCTCATTGGCGTTGAATTTTTCGTCGAAGCAACAGCTCCGGGCAGCTCTAGCTAGCTCCCGGCCTGTTGCACAGTTTTATTTTATAAAATTATTAATTAATTAACTATATTACAACTAATATAAAGATTAAACTCAGTGAATACGTGGTGGTGCTCATCATCGGAATTAACACGTTATTTCCAAGAAATAACGGAGCTAAGTATACCTGCGCAGTAAGTGCCCACATATTTCATCTATTTCTCTAGAAAATGGATTAAAACAAATTTACTGTGTCCAAGGTTTGACAACCAGTGTAGCATAGCAATTTGTTAATAAATTAATTTTTAACGGCTTTTGCCGTTCGTTTACAAATATTTCCAACAGAGCCTAAAGGTGTTTAACCAAAAGTGCTTAAAATAGGGCAATCGGACGCCCTATACCATTGTTTTCATCCCTGTTAAATATATTCCTTTAAAAAATAGATGAACGCGACTGCTTCAAGAAGTCGTGTGATGTCAGCTAAGCAGAGCTTGTTTTTCGGCAGCGGGTAAGCGTGCTGAACGTTTCCAACCAGATGGAGAAATCTATCGATGAAAATGGGTGAGCGAAATTTGAATTTTTGGTAAAATTAAGCTTATATTGCAGTAGCCGTTTAACACTGCAGTGTTCGGCACCTTGAGATATGCCTAGATATACCTGGATTTTTAGTAAAAGAAATAATGCAAAAATTTATCATCCTCAGTTAAAGAAGTTTCTTATTTTCGGATGTTACAATATTTTGATATTGCTTGTAAAATATGTCTGCCTGATGACCACCTTGAACAAAAATCAAATTAGAAAATATGAAATACCATTCAAATTAAGCATCAAATGCGGGGCGGGTATTTTAATATTAAATCTTATTTAATGATGCTACTGTACATAGTCGAGTCATTATAAGAACTTCTTTAAGCTTACATTGCAGCAGAATTTTGTTTTACTGCAGTTTAATACTGCAGTGTTGAGATATTCGGCACCGTAAGATTTACCTAGGTTTCCTAAACCTAGTATCAAGCAACTTGGGAAAAATATACGGCACCTTACGATAGCCGATAACTACACCCACGTTACGACCTTAATTTTACTTACGAGTTTCTAAATTGATCAGGACTTTAGCTCAGTTAATAAAATTTAGTGCAAAGTTATATTTAATTTGATGTGCTTAGATTTAATTTTCTTTGTTAGAAAACTTGCAAATGATTCCAACACGTGTTGGAAAATAAAGAGTTAATGATTGGTTGTTTCGTTGTTTCTATCGAGCTTGCTGATTAGCTAAGCATCTCCTTGCGACGAACTTTTGTTGTCACGACTCGAAATATACGTGATATTACATTTTTTCTGCCGTTTTAGGGTAAATGTAGTTTTCAATAACTACCTACCTTCTGATTATTTTTAGCAAATTGTTTGACAAAACCATATAGAACAGTATGGAAGAAGCAACACTACTATGCATCAATGCATGAGAACCACCCTTGTGGGGTCGGTATTTTTAACGCCCTCTTATGAACGGAACAAGCTACCATAATATCAGTGGCGTGTGCTTAATATGAACATGTTTTTACCGATCATATAATGATAAAATCGATAAGATTATAATACGAACAGGTTAGCGCACCTATCGGATTAACTACCCTCAGGGAATCGGTGCTTTTTGTGAAATTCTCTACTTGGGAAGTGAGTGATACAGTGTACAATGCACTTTTACATCATATCAGTTAACTGCCGTCATGGGGTCAGTGCTTATTGTGATACATGCCACTCCCGCGGAGTGAATTCTACACGATTTATGCAAATAATTTAAAAACTGAATGTAAATGTACTTCTACAAATCATATTATGTTAGCGTAACAGGATTAAAGACTGAGTGTAAATGTGTTTTACACATATTTATAATATGCTATCCTCGCAGCTCCTTGTGAAATTGTGATGTAATATTAGCGTTGTCCAACTTAATAAGCTGCGAGTACTGTTTTATTCGATATTTTAAGAGCAGAATTAAAAGCGCGATTTACTATTTATTAGCTACAAGACCAGTTGCTTCATTGAATAAATTGAATAAAAATAATTCATGGGATCCTAACTTCAATAATTGCAATCCTGACGTAGTGAAATTATGTCACTAACTATCAAGCATTCAAAAGCTTGTAATAAATCACTGAAAACGTAGTGATTTTCTTCCTGCTGGCAGTAATCTCAATAACCAAAGCAATAAGCTGTCTTATTTGTAGCATACCCAAAAATAATAAAATAAGTAAGGGTTTGTGTAAAATGGGGCTATATCATTAAAATACATTAAAGAAATATGCCATAAGAAAAATCATACTTTTCCTTGTAGGAAGTTTGTAAATGGTAACAACATAAAGAAATAGCTAAACAGCTCGTATCTATTTAAGCTCTATTAAGTCTGTTCACATTTTCGGGACAGAAAACCATCCAAGATGCAATCATGCAAGAACCCTGTTAAGGTGATAGCAAGACTTGCTTCAGCAGTACTATGTTGTGTTTCTACTAAAATCGAAACTATTTGGAGAAAATTAGTATGTCTTATCCGCAAGGATAGCAATCGTAAACAGTTTCCTCCTACCGTTAAGGAGAAACATAAATGATAGATATACGTCACTAAAAAGTGAGTTACATTCTCTCTTTGTTTTTTGCTTTTAATAAAAATCGTTTAAAAAAGATTTTTAAATTATCGTTGCGAGATTTTTACTTTATCTGTACCCTCTTTTTCTACTATGTTCGCATTGTTTAAGTTAACCATAAAATGAACGTCATTTTATAGGATGTAGATATTATTGGGGTTCATTATAACTGACGTTATAACGGCATAACAAAATGCATAGCTACTAAAGGCCCAGCAACATATCAACCTACCTACTTAATATTATAAAATAGATTGAAACAAAAATGCGCGTCAGATAACCCTGGCTAGTCTAGTCTAAATAACAAAACTTTTTTGGTGTGGAGGGTAGGTTACTACTACTACTACCTTGTTTTTTCATAAAATATTATGAATATTTCTGGCAAGTACATAGGTAACGGCGAACTTTACGCCGCCTACGCAATCAATAAAAATAATGAGATTACTTGATAAAATTTTTGATAATGTTGTGATCGAACATATTATCATTATAAAAATCAGCCTAACTGATTTTGAGTTATTTAAATTAAATAAATATAATTAAAATCACTTGATTTACATAAAACTAATCGTTAAGTCAATCCTACATTCGCAACTTTACAGTCGTGCCGGGAGGTATTAAAATTCAAAGGGTTAATTTTGCCAGTGGTGTTTTTTGTGAGTTATTTCTTAGTTTTTGTTTTCTTTTGCTATTTATTAAAATTCCTTAAGTGAGTTTGTCCAACCTAGCATTGGAACGAACTAAAGCAATCTATTTCTCGTACATTATTATTAGCAGTTAAAACAACTCTTAAGTCGCTGCACTATTGCTTCGCATGACAATCTTTAGTCGCAACTCCAAAGACCATTAAATCTATAGAGATTTAATAACAGGTGTATCTGTTAGTATATGTATGTATTCTGTAAGTATAAGTACGAGACAAATAACTGTACCGTGACAGCTGATTGCATAATTACTTTGATTTTATTTTGGCTGCCATTTTTGGTTTGACCATTATTTTTTTTGTGGGTCAGTGACATTTTGTATTTCACATTTTTAATATTTTCTTATAATTTGATATGGACTGAATTGGCTTCTACATTGCTAATTTGAGGTCAAAATCTGAAGTACATCAATTTTATTTATTTTTTGTTACTAATTTACAAAGTCGAAATTTATTGCCAAATTATCGACTCATGTGTCGAACTGCACAAGCTAAGCAAGCCATCTACCACCCCTCGCGGGGGAAAGGTACACTAAATGTAACAGTTCCATCGCGTGGGACTCCCTGCTTTAGTAATGACGCAAAACATGAATGCATAACGCATTCCTGTAATAATGGCATAGGCTAAGCAAACCATCCACCGCCGCTCAGGAGGGAGAAGTACTTGAATAGTAACAGTTCCATCGCGTGGGACTCCCTGTTTTAGCAATGACGCAAAATATGAATGCATAACGCATCCTTGAAATAATGGCAAAGGCTAAGCAAAGCAAGCCATCCACCGCTCCTCACGAGTAACAGTTCCATCGCGTGGAACTCCCTGCTTTAGTAATGACTCAAAACATACATAAATGCATAACGCATCCCTGTAAAAACCATCCATCGCCCCTCACGAGGGAGAGGTACTTAAAAAGTAACAGTTCCATCGCGTGGGACTCCCTGCTTGAGCAATGACGCAAAATATGAATGCATAACGCATCACTGCAATAATGGCACAGGCTAAGCAAGCCTTCCACCGCTACTCAAGAGGAAGAAGTACTCTAAAAGTAACAGTTCCATCGCGTGGGACTCCCTGCTTAGTAATGACGCAGAATATGAATGCATATCGCATTCCTGCAATAATTTTGGGTAAATATCATTGCCGAACAAATCCTTTTCAATAGGATCTATTATACGTTGTTAGATTCTTTCTAGTGGCTTAGAAACCCTCACTTTTGGGTTAGCCGCCCAGCCTAACCGTAAGTATTTACATGTTGATATGCGATGAACACAACGAAATCGCGTTGGTTGTAGAATCCGTTTTTGGATTATGTACATAGTAAAGCTTTACGTATGTCGTAAATTATTTATTTGTACGTTAACACTTATTTAAATTTTATTTTTCAAATTAAAAGTAATCTTGCCTATTTAAGGTCATGTTAATTAAAGATAGTGGTCTTTGAAGTGACCGGAAGATTCTTGATGTCTGTTTTCCTTTGAGATTTGAGTTAAAAATATATATTCAGGACATTTTTCACTATAAATATAGCTTAATTTATTTGAAATCATTAATAATTAATAAACTAAATTGTCACCAGAGCTATATATCTCACATTGGCGTAATACATAATCATAAGTTATCACATTGGCATAATGCACAATTATAAGTTATAATTAAAAGCCCCACTCCAGGTGACGCCACCAGGCGATAACAAACAGAATCTCATTATAAAAGCTTCCAGTAACGGTCAAGCTATTTAATAGCAGCGTTTTACCTGAAATAAAACGCATATTAAATACTTACCTTACTGGAAGCTTTACTTTTGATTTCTGCCTGGTGGAAATTACAAAAATTAACGCAATGAGGCCAAAAGGCACGCTATTTTTCCTAGAAAATAAAATGGCGCGCAATCGCCAACAAGGGCGCCACCTGGAGGCTTCCGGTTACAACGCTTAAAGGGACTGAAAACGATAGCTGATCGACGGAAAGGGATACGCACTCTCATTATAAAAGCTTCCAGTAAGGTAAGTATTTAATATGCGTTTTATTTCAGGTAAAACGCTGCTATTATAGTCTTCATCGTAATGAAGTAGATAGGTACGCGTTAAAATCATTTGGATTATTTTGAGAGCAATGCAAAGCCTCAGTTAACGTTATTAATAATAACGGCAAAAACCAGAAAGTAATTAACGTAATAATGAATATAAAACTCCTACACGACAAGTTAAAGCTTGAAAAAAAGTTTTTTTTTTTGCGATTCCTCCAAAGATTTGGAAGCGTCAAAACCGCGGTATGGTAACAATGCTACATGGTGTGAGTGAGAGAAAATGTTTACCTCTCAGTTTAGGGCTGCCATGCTGATATTTTTAAAATTTGCCGCGCTTTGTCAGTATCAACTTTCGTTAGCCAGACTCTAACTTCTATATTTTGAGGTTAACTTGTAACAAAGAGGACATCAAAACACATTGTCAACTTTGCCTATTTGAAAAAAAATCGGGTCGAGCGACGTAGATTTTGTATACGTAAATAATGACAGCGATGGTTGCGGGTCCTGCGGCGCGTCTAAGTGCTCGTTTACGACAAACAAGTGTCTGTTAAAATCAATGTAGCCACAGACTATTCATATTTTAATCAAGTACAACTACTGCTACTGAACATTTTATTCAGATGATGTGTTATTTATGTAAATAACTTTTTAATTTTGTGTTAAACATAAAATTATCCAAAAATCTCTAAGCAATTATAGTGATATGACTTTTTACACTTAATTAATGTATTTTAAGCCGTGTATTTACTGTACAACATTGTTTCGGATACTCAGTTACTGAAACATCACGACGGCGAGGACCGAAACACCGATAAACATGTAGAGTTTGCAAAAACATTTCTGATACAAAGTATATAAACAATTGTTGCTCAGTGAATACATTGGCAAGTGCTAAAAGATTTTTTCCGGTGGGAATAGATCTTTTAAGTTTTAAGTCGTTTTAAGAAAATGGTAGGTAATAAAAAATGATAATATAATTATGCAAAATGCAATCGAATTGTTGTCCAAATAATGTTACACAAGGTCTAGGAATAGTTATAATTTATGTTACATCTTCAGCTATCTCGCTCGCATATTTTCAGGTTGGAATTAGAAAAATAAACACGACTAGCAATAAAATCTAACACGTGATAAAAATTACTTAACTTTGTAGCAAAATATTGTTATACACTTTTCCAATTTTATCAAATGGAAAAGGTATTGAAATCTGCGAGTGAGATAGCCGATGAGTTATTAAGCTATAGGTAAGACCCCAAAGTAATTTTAGTCTGTATTAATGTTTTTACTTCTTTCTACCTCATCTTGAATCTTTTTTATTACTATTAAATCATTTGATTACTACTTTTAATGTTTAGTTATTATTTAACTACCCTATTATAGCCCGAATCATACAAGTCGACGGATGTGAAGTTAGCTACAAGCTGCGAAATATCAACGCGCAGCTTTATGTGAGCTTCAGCAAAGATATAATAATACTACGTATAGAACGGTCACTCGTTACCCCCCACCCGTTTGAGTCTTCCTCACTTCCACCCCGCGTTTCACGTACCGATCGGGTACTCTGCGCGCGGGCTGCACTGGCCGGTAGATTTTGTAATAAAAAATACCTAGACTGTGGCAATAGGGAAGAATTGTGCTGTGTGTGGTTGAATATCAATAATACGTAACAAAACAATACCTAAGGATAAGTAAAAGGAACTTATTTTACATTATTTGGTAACTTTCTCTTCATATTTTCTTTCAAATAAAGTAGATCGGTTACTTATTGCTAAAATGCTTCCATGACAAGTTTTCATATTTCACAAGGCTATGAAATTCCAAAACCATTTCGAGATATCGGGATGCTGATCATTATGTTTATTTTTCCAAAATTTTTAGTGCAGTAACTTGTAAGATATTAGATAAAAACTCTCACCCAAGCCGTTTCGGGATTTATACTGAAAGTGCAGTTGCCAATGATAAAAAAAATACTAGCAATATAAAATGACAGTTAACACTGACAGTGTTGACACATAAAATGTAATTTAAAAATAAAATGTCAGTGTCATTTTCAAATTACTTATTTTGCTTTAGCCCGAGAGGTAAACGCAAAAAATGCAAATACTTTCCAAAAGCTGAATTATTGTTACATAGTTATCAAAATGATGTACATCAATACCCTGGAGTCAGTCAGCTGGGTTCCATAGCATTTGGAGGAAGAATCCGTTTGAATTTTAAAAGTATCTTGGAACTAGTACTACTTATTCTTCTTCTTTTAAGTGGTGCTAATTTAAAGCCTGTATGGCAGACCCTGTTACATATTTCAGGTGATTGGCAGTTGTTAAACATATTTTATATTTTTCTTCCCATGGTATACCGCGGTACATAGTGGACTTTTTGCGCTGACCTCCTGGCCTATTTGTTGTGAATTGTGACGGATTGTTTGGCATTGACAGTGACAGCAACGCTAGCACCTATTTTTTTCTAATGTGGCTTCAGTAAAATTGTTTATGAGTCCTAAATTTTGCAGTTACGTCCTTTTAGAATAAGCTACTTTTCAAAACTTAATTTTACAGAAAATATAAGTCAAATTGGAAAAATAAAAAATACGTATAGGTTATTTTGCAATATTCTTTCAGATAATAAATAAATATAACTATGTTAAAAATTTGAAATGTTGTCAATTGTTATACTTTTATAAGCGCTAGATTTATATTCATTTTTGTAAAATTGAATACGCAAATTACTGTCTCACTCACGCGGCATGTCGTCACGTCGTGGTGGTCGCTGACAGCCATAGACGTTCCGCACACAAATGCACGTGTAGCGTTCGTGCGTGTGTGTTGTCTGTGAGTAAGTACTGTGTAGTGTGCGTAAGACAGAGCAGATTTTGTATGAAAAATCGCGGAGTGTCCGGGCTGTGGCTTCAGTCAAGATTGGATATTGCGCAGCTTGTAGCTAACTTCACATCCGCCGACTTGTCTGGCGCAGATACTGTAATTAATGTACATAATATTTCTTATACCTCTTTAGGGGAGATTTCAAATGAAAGATCGATGTGCTTATAAATATTTTTATTTAATGTGACTGTTCCGTGGTTACACGATCATATATTTCGATTATTTTAGTAAAAATTAGAAATAGAAAAATAATATCAAAGACATCTTCATTGGAACTTTCAAGGAGTCATGAAACATTTCTATTAGATCAGAATTTCATCGAGTACATTTTATCAAATTCGTATTTTAGAGTAACCGAGGCCAAGAGCTACTGGAACATGACGTAATACACATTGTCACAACATCTCTTACAAAAGCACAATTTAATAAGATTCCGTCAAACAAATTAAATAAAATTATATCAAATTGTCATATTAACAAAATAAACATTCGTCTATTATGTCTCAAATTATTATTACATAGTCATAAATAAATCTACACAGAAAAATAATTAAGTAAATGAAAATTAACCACACAAGAGTTTTAATCGAACAAATCTACGTGTCATCGACTGCATCATTTATTATGTTATAGACAGATAGTAAATCGTATTTTATTATGATCGTCAGTATAATACCCGAGTGATTGCTTCGACTATGAACACAAATCGTGGCTCGCTTCTACGTAAAATATTCCACTAATACACAGTACAGCACAAGGGTTACATCATTTACTTCAAAAAATACGTTTAGCTTACAAAAGGCTCTCAATTAGAAAAGTCGAGATAAACATTTTCAAAGACAGGAACAGATCATAACCAAATCCTGATCGAGTAACTGAAGCGGGAGGGAATGTGGTTTTGAATAATTCTGGTATGAATTTAATTTTAGTTCGAATTCGGTTACAACCTCGTATAGCAGGGGTTCCCAATCGATAGGTGCTCGGCTTCCCAAAACATTAACTGGTTTTACATTTCGAATCTAACCGTGAAAATAAAAATGCCAGCCAGACTTATACATTCGAGAACAAAACAACACAATTCAGTCATAATTAAGCCATGTATTCACTGAGCAACAACTGTTTATAAACTCTGCATCAGAAACAATATCTACTTGTTTCTGAAACAAATAATAATGTTTCTGTAAACATTACGTGTTTATCAGTGTTTCGGTAAACTGTTTATAAATTCTGTATCAGAAACAAAATCTACGTGTTTCTGAAACAAAAAATAATGTTTCAGAGATAGTAATTTTGTTTCTGTAAACTTTACGTGTTTATCCGTGTATTTCGGTAAACATCTACGTGATGTTTCAGAAACTGTGTATCCGAAACATTGTTGCTCAGTGATGACATGGATGACATGGTTTTAATTTTTAAGTCGCGCCAATGAAAATAAAATACCAGAGATAGGGCGCAGAAAGATTGTGAAACCCTGCCATACAATTACCTGGTGATATCGGGTGAATGGTCGGTACTAAGATTACAGCTAATAGTTAGTTGGCTAAGGTCTCGTGTGTCAGTGTGTGTGTGAAAGCAGAGGTCGGTTGCCCGCTGGCCGCTGCTCGCTGCTCACTGCACGCAGCAGTTGTTCTTCTGCCCGTTCTTCTTGAGGCGCGACTTCGGCCGGTACTTCTCCAGGTACGAGAGCTGCTTCGCGTTGATGGCGCCGCGCCGCTGACTGGAATTAAGGAAATTCACGTTTAGTACTTATAATTCATTCATTGGAATGTGGAAATTCATGTTTAGAACATTTCTATAAAATACGTTCGTTTTGTCGACATGTTATGCTATTGAAACTAGCTTTGTAATATACTCTGAAGACGGTGTTGTGCAATGAATCAACATTAGATGAAATCGGGAACCAAGTCCAAAAATGAAATGCCCATCGAAGTTATTGTTATTGCACACAATTAGCTACAAGCTGCGCAATATCCAATCAAAGCGCAGTTTTATGTGAGCTTCAGTCAGGATTGGGTATTTCGTAGCTTGTAGCTAACTTCACACCTGCCAACTTGTAGGTATGATTCGGCCTATACTAAAAAGCGGCTTCATGATTTATGCTGTTAAGTTTTAATCAATGTTGTACTAAATGTCTTATTCATCTTCCAACATGTCTTATTCATCTTTTGATCTTAAATTGCAACCGACACGACAGACCACGCCGACTTCCGAACTTGCGTGGGGTGAGCGGCTCTGATAGAGCTGCTTTTAGTGCGTTAGAAAATGCTCTGGCTTCTGATCTGAGGCCTGTATTATCGGGCCCGTCGTGCGACACATGGTGAGCATGTAACGTGTCATGTGCAGTGCATGTTAGACACCCCGAGCCCGCCACGGCCGCTCCGGTCCTGGCCCTGTGCGACATGATACTCACTCCCGGATGGTCTCGACGGCCTCCTCGTACTTCATGCCGAGCTCGATGAGCGCGATGGCGACCATGACGGGCGCGCGCCCGAGCCCCGCCACGCAGTGCACCGCCACGCCCGCCTCCGGCTTGTTCTGGGCCCTGCAAACAGACGTACCGTTACATAAGCTGCCACGGAATACCACAATACACTATCAAATCGGTCTAATTTCGTGGGAACTACGATGGTTTCACTTATTTTTGTATAGCCGCGTATCGACTTGCTAGCGTGCGTGAGGTGAGCGAACCAGATTGAGCTGGTTCTAGGGTGTTAAGAGAATGATCGACATGAGCACACGACATACGAATCCTCTCACGGCGCGCGCAGCATTATTTGCCAATCCTCACTCCGTTAAGCTGTTTCCACAGGAGCTACGCTGAGCGAGCCAAGTAAATAAAGCGATTCTATCAATCCTTAAATCCTTACAAACATTCCTCGATACGCATCTCTGATGGAAACTCCATATGGATAAAAAAAAGCCAGCAAACCTGGATGTCTAAGAGTTTGTGAATTCTGTTCAGTAGCCTGCTTTAGAGATGATTTATATTACGACGGGGCGGGCTTTTGATTTTTGTCGTGGCCCGTACGATGCCCGGACGGGGCCCATCCGGGCTTTTACACAAAATGTATGGAACGTGCGTCGTACGGGCCCCATCAGGTCCATCCCCGGCCCGTCCCGCGCCCTAATATAAATAATCATCGTCCTAATATAAATCATCCCTTAACCTGAAATTAATACAAAGTCTGTGCTCAGCAGTGAGACACAATATCCAACCTATTGTCGCTTCTCATATAATCAGGCGAGATGGTGGTCGTATGGGGACTTTGCAAATATCTCATAACTAGTTTTTACCCGCGGCTTTATTGCATGATATTTAGATTTTTGACGCAATATCATTATAATTTATAGCCTATGTGTTATTCTGATATATAAGCTATATTATTGCAAAGTTTCATCTCAATCCGTTCAGTAATTTTTGCGTGAAAGAGTACCAAACATCCATACATCCATCTATCCATCCATCCATCCTCATAAACTTTCGCGTTTATAATATTAGTAGGATAGGCTTGCGTATTGTCACATCCTGCCTTTTGTTGAAAAGATGGGCAGATATAACTCATTCATGAGAAGTACCTACGCGCAAAATAGTTGCGAAATCATTTTTATTGTGAAGTAAGCACACAAGTATTTAAAGTTTTTAATCATAAACCTGTGATTAGGACTGTGTGACAAAGACTTGGTTTAGCAAATTTCTCGTGTGCCAATAAACAATAATTAAACATGTACTAATTTAAAAGCAAATGTAAGAAATGAGGGCAGATGAAACGAATTACTTATTATTCATTTATTTAAAGAGTGATCGCATATCGAGTAGGTTAGAACGTTCTCCACGTCCCTGTTACACACGACTCGCATTGGGTTCGATGCCGCGACCCAAATACAACGAATATTAACTAAAACAGATCTAGAACTAAATAATTAGATAGATCCGTGCAGAAAAGAATTGTTGTGTCCTACAACTAACATCTATAATATCCAACAAACACATAATGGTCATCTGCGACACGAGTCGTTGGTTTTTTGTTTGTTTGTTACTTTTTAGTATTCCGTACACAAAGGGTAAAAACGGGACCTTATTACTAAGACACCGATGTCCGTCTGTCTGTCTGTCACCAGGCTATATCTCATGAACCGTGTTCGCTAGACAGCTGAAATTTTCACAGATGATGTATTTATGTTGTTGCTATAACAACAAACAAAATTGAATAAAAGAAATATTTAACAACAAAGGTGAATTATTAGCAGTTTTTTGCTCGCTATTAATAATGGCAAGAGATACAATACAATACAACATTTTTATTAATAACACCATTGTTACATGTCAAGTCAATTATACAATTATATTAATTATCAATTATACTATTCATCAATATTATTACTCATCATACAATAGGATACACTTCATACAATAGGATAATTATGCGACTAAGGGGCTCCAACACGGTGCGGAACCGTTCGTGCGCGAGTCTAACTCGCACTTGGCCTATTTTTTTCACGCAGTGACAGAACAACGGATGGACTTGATTTTTGGCGCAGATATAGTTCAAAGATCGGAGTGTCATTAGCTACTTTTCGTCGTCGTTGTCGTCGAAACAAATATGACTGGCTAATTGTCCATCCATCTATCAGCCGAAGGACGTCCACTGCTGGACATAGGCCTCCCCTATGGATCTCCAATAAGACCGGTTGGAAGCGGCTTGCATCCAGCGCGATCCTGCGGTCTTAATGAGGTCATCCGTCCACCTTGTGGGTGGACGTCCTACGCTGCGCTTGCCGATACGTGGTCTCCACTCGAGAACTTTTCGACCCCAACGGTCATCAGCCCTCCGCGCTATGTGCCCTGCCCATTGCAATTTCAATTGCCAATCCGTTGGGCTATGTCGGTAACTTTGGTTCTTCTACGGATCTCCTCATTTCTGATACGATCCCGCAGAGAGACTCCGAGCATAGCCCTCTCCATAGCTCGTTGGGCTACTTGGAGCTTACTAATAAGGCCCATAGTGAGTAGCTAATTGTAATTCATCGTAACAAAACAAACTTGCCATGTATTGCTGGCCAGCCAATAGAGGCGAATAAAAGTATAGCAGCGCCCTTAATTCTCAAGACCATTCTCTTTTTGCATATACTAGTTTTTCCCAGTTGTTCTCTAGATGGAAAGTGATAGACAGCAAACATCTATCTATAAATAAATATGTGTAACCTACTTGCATCAGACTTAATTTGTTGACATCGATATGTAAATATGTATTTGATACACGATTTATATTATACGCCTGACACAGGTTATCACTTCACAAAATCGATTATTACTGTCCTGTGAAATCACGATTTTGTGACGCTGTTGCGTATCAAACTATACTCAAGTGCAAACCAAATATTCACGAAAGCATCGACTAGTCTAGCATTTTTATTACCTAGGTAGAGTTTTCACTATTGCAGCTGCTGTTTAAGCTCTATCGATCTTACCATAAAAGTTTTAAGCACGATTTAGACACTGTTTAACAAAACAAATTTCATGGTTAAACAGTGTTTAAAGCGTGTTTAAATCTTTTGTGGTAAGGTATAATAGCAACTCTGTGGTTACACAGGAGCAGCAAGTTTTAAAACTTTTGTAATGCTAGACTTTGAACTTCGTAAAGCCACATATGGACTTGCGAACATGCACAGTGTGAGCAAACCAGACTGAGGTGCTTCATTAGGATGTTGGGAAATTCCGGACACGAGCAGACTGGTATAATCCGCGCAACACAAGTCGGCGGATGTGAAGTTAGGAGCAGAACGCTGCGCATAAGGCAAAATATAGGTATGCTCGGGAGCCAGAGACACGAGATGCCGGGGCACACCCGCCCGCCAACCTCATGCCTTCCGCGCGCTCCCTACGCCCGTGCTCACCACTACGCCACCCGGTGTCGGCATAGTGCACACGTGCGCAATCATTAGCGAATTACGGCGAGTGACATCTGCGGCTAACTTCTTATCCGCCGACTTGTGTAGCGCTACCTATATCGACATATGTACATGTTGACCCTTCAAGTGTACACTGCGTGCGCGCTCATGGCGCGTGTGGGTTCGTACTCTCAGTCGAAAATCAACTTGAAGCAGCTAGCGTCGCCTTTCCCCCTGCCATGCCAGCGTCACCCAAGCTAGCTCAGCTTTGCCTATATCCCTGTAGGAAATGATTCGTGCGTGTTAAAGACGTACTTGTCGCGCAGGATCTCGAACCAGTGGTCGACCACGTCCTGCGGCGGGAAGGTGCCGTCGTCGTAGGCGAGGTCGCGCACCTCGATGCCCTCGGCCGTCAGCGGCGCCGTGTCATAGCTCGGCTCGCACACGCGCACCACGCAGCACACGTTCGCCTTCCGAAGCTCCTGCGAACATTACCGTCCACGCTTTTACTACAATC
Source organism: Hypomecis punctinalis (assembly GCA_949316475.1). Classification (NCBI taxonomy): domain Eukaryota; kingdom Metazoa; phylum Arthropoda; class Insecta; order Lepidoptera; family Geometridae; genus Hypomecis; species Hypomecis punctinalis. The sequence continues at coordinate 5,911,612 of OX438798.1, forward strand.
CTTCACCGCTTTCCGCCGCGTACGCAACCAACATTCGCTACTCGTTGCCTATGAGGAGGTTTTTCCCTATGTTGGCAACACAGAAATGCCAGAAGGATAATGCGGTCGATAGAGAAAAGAAAGAGATGCAATGATAAAATATGGCATGAGTTAGAAAGAACCGAAAAATATCTCAATTCAGTAGCTAGCTGTCGTGTTTTTCTCTCAGTAGTGTCAAATTCCAATGCATATTTGACAGTTTTGACTCTCTGAGCAAGATTTTCCATTCGTTTTTGCGGTTGATAATTGCCTCAAGCGACAACAGCGCTATCTCTCTAGTTGTAATAGCTGTGGTTGGCAACTAGTTGCAGTGGAAGAGTACTTTTCCGTATACGCAACCAACGACTTTCTTACATTACTACACTACGTGCGACAAACTATACTAAACATCAAGGATTGGCAGAATAGTCGGTGGTGCATTTACAATAAATATTATAAAACATAGTAATAATTTTAATAATCTATAATCTAATAGCTTTCTATGTAGTTGTATTTACCTACACTATCTTTTACTTTACATTTTAGCATATAAAGTAGTATAGTAATAATACACGTGGTAATTATAACATACTAAATACATACATAGACTTAATATATACATACATAAATACATAAGTAACTAAATAATTAACATGAAGATAGACATGATTTTAAATAAGATTTTTGAAAATAGGCAGTGACTTGGCCTGCCTAGTAGTGCTCCAAATACCACAAAATCTAGAACGATGCTAGACTAGAATTCATGTCGATCTACATACAATTATTTCTATTCAATAGTTCAATTTGCTGTAGTAAAAAAACAAAAACGGTGCAGGTATCATCAAACAGATAAACATAATGAATAAATAATGTACGCACTCGCTTAGTAAGAGAAAAGAAAAACAAAATGCGAGTTTTCTCCCTTTGTTCTTTAGCAGTCTAGTTAATCTTGGAAGATTACAACGAACCGTTCTCAAAGTCGGCGGTTTATATCGCTACGTTGTTATTTGTACCATCCCCCGCCTAAAAGAATGTTAGCCCTTTCATTTGTAGAGGAATTGTTGCTGGGGAGCGAAATAGAAATTCCTCGAATCTGAATACCCTTGAACGCTATCAACCTACCTATGGCTATTATTTATTCTGGCTCGACTTTGAAAGGGTCAACTACCCTCGTGTTACTCTAGGTCGAATTGTGTACAAGCTATTATTTTGCGAGAGAAATTCTGAAACATGCTTTTGGTTGGTTTCATGGTTACATGATATAGGCGCGATTACACTTTGGCGACATTGGGTACGACTTTGGGCGAGGTATACAATATTTCACAACTACATAAACTTCTAGACTTATAGTCCCGTTGTAGCCCGTGGGACAATGCAAAGGAAAACTACCCATAGTCTCCGCTTACCACGTTACGTACGACTGATCAATAAAATAAAACAATATTGTTTCGCTCTTAAAACAATCTCACCTTCAAATCGTTGTTGATTTCAAGGTTTTAATTAATTCACAGCTAGATAATCCCCAAATGACCTGTAATCTCTTTAAGCCCCGTGTGATATTGAGCCATTTTGCCTTGATATGACGGATACTTGACGAAAACAATATTTCGCAACAATATTATTATTTCGCCAATACGCCGAAATCATTTCGAACTTCAAAACAACCAAAACAACGTCCAAGGTTTAAATTTGCCACAGCTGCATAAACTTAAAAGGCTAGTAATTTTGTGATGTGTTACGTCATTACATGGAATTAAATGAACCTAGACAAAGTCATGTCCCATTTGCTGAATGAATGTCTAGGATTAGTTCCAATATTGTTTCGACAATATTCCAAAACAATCTCTGACTTCAAAACAACTTCCAAGGTATTCTACAAAATAATATTCTACAGCTATGTATGTTATGTTTAATTTTCAATTTAACATGGGTTTAAAGGAACCTATGCAAAATTATACCGCAATTTTGCTGTTGTTGCCTTGAACTAATCCAATATTGTTTCGCCCATACTCCAAAACAATCTCAGACTACAAAACAAAATCCAAGGTTTAAAATATACCACAGCTGCATAAACTAAATAATATATACTTATAAATCTAGTTACTACTAGTTACATGTGACATGGAGTTATAGGAACATACACAAAGTCATGCCCTATTTGCTGATGTTGCCTTGAACTAACTATTATTGTTTCGTTTTGAAAAAATCCGCCATTTTGTTTTTTTCTTTTTACATACCTATCTAATTCTTCAATTTCTCAGTGTCACTTGTTTTAATATACCTACTTCTATTTTTTTATGTTGGCATAAAGTTACTTAGCATCTAATCTATTAAAGCACCTAATTTTAATTTCTGGTAACGCCTAGTGTAACTTGTAGGTGTTACATAGTTAGCCTCCCCCTAAAAAAGGGGAGGATAGTTAGCCTAACTAACTTTTATTTAATGTAAATAATAAGCCCGATTACAGAGGCGCCACTATTTCTAAAGAGAAACTGTAATTTTTTTTCAAATAAGACACGAGAAATAATTGCTAAGAAGACTTGGGTTTTTGAGACAAATCTAACGATACCTTAATTGTCGAAATTCATCCAACCTTTTGATTGATACGTGGGATTAAAGAAATTTACTAGCAAACATACAAGATACGCGCGAAAAACATTATCCTTCCTTCACAGTCGGGTAATAATATCAAGGTTTAAAATATGCTATAGCTGCATAAACTTGAGACTTGTAAATCCCGTTATGTACCGTGTGACATTGAACAGAGGGAACCGTCGCCTTGTCCGCATCCTTGGGTGGAGATCGCCTTCAATGAGCACGAGTGGGCGAGTCTTCTAGAAATATGACGTAGATAACCTTACTAGTGTCCCTCGAGTGTTTGTAGATAGGGATTAGAGTTAATGACACATGAGTAGGTAAATATAATAATAAAAGTCGAGAATATGACGAAAATAAGACAGCGGATTTTGGTCATATTGGCTGCAGGTTTTTGCTTTGACGTGTTTCAGTGACTATATAAGTTCATTTGTATGGTCTAGTTGTAGGACAAATATATGTAATGTAGGACAATGTAGGTAATTTGCTACTGCGGAATGTCTCGCCTCGTGTTCAGACACCGCGAAATTTAATTCGACCTATATTGAATTGTCCCTTGGATACAGTGCAACATACGCCCAAAAATGACCACCCTACCCCTTCACGCTCGAGGAAGTTACTCGATTGACTTACGGTGAAGTTCTTTGAATATAATCAGTGTAATAAACAAATGCAAAGCTATTAAATGTAAACAACATCTGCCTCTGCTTTTGCAGAACTTGTAGAGCGTAAGATATCCAAGACTAAGACTAAGAGTACAAGCCGACGAGTCAATAGAGCATCTAATGATTGCATTTCAGAAGTGGAATCGAGTTGGAACATACCTGTAAGTAAGCTTGGATGGAGATGTCTGTTGGGCGGTCGGTGATGAGGAAGCGCATGCCCTTGTACTCGATGAGCGAGGGCGCAGGCCTGATGTCCTTCTGCTTCATGGTAGCGGCGGTGTTGCGGCCGACGACAGTAGACACTACTCCGCACTAGTCACGACAGCCTCCCAGTACCGCCTCGTCCGTCACAGTTCAACAGACAAACTGTCACTCTATTTCCACACAACACACGACAGTTTCCTTGCTTTTTTTAAAAAAGGGTCCAATTATATAATGGGAACTACGCGCATCGGGGTCGCTTTCAACCGCTCGAGCGCATTCGAACACCAATAAACCAAAGTACCGAATGTGGAATGAAAATCAAAATAAAATTATGCGAAACTCATAAGTTTTCGGGGTTCACTTCGGAAACTGGATGATATGCTTCGATCGAAAGGGGCGTCCGAATTCAAGGTAACTGAAACAGAAAAGAAAGGCGAATTAGTGTCTGTCGTTAAATTATTAACGGTTCGATTTGCGTGAGATATCATCTTGTTTGCGTCAAAGGCGGAGAAACGACTGAAGTGGAATAAAAAATGGTGTCTAAAAATAGGGAGAGAATACGGAGTTTCGGTCATGTGAACGTCTGGACGGGTCTATGGGCCGGCGGCGCTGAGGCGCGGTATTTGCGCTGAACCAGAGCCAAGGCGGCGTCACTGCCACTAATTAGCACGTTTACAACGATCTGCACTCTTTATAAGAATTGATGTGATAACGCGAACTATAAACATAAAGGCGATTCAACAATACGACCATTGTATGGGTGCCCCTTTTTCGAGTTCGCGATGCAACGGAAAATTATTCCATGGCGATACCGCGCTATCGTATACCTTGCCTTGGTCAGGAGCAGATAACGACTGATATTGCGTTTGTGGTTGAGATTCGAGTCCGGTGAAGCCCCCTCTCCGATTTCAATGTAACGTCTGTGGGGACCACCGCAGGAGAAACAATAAGTAAGTAGGTACTACTGAAGGAATTTTGACACCAAGGGTTGACGATAGACACCACGACAGGTTCAGCGACGGTTGTCAATTTTTACAGCACCATCACAAAGGTAGGGTAAATAAATCTGAGGTGAAATGTGCAGATTTCATACCTGTGGATGGGTGTATGTCGAGTTGAGCGCGGGGCGCGTTGTGTCCAGCATGGGTCCAGCTCCCTCCTCGCACGAAACGCCCTCTAGTTTATTTGTGTTGAGCCTGGCAGTACTCCGCGCTGTCCAAGCGGAACTCCATCAATGTCGCCACAGAAGGGATCTCCAGCTGGAACAATACAACATTACTAATTAAAAACTACAAACATGCGAAGTTATAACACAACACAAGAATAAAATTCGAAGTCAAAACTCTTCACAGCTTCTAGATACCGAAATGTAATGCGCCTGCAATGAGAACTTGTTTTCACTATCGTCACTACTATACTAATTTGAAGTTGTTTGGAAAATCCCTGATGTTTGTGCTAGTGTTGCAGCTTTTTTCTAGCAATAGCGCGATGTGCCAAAAATGTTTGTCGTGAATCTAACGAAAAAATTTAGTGCATTATTATAGCTAATGTTATTTTCCACGTCGGAACTGAAGTATGCTCAGCATCCAATCAAAGTGACACGACATGAAATAAACTCTCGGCCAGGTTGTTTACATTAGGAATCTAATTTTATCTACTTTCATTGTTTGAACGCCCAACAAAAACACATCCGGTAGGTATAATAATTATTTCTATCAACAAAAATAATATCGTTAGCCACAAATATTTACAAAGTACTAAGTGATATTTATCTGATAACGGCATGATATCGACGGCTATCGCGATTGTCTCTGCGATACCGATGACGCCTGCTGCGGCATTAAGCGATCCTCGCAAGATAACACAAGTTCATGGAAGCCACTTACGCAACGACGCTTTGTTAGATGCTAATCAAAAAGTTCCTGAAGTACTGTGTATCTCGGCATTTGTTTATTACGAACGTAATCGCGGAGTAGAGGGCACTGAGAACAATATAGATAATTTGGTCCGCCCTCCAAAACACTGACATGTTTCACAACGGCTTTTATTTTCAGGTCAAAAACAAGATTTTATCAGAATTTATACAGAAAATAAACGCGGGGGAAACGAGGGCGTCGCGACGCGGACTCGATATGAAAGTGCGACGCAGGAGCACTTGGCAGCGGCCAGCAGCCGTGGGCGCGTGGGATTCGCATCTACACGTCATCTGTTTACATTTCGCTTACAATCTTTTATACACACGATGCAAAACATTGCCACTAATTGGAAATAACAGAGAATACTGATTTAGTTACTGATTCTACAAATTCGATAGATAGGCCAGACAGGTAGTTTACCGAGAACAGCAAATAGTTTGAAATGTTTGCTTCATTTCCTCCAATTCGTATCAAGGAGACGACGGCCAGACTTGGGTAGAGGCCAAGAGGAATACCTACTATCTTGAGAACTCGATGAAATAGCATGTGTACAAAATAAATATTTTTGGGAAAAAAATATGATAATTGAGTGCATGAACTTTCTATATGAACTTGAAAATTTTGTACTTCTCATTGTATATGCGGATCTCTCATCTTAAAAAAATCACACGGCATAAAATATACATAATGAAAATACCTACACGCTGGAACGAATTCAGACAACGAAGTGATAAAAACGGGGGAGACTTGTCCAAAACTTGAGACGAGACGGTCGATAAACTTCAGCCAGACTGCACACGTGTGCAACAATGCAGACGATTTAGATAAATGTATACCGTCTGAATGCCCGGGTCGTACGACAATCGACCAGTCACATTTACATGAAGAAAGGAATAAGGAGCTAAGAAACAATGCTCCATCGCCGAAGGGCGTGAGGACTGAGGATACCAGCGCGATGTTATTCGTCTATCAATAGCGTTGACTGCCGTTGGCATCGTCCCGGTATGGAATTCAATAGACAAAGACGTATCGCGAGTCAACAAACGTCAGTTTATAGCTGACGCCGACACGTGGCGACCAACCGAGGACGTTCGACCGCAAACATAATAAACACGCATCTAGCAATACAACACTAACCGATGGTAACAAAGTTGACTCTATTGTATTAGCTAAAGTCACGAGCAAACACGGTTACAGCAGAAATAACAATAACAAAACCAGAAATAAGACAACCACTAAGAAACAAGTAAAAGCTACGTTTGAATTTGTCGCCGTAATAAAAAGAAGTAATAAGCTAATAACTACGAGGAAGTCTATGTAGATTATTGTAGATAGTTAGGTAATGACAGAAAATGTAGGCGTTCGTTCTAGATGCAAAACAGTACCATGAGGTAGATAGATTGAAGTACAATAAGGCAGTTAGTTCTGTTCTATTACGGAAACTGGGCGAGGTCGACAGGCGGGTACAGGCATGCAACTAGCATAGCCATTACTGCTAACGATTCTAGGAAAACAACAAGCTTCGATGAGGTTGAACTTGTTTTGTTATCGTGATTGCTAGGAAAAAATGTATTGTTCTATAGGCCGTGCTTTGTAATGCTTTTACTACCAGGTCCTTTTCTACAGAATGACAAAAAATAAGAACTTTAATACTTTTACAATGCGACAGTATCATTATCAGCTGTAAAAATCGTATAGATAGAATAAGGCCTATTGAAAGCGGCTTTGTCGAAAGCATTTTCAACTAAGCTACCTTTTTTAATCCCTTCAAAGTAATCATAAATATGTGAAAATGTGCAAAAGAGATGTTATCCGACCTGAAGCTCGGCTATAATGCCATGGAAACTTAATCTTATCTCTTGGGATTATCGTTGACTGATGCCTTCACGACTCACGGCTGAAGCGAGTGATAGTTCACTAACGCAGATAGCTGCATCAAGGTCGAAACGACTAGCCAAATTATCATACTTGCTAAAAATTTGGTACATATTTCTTCGTGAATTTATCATTTATGAAGATTACGTCATACTTTATTATTTTGCTCCGACGCATATGTATTTAGGTTATGTGCGAACGTATGATTCACTTATAAACCAAATATCAATGTTTATAAAGTCTTATAATGGTTTGTGAACGTGATACCTTAATCGTTCATGTCATGATATACCTAATGTACAATGAATTATGGCTGAGAACCAACTTACTAGAACATTAACCTACGAGTAGACCGAGAAACAAATATCTCTATTTCTAAACTAAATCATGATAAAACAAAAATAAGATTTCTGACGTTCTGACTAATAAATAACAGGAAACTATGTTACAGATTTTTCTTCTACGTACATAGCACTTATTCAGAGATCAAATATATACATAAATGAACAATAATAACTTACTTGTTTTAAACGCAATTATTTACAGACTTAGTTACAACAAAATTGAGTACACTAAGTAAGATAAAGCACATCTAAACAAAGTCAATGAAGGTATTAACCGTAACGATGTCAAAAAACAGAACCCACATACAGTCTAAAAATAGACGTGCCATTCACTTGAGTCAAATGATAACAGCAAGATTCATTAGCATCCACTGCTAGGACAAAAACGACGAGACATTATGAAATATGATCATTTAAAACGGAATATAAATGCAGATCACTGGCACCGAGTGCGACCGTGGAGCCGTGACATTGGCAATGACGTAAGGTGGTCAACGATACTAGATAAAATTTAATGTGTCTCTAGAATTCTCCCTGATCGAGTAAATTCGACAAATGTATCGACGATTCGTTTTTATCTAGATAATATAATCAGAACGTTCATGACAAAGCTGAACTAAACAAAAAAGCACATCACTGGATTAAGATAGGCATTGAAATTTAGAAACCTTTCGAAATAGGTCAAATAGGGACTCCTTTATTTACTTTGACACATCTAGATGATAAATTAACGTGTAGAAAAGTTTATCTAAATACTGCTAGAGGTATACCTAGATGCCAAGAATGAAAACACCCATGAACTAAATATATGAAACATTGATAACCTCTACCACGCCCATGGAACAAGTTAATTGGGCTGTGGTTATCGTGGTCAGTCTAATGACCCACTAAAATTAATTCGTTTCTAAAGTAGGATGCCGAAATTAACAAAACCGGTATTTTCATTTTAAAATATTAAAATATCAGACGCCAAAAAGTAAATTAGGACGAAGCTAAGTCATTCAAAAAGCTTCTTGTAGAGAGACATCTAACCTCAATGGTAATTTATGAATAATTATGAAGTAGTATTCGCTGAAGAAGTTCATTCATCAATTTACGATCGAGTAATTTTATGCCTAAGAGAGTATACGTGATGGGTACGCGACATTCTGTTGAACTTCATGCTTTTATGTATCGTAGTTACGAATTACAGTCTGCAGTCATATTATAATTCGTACTAGGTATGTAGCATCGATGTAGGTAACTGTTAGTAAGTACAAACGAGTTACAATGAAGACTATAAATCAATTAAGTGAAGATATAATAGACTCTTACCATATTTGTAAAATGACATAGGTACCTAGTGAATAAGGAAGAATTTTACAGTGCATCTAGCGTATTGGCATTGCCCTGAGGCATGACCAATGACCATTCGTAATTGTAACGTTGGTTGACACTAACTCCAAAGCTGACACTTGTTGATTCAAGTTTTGTGCGATGATGAAAGCTCTTGCAACTCTAAATTAATTTGATATTGACGTGATTACAACGCTACGCGACGCATGCAGAATTTACCTGATCACCTATTTTGACCATATCCAGCCAAAAAATATCAGATGACGTTCAGCCCCTCGACACAGTTCTACTTTAGTCACGCTCGCACCTCACTCGAGAATTCTTTAAAAACGTGTCAGTAATGCGGGACACCGACGTTAATGATGACACAGAAACACCACTTACATTCGTCCGGCGCGGCGGTTGTAAAAACAGCGGTAGAGGAACACAAAATAAAGTTAATGAACCGGCAGATGAGGAAGTAACTTAAATGATCGAGCGCACGCAACAGAAGCTGCCGTTGTAGACAGAGTTAGAGGTTAGGCGTTTACATCGCAGCGGGTCGACACGGTCCGTGCCGCGGTCGCGCAGAGACTGGCGGCACTGGCGATGGCGCGGACCGCCCGCCGCCAACGTCACGCACCGCGTCCGCCGCGACGCCGCGCGGCGCGGGCCGTGCCGCCGGGGGCGTTGGCGTCATTCGCCAGACATACACCGCCATATACCGCTACCACTACGCACACCCGAAAAATCATCACACAACATCATTCTCCTAACTTTTTATACACCGTTGACGGCATGGGCGGACTGAATTAATTTAACCAGAACCAGACATTAGATACAAAAGACAAGTAAAGAAGACAAGGCGATCCTCCTGTTGCTTTAAGATGGTACTTCAATGCTTTAAGACTTTTATGGAAGACGTGAGACTAAACACAGAGAGTAGAGCGGAATAAGTAGTCTAAATAAACGATATTTATGATCCTTTCTGTATAGGTATGAGTTTGATATGACGACGGGAAGACAATACAATAATCTCAACCCATTATTATGACTAGGCAGTAGGCACGGGACAAATTATCAACAAACACAGGAGAAAACATGCAACAAGACCCTGGTATTTTGTGAAAACAAAATGGCCTTTCCAATTACGCACATCACATTGTCATTGATTGAGAGAAAACATTAGCATGTATTCAACACAACTTGTCGGACACACGCCAAATGCTGTTTTTATGAATGTTAAATATTTTTTCAAATGCTTACATATTTATCATTCAACCTGAAAAGCAACTTTCAAAATAGAAGACAAAAACCTTTCATAAGAAAACGTTACCCATGAAGTAAGTTCTGTATAAAAATAGGTACATTTTAATCCCAAGTTTCCAACTAGCCTTGCTTGCACTGCAAGAGCAACGTTCACTGTGGCCTTCACAGTAAAGCCTGGGACAAAAATAGACCCTCCCACAGGCAGGAGGAAATTTTCAAGACCATTGGACATGGCAAATTGAGCGAGATAAGTGTGGCGTGCCTTATAGAGGCGGATGAAGGTGGGACGCTACGACCATTTTGCATGAACGTATATGCATATGAAAAACAGATTTCCTACTTTTCCTAGAGTGTAGAAACTAAAACATGTCACAATATAACAGTATGTGTGAATAACAATTTGGTGATAGCACATATTTTTACGATCAGTATTGTTAAATTTAAATAGGGACGACGCAGCAAACTCGTGTAATCATATTATTTTTTGCAAAAAATAGCATGACCGACTTCACCCGTGTACAGAATTCGCGAATATTTCGCACGGATCGATGTCGCATTTTTCACATTATTGTTGGTTTATCAAAAATGGTTCAACCGATTTCCATAAAATTTAAATTACAGCAATTTCCAAGTATACTCTTTTCAATAAAAAATAGTTATTGAAATTGGACTACTACTAAAAGTTATATGTGGGTTATACATAAAAAATATATAAATATACGCATCGAATTGAGTTACCGGTTCGTTGGTCAAAAATAAATCTTAACCATGTTCGTATGATCTTTTCTAACAAAACTGTGTATCATTTTGTACAATGTTGACGCCGGAGCATTCCCAGATGAAGGTCATATCGATCGATACAACGCGCGGAAGTCACCTAAGTCTTGCATTGGCATTGATATCAGTTTGTTTAGTCTCGAATGTTGAACAGAGAATTTATGTCAAACACTAAGTAAAGTGACAGGTTCTATGGGCAATCCTTGTGGAAAAATTACGGGACATGAGATTTTGTAAACCGAAGCAGTAGAATGCCAATTTTTTCCCTTTCAAATTCTTGGGTGGCACTGTTAATTTCAAAGGCTGACAAGGCACTCTGCAGCTAACAAACGACAAATATGTACTCGTCTCGTCTCTATGGAAAAAAAGCTTTCAAGGCAGGACAAGAAAAGCGTCTTAGCGTTGTTTCCTCGAAATCACAACAAAGGCGTAAAGAGGAACAGAAAAGTTTAAAAGCATGAGTTGTATAGACGGTGGCACTGGAAACGACAATTCACTTGACGAGACTCACGACCTTTTGCGCGTTTCTTTAAAGAATCAATGCGGCACACCGCACACGTGTCAGCCGTACAAACCACGTGCATAAAATAATAATCTACTCTATTGTTAGATATACCTCCCGAACTCCCACGACAAAACGTGTTTTGATAGAAACCGGGTAAATCAGTACAAACACGACCAAAGTTCGCGTAAACACGTTGTTGTTGATAACTAAATTTCTGATAATACCTACGCCGAAAATGAAAATACATTTCATTCATCTCTTGTACGAAAATAAAACTTCATAAAACAAATACGTCTCAGAAGTCGGCTTGTTGATGTGTTATTTGGGAAACAATATCATCATTATCCATCTCTAGAATATGGTCAGTCTTCGGTTCTTGTTTCTTTCTAGGTATTCTTTCAAAAAAATGCATTTCATATTCTTTTGCTTACTTCGGTATGGACCATGTCGGGCAACTGCATATTGGGGTCACTTATGTCAATAATATAGGTAATTACAAACATTGAATTTAACATGACTATATATAAATTATATAAAATCTCAATAATAAACATCTTTCCACATCACTCAGTTTCGACACAAAAAACTTAACAATTGCATTAAACTTATACTGGTAAAATATAGAAATTCCATTTTGCTGAGAATATTCATACATTACGATATGACATTAGATATGACCCATAAATTAACAGAACATTTCCAAGAAAGCATCATAACTCTTTCATTTATAATAACGTAATGATATATAATTTCTAAATTAGGTATTCATTTAAATACGTAATTACCATTCATTAGAAAAGGACTTTAGTTATAGAAGCAGTAAACAATCTCTTAATAGCTGGTAGAACAAAACTGTTCTATTGCCGGATCAATCAGCTTAATTTGTGTTGAAATCTCTCATGTATTTTTAGCCTGAGGCCGGTCTTACAATTGCATAGTAACATAATATGAGACAGACGCGCGAATCCGTTGTAGTTCTGATTTCTAGAATCAGCAATGACGCCAGATAACAAATAAGCCATAGATAAAGATTATATCACGATATCGAATGATTTATGCCTTCCAAAAATTTCCTTTATCGATAAAATGGTCATGTAATTTGTAAGTATGCAGATAGTCTCTCACCCAATTCGATATCAGTGAAAAGCAAATATTTTACTGTTAGGCTAATAAAATCTTATTACTTATGCATCGGTGGAATGCATATTGAATCTATACAGACATAAAGAACAGTGAACGTATTGTAATATGCATTATAGAGGGGGATCCTTGGTGCAAATCAACTTTCACGAAGCCAATACCTGCCCACTTCGCCGCGTTCGGCCAATAATAGAAGTTTATTCCGCAAGAGCCACCTCCAGAAGTCTAATCACGGTAACGAATCTAGACAGCTCGGGGAAAACGCACAACCGATAACCAAACTAATTACTTTCCAATGAATTATTCAAACTCTCTCTAGAGCCACAATTGTTCCTTGAAACAAAGCTTTAATGTCAAGAGAACAGCGCGACCTTTATGAGAAAATAGTCTTCTTCAGGAAGAAACAAACGTTTGTGGACGATTAATGCGAGTTCGGATGGTAAATCGAGGCAATAACTTGGTACCGGTTACGGCGGACCACGGAATTGACGTGACTGACATTTAGCAAGTCGGGCACTAAATGCTGGAAGGTCACGCTTTGTGGTGCTGGTTGCATGACATTTTGGATCGTGACTTATGTATTTGCAATACGGCTAAATTGCAAATGAGCTGAATTAGGAAACTGAAAAAGCTCTGTAATGGTTATTTTTATGTTGTATTGAACGTAACGGAATGGAAGTTCATTCTAGATTAATTTTGCTACGCCTACAATGCGAAGGCGAGCGTGTAGGAGGCAGCAGCGCAGCTAGTCTAACAGATGACGTCATATAAGAGTAAATTGAGATTACAATTTAAGCCCTTTTGAGGACTCAAAAAGCCAAGAAATTCAGGCTCCAACATCTCTCCAAGTTATAAAAATAGATAACAAACTTGAGGTAGGTAGATACTTTAGAGCGTGGCAAAACGCGTAGGTGTCACGAGTGAGAAAATAGGTACACCTGAACATGAAGACAGTGGGACGACCAATGCACCCGCTAGGGTGTAGTGCAAGTAAAACGGGTCGTGACCCACTTCCCCGGGATCGATACGCGGTCATCGACTCCCCCCGTACCGAACCCCGTGTCTGTTACCATCAGAGATCGAGAACTCACTACTTTGCCTCCCAGAAACTCCGATATTCCCAATGCGACAGAGCACGCCACCATAAAACACGCTCGTTTTATGGAAATGAAATTGTTTTCAAGTTTATGACCCGACTGGCGAATATCTAGGCTCGTGAATGTCAAACGGTTTTTATCGGGAGGTACGATCTTGATATTAATCTTCTTAGAAAGGGCAATTGCTTCGCCATTCGTACCATTCGTGAATTTCGCAAGGAAAATATGAAAGAAAGCAATCTAAATATAATCCCTTGTGATCGTGCTCGTGGTGATAAAAACGAACGTTATTTTGGCGAATTATGAAAATATTGGAGTCCAATCATAAATCTTAGTTTCTCGCGCTTTATCTTCAGCCGTTTTGTTACAAGGGACGTCAAGACGAATAGGACCGATAATACGTGAACTCGATGCTGCTGAACTTTGTGGACATCAGAAAAGGCAATTAATCATAGAACTAATTAAGTACGCATCATGAATCACGCGCGAAGCGATCAATGATTTACTGCGCATCGAATCAATGAGACGCGTAAATGTTGAAATAGAACATCGCAAAAGAGACCAAATTAGCCAGACAAAAAATCCGCAATAAATTGAATCAACATGTGCAAAATATGAACATAGTAAAATTACAACAAAATCTAAAATATAAAACGAATAATCGCAATTATGATTTCAGTTATTACAATCAAAGCTTCATAACCTATCTCTATCTACGTACAAGGAATTTCGCATACTTAGATAACAGATCCAAAAAAGTAGATATAACAATCGGTTTGTTGTCGGTCGGAATCTTATTAAAACGGCCGATAAGGAAATCAAAACGTACTCGACGGTTATCAATTAGAATTGAGGGAGATTGCGATCTAAATTATTACGATAAGGTGACAAAGAATAAAGACTGCAGATTTTTGTCCTACATTCACTTGATAATAATATGAACGTCTAGAAAGATGATGAAACGCCCGGTAATAGAAAATTCCACTTTAATAAAAGACAACTGTGACGTTTCAACATTTTTCGAGAAGTCGACATATAGTAGGGGTAAGAACAGGGGTGGATGCTAGGGTGTGACGTCACCGTTGTGACGTACTGCGCATGACGTCACGCGCAATCGCCTCCGCCCGTCTTCGCAGAATCTAGACCGACTATAGTACCAGAATTAGACGTTAAAATCGATAGTCTCGAGACAAATAGGACAAGATTCACGTAGCCGGGGTCACCTTTACTATAACTCGGCCGTTGCGTGATGGAAATCGGTTTTGTTATTTTGGGGATAAATCAGTTTACCGTAAATGTGTTGTAAAAATTACTACATATAATTATGATGCCGATATGTTTTACGAGGCTAATGGAATCGATTCATTATCCGATAACGCCATTAAACGTTTAATAAATCAAACCGAGCTGGGTTTTTCAATTTTGTAATATTTCATGAAAATCGTAAACAGAGTGATTATTTAGTAGTTTATATTGAGTGAGTTTTGGACTTAGTGAGTAACCGAACACAAGTGCTTGGCTTCTAATCAGTACAAACTTATAATTAACTAGTTATTGCCCGCGGGTTCGCCCGTGTGATATTTTGGTTTTTGTGTTTCCATCCCATGGAACCTATCATTTTTTCGGGATTAAAGTAGTCTACACACCCAGACCTTTTAAGTTATATCCATGTAAATAATCAAGTCGAGCAACAGATCACTCTGTTGCTGACAATACTCATAAATAATACTCTTAAGAAAGGTAATAGAAGATTGTTGACAAATCCGAAAATGGCACAACGTAGGCTGCGTAGACGACGATGGTCGTTGACCCTTACTAATACCAAAGAAGATATAATAATAATACCTAATACCTGGTTCAAAAACATCGAATACATGACCTTTGATACCCACAAAGTAACCTTAACTAATTTAAAACACCCCCTTGTCTAATTGTAGTGAATTAGTGATGTGTAAAATGCGGATGGATCCTGACCGTGGTTGACGGGCAGCCATCGCGCCCCAGCTCAGTGACCCGGTTGCACCGCCTACTGGTGTGACCCGCTTTCTGTAACGTACTAAACTGACATCGATAGATTATCGGTTTGAAATCATCCGATAAAGCGAATACAGCGGACCAGGGATGTATGCTTTAGCCTAATAAGTGAACAGTCTAACGCTCAATATCATCGGCAGAAACGCTCAAGATAACCAAATAGGCAACCGGTAAATATAATTATGCCAAAAAATCAGCAATCTCCATTGAAATACTGGGAGCTAGGTATATTATTATAGTACATATTCATATGTGTCGCAAAATCATTAGAGGCCAAAAATAGAAGATTTTTTAATATTACGTTGCTACTTGCGACCAAAAATATGTAAGTAAAACTAAAAAGCACTCGATGCAATGAAGCTCCTGTGTTATATTTTTACTCTAGGCATTTCAGGTTTAAATTAATCGTTCTCATTACCTTATCATGCCTGATTAGTAAACAATTACAAAATAAATGTAATACAGTACAGCGTCACGGTATTTCACAACAAATTGCAAGTGGCGCACTAACTATGCATAGGTCAAACCCGCTCCAGACGTCTGGCAAACATCTGCCATTCACTGCAAATGTGATTTCAAACACCTTTCGGAGCTTTTGATAGAAATCAATGTCAAGCCCAACGCAACGTTTGATGTAAATGTGCAAAGGCCGATTATACATTGAATGAAAGCATGTACCAGATGGTAGGTACATAACAACAGTGCAGATGCTCTGCTCTGTTTTTGTCCATCCAAAGGTTGCCTGGTAATAATCGCTCAAGGCAATAAATCAGCCCTTGTACTACCTAATTTCAAGTTAGTTATAAATACATAATATTTTAGTTATTACTACTGGTGTACAATAAAGTTATATTTGTATTGTACCATTGCACCTACATAGAATATGAATAGTATTTAGTTAAAAGCTAACACTTTTGATCAAGTCACCATTCGAAAAAAAAACCACGTCGAAATTGACTCATGTATGTTTGAGAGCTACTGAGCTAAATAAAAAATGCCACAGACAGATATTGAAACAAAATGAATACGCTATGCAAAATATCTTTGGAATACAAACGATAAACTCACAACACACCTCAAAAGAAATTACTAAAGCTATTGTCATATTTTGCTATAAATGCTGGAATCGATCACAAAATGACTTACTGGAAGTAAACATCCCTAATGCCCGTTGATAGCATCTGAATAAGGTCAAAACAGGATTAGGGCTGATCAATTGCGCGTATCGCATTCCGTGCGTGCGACGAAGGGACGTATCGAGAATCTCGGGTGCGTCGCCCTTCGTAAGCCCTCGGCTGGGAGGAACCTGGAGCAACGACCCGAGCCCTTGCTGAATAGCCGCCTTTATACATCTATACAGCACGATATAAGCCCTCGTCTCCCCGTTTGCCTCGCGTCGGGCGGTGGCTATTTAACAACTTTTCGTCGTGTCTGAATGGCACTCTCCGGAAATTCCGAGATGGTTTACTACGCCCGCTCACGGCAACACCAACAACTATTAATGTCTTGAAAGAATCCCGCATAGTTAAGAGTTTATAATAAAGCACGCGAAAGCATCTGAAACAGCGCCATAAATTGCTCACTTGGAGACCAATTGACACAGTATTTGCTTACCCATTAGAGCGTATTATAAACGGATTAATTTACGCGCTAAGATTCCGAGTGCGCGGTGCTAAATAGCAAACAGTTTGTTTGCTTAATTTTACTGCGTCCATAAAGATAAAAGCGGCGAAAATAAAATGCGGAGAGAAAACAGGATGATTAACGATCATGACGAAACGTAGGATCCGCCAATAGATGCTGACACTCGTTGCGATTCATCAAGAACATAAAAGATGTCAGACAATGACTGGGAGTGGGGGCGAAAGAACAGCTCAGTCATCACTTTTCCTACTTAAATTTTTCTCTAACAAAGACGACAAAGTCGAAAAACAATTGCGACGGAATAGGTACGAATGACGAGTGGATGACGCCATGGTTTCTATTATGGTAGCCGCTATCTATGAATCTGTTAAAATGGCGAACTGCCGGCGGACGGGCGCCATGGTTTTGCGTGCGAACGCCTGGCCGTGCGGGTTTGTGGTAACGGTCGTGCGCTCGCGCAGGTTCAACATTCGCTAGTGAAGGTCGGGTCATCGCCCTATCCCGGGTGTCCTGGCTAGCAGTGACTACGCGACTTATACAAACAAGAAGCGAAAGCCGCCGGTACGACGCTACGAGTAAACCGAGTTTCTCAAGCGTTACGAGATTTTCAAGTTCTATACAAAGTTGCAGATATAGGCTGCATTTTAGACGTGAGTGGGCAGCAGAGCGAAAGTGTGGTGTTTGAATGTTTGCAATATCGCCGGACTGGGAGCCTAGGATGTACGTACATTAAATACATAATATTAATCATTGCAATACAAATAAGAGTAATTGAATTTTAACCGCTCGTCGCTGATGCTTCCACACTGCCGCATGCCGCCTATTTATTAAATAGCCTGTCATTGCTGCCGCCCCATATATCGCTGTATTAGAAAACGGGGCCTTGCTTGCAAAGGACATGTCCACCAAATTGTATGGAGGCTGATATAATAATAATCAAAAATTCTAACCACAACACTTGTTACATTTCGAGAAAGTTCATATTTTTCTGAGTCTATTACATCAGTTAAAACCAAAAAAAGAGCCCTCCGTTTTTTTTTAAATTAATTTTGAATCTATTAGGATAAATAAATATATTTGGCTCTATTGAGCCAAAACTACCTATTGGTAGTTTGCTTGTTTTAGTGGCAATCTAAAACAAAATGCGTGTAAAGGTGGCAGGAGGACTCGCTGAGGAATTCGAAGTGGTTACTGGCCTCAAGCAGGGAGATGCCTTGTGTCCTATGTTGTTTAACTTTGCCCTGGAGTTCGTCATCAGGAAAGTACTGCAACTGGCAGGCGGAGTGCAACTTAATGGACAACACAAGGTAATAGGGTACGCCGATGATCTCGCCCTATTGGGGCAGTCTAAACAAGAGGTGGTGGAAGCGGTCATAACTCTTGTTGCCGAGGCTCGCAGGGTTGGCTTAGAATAAACCAGGAAAAAACTGAATACCTCAGTGTCAAACGCTATAAAAATACAAGACAAAAGCGGGAAGACCTACGATTTGGAGATCTCTCTTTTAAAGGGGTTGCAAATTTCAAATACTTGGGCTGCACTGTAACGGACACAAACACCAGAGAAGAGGAAAGGGCGTTGTGAATCCGGATATCAAATCCGGATTCACAACGCCCTCCGTTGTAGTGCAGCGTTACATAAAGTGCTTGTGTCCAAGCTTCTAAGCCGGAAAACCAAGATCTGTATCTACAAAACGGTCATTAGACCGATCTTGACGTATGGGAGTGAAGCTTGGACATTAACCCTAAAAGAAGAGAATAAACTCTTAGTAGCAGAGAGGAAAATAATGCGACAAATTCTGGGACCAGAGACCAACCCAACGAGAGGACGGTAGCTGGAGAGTAAGGAAGAACGCCGAGATAGAGGATTTGGTCGCTGAACCCAATATACTAGGAGAAACTAAGGCCCAAAGACTTCGCTGGGTGGGCCATCTGCTGAGGATGGAGGAGGATCGCAGTGTCAAGAAGGCCTATCTTGGAGTAGCAAGCGGCCGCAGACTCGTCGGCCGGCCCAGATACCGTTGAACTAACGCCGTGCGGTCCGACCTGCGTGAGCTCCAGGCGGACGAGTGGGAAGAGACACTGCTGGACCGTGACCAATGGCATTCTCTGGTGTCTGAGGCCAAGACTCATTTTGGGTCGTTGCGCCAGAGGAGTAAGTAAGTAAGTAATAGGTAGTTTATCTCTAGCAACCCTGGTTAAGTAACCTCCATTATTGTTAAATGGAAGCATTATTACCAATTAGACAGTTTTAAGTGTATTTTGTCACATTGTACCTACTAACAGGTCACACTGGTAAGTTATAATTTTTAATTTTAGCAAATTAAGAGATGAATGTGCAAGAATCAGCTACGAATGCAAGTAAAATAACGATATAAGCACTTTATTATTGCTAAACTAGAAAAAATACAAAGCTGTATTATTATTATTATTTTAAATACAATTTATTTTTCACATTTAAAAAAATGGAGGGATAAAAAATTAAATATTTTTAAGAAGCCCATATATCAATGATGTATAATATCATTTTGGTTCGATTTTTCTCTGAATAATATACCACTTGTGGACGTCACCTTAGTATCCTCGAGAAGTGAAAAAAAAAACTTGTTGCAATAATCACCTACTGCCATATAGGAGGAGGGACTTATGTTAATATATGTTATTTTTGTGTACGCGTCTACGCGATATAAATTAGCTGTTCGGGAATCGTTTTAACTAGATCCACTAATATGAAAGGTTAAAAAGTCGAAATATTGTTAATAAAAGGTACAGGCCCCGGAGTCTGCAGAGTGTAAAATACAAATATAAAAATATATATGAAAGGTTTCAGCACGATGACACCGATTGCTAGGAGTCGGTGGTGCCGTTTTTACAAACTTTTATTTAGTTTTACCTGTCTCGTTGTCTGTCTGTTGGTCTGTAATCAAATCTTACATGTTAAATTTAATCCACTTCCCGGTTTCCGATTGAGTTGAAATTTTGCATACATGTGTAAATTGCGTGACAATGCAATATTATGATGACATGGAACTATGCATTGAAACGACAATACTACAATTTGAGAGTCTTTCAATACCTCATCGAGTTTGGGCTCATTTGAATCGTCTTTACGAGTAGTTTGTCTTTCAATGGTAACCAGGGTCTAATGATGGAGCTGGAAGGTGGTACTAGGAACTCTGTAACGAAACGACGCAAACCCATCAAGTTTAGGCTCGTTTGATTCGTCTTGGCGAGTACTTATTTAAAAAAAAATATTCTTGTTGTCAACGATACCTAAATCAGGAGATGAGTCATAGGTTTTAGATTTTGTTGGTTTTTAGATGTTTGGAGACCTAGAGACACTTGAGATTAAGCACGACTTTACACGTGCCTATATTTGTGACAATAACTAGGTGAGTAATAGGTATTATTACTGTGCAGCTTATTTCGAAGCGTGTCGATAAAGCGGATTATGCAACCATGACGCAATGTTTTCCGCTGCAATCATAGTTTGTAGGAATATTCTGATAAACCCACGTAGGGCAGTTACACGTGCATACTCAATGAAAGTGCGACGTTATTCGTGACGTCAATGGGGTCAGTTACGACCCCAAAGACGTCACTTTACTTGTTTACATTATAGAGCTCTCTGGAACTGAATAATGTATGTAAATTAATTGTATCATCTGTATGACGCGTTAGACGGTATAAATAGATACGTAGGTAGGCATATAAGCAAGTATAATTAAATAAACATGGTTGCCTGGAAGAAATCGCTTGAAGCGATAAGGCCGCCATTTAGTATAACTAATATTTAATGTTTTTTATTTTTAATGTGTTTGTATTGTATTTGGTTAAGCTAATAAAGAATTATCTATCTATCTATCTAGGCATAATAAAACCAAAAACAGTAAGTAATTTATTGTAAGGCATAGCTGATAATATATCACAGTTTGAGTCATTTAGTCTTTAAAATAAATGTATGTACTGGGCATTTTTTAACATACAAAAATAAAACAGTCGAATGAAGAACCTCTTTCTTTAAGTCGGTTAAATATCACAAAGCCTACACTTGTAACCAACCACCATAAACTACAATAAGCCCTATCGCACCTGCTCGTCATTTTATGTTATAAATAATAACACACAGCAAAAGCAAACCTCCCCCAGGTTAACAAATCACCTTGAACTACTCAGGTAAAAATTCTTTCACAGATTATAACAAAAAATTTCTATCAATAGCAGGTAGAGAATCTTTTCTTGGAAGTTTTGTGTGTGTAGCAACAGAAAAGTGTCATTGTTTGTAAATACTGCTCTCTCAACCTCTGTGAAATAGGATTTCTTGGAAATAACATTGTGTTTCTATGAAATAGTTAGTGAAGACATTTTACTGGGTTTTGTTTTACTTTTAAACTAAAGTATTGTTTCCTAATCAATGTGTATAGTTTTTTTATTCAATATGTACCGTTGTCTCGCCGATTACACAGATGCCGCGGTTTTTAACCAACTGTCAAAAAGGAGGAAATTCTATGTAGGTCTGTAAGTATTTTTTTGTTTGTTCAACGATAATATTTTCGCCAATTATTAAGTAGGTATTGTGAACCGATTTAAAAAGATTTATTTTTGTTAGTTCGAATGAGTATACAGTTATACACCCGTAATTTTTATCGTAATTAAAAATGTATCGTAATAGGCTAAGTCTCAATTCTTCTGAAGTATGATCTACCATATACAAAAAGAATCGTTAAAATCAGTTCATAATTAGCTGAGTACCTACTCGCGTAACATACATCCAAAAAAATACATTCAAATTCAAGTTTAAGTTCACACCTGAAGTCGGTTAAACAGCTACTAAAATTTTCAAACAAAACTAAATATTGTCTGTTACCTGCAAGAGATTGTTTCCCCTGATTCTCAGTGGTTCTGAGACAAAGTATGCCTGTATTGTCTCTGCTGGATAAAAGTTTCCCTTTTCCTTCCTGGTAAGTATCTAGAGAATATTAATTTAAGTTTTTTGTATAATTATAAAGGTAAAAGGAAGAGCCTATATCCCATGACTCAGGTCACCCTAGTGTGGGTTCTAGTGTACAACTTGTTTTGTGTTAACATTTATGAACAATAAACATTTTATTTATTTATTTAGGTAAAGCTAATATAAAAATAAAATTAATTTGTGATATTACAAGATTATTTTTTGCAAAAAAATAGCAGGACCGACTTCACCCATGTACAGAATTCGCGAATATTTCGCACGGGTGGATGTAGCATTTTTCACGTTATTGTTGATTTATCAAAAATAGCTCAGCCGATTTCGAAGTATTCTCTTTCCAATATAAAATGAATTATTGAAATCGGACTACAATAAAAAAAGTTAATATTTTTATGTATAACCATGTATAACTTTACTATAGATCCTACCATACCTACCAACCTCCTCGGGTTCCTCTGTCAAATAATTGAAATATGACACTACCACAACATCAATAGTATCGTCAATATACTAACACAGTCTTAAGGTTAAAGGAAACATGATCTCAGGGTTGTTGAGTAACTTATATGGCTTATAAATATGATATAAATGTTGGATGCACTAATAAAATACATAATTATATTTTTCATACTTAAAAGGAGTCTAAAACTTACTCGTTTTTGGGAATTGATTGAAAAGTATCTAATGCAAAATTTCTACAACATAAATAATAGCCATTTCATTTTTTTATTTTGGATCTTCCACCACCTGTTTGTCCAAGACTCTATTTTAAAGACTATACAATTATTAGTCTATAAAATAGTGTCTTGGACAAATAGTCTATCTATTGCAAGTTGGTATAAGAATACAGGGTTACGGGTAGGGCAATTAGCATCCTTATTATAATATTCTGTACATCAAAACTAACAACTTTTGATCTCAAAAAAAAGCTGTTTCATAGAATAATATTGTTCACTCTCGACAAAATGTTTTTTTTTTTTAATTTGACAAAAATGCAGAACAAAATTTGTTAGTTTTGATGTACAGAATAAGCCCCTAAAAGGATGCTAATTGATTACCAGTCACCCTGTATAACAATTATCTAACTCAAGAAGTAATAATCTCATCAAATACATATATGTGAAATATGAGCTATGCATTCAATATAAGAATCTTATGCGTTGTTGCCAACTTCCTAACAAAAGAATTAAGATTTACATAGGGGCCATGTGCTCTGTAGGAAATCCTAAAATGTTAGCTACAAGGTATATAAGTACTTATTTAAAAATACTATATCAGTCTCTGGCAGCCATATCACAAGCTTTGCTTAGTTTGGAGTCAGAGGCTGTGTGTAAGATGTCCCAATATTAAAAAAAAAAATTGTGCTCTGGATCACCTGCTTCTCACAGGATCCTTATTTTGTCCTGGTTAACAGTGCATGTACCTATGTATGCCAAATATCAAGAGGAGCCAAGGTTCAGTTACTGCACAAAAACTAACCAATAAACCAACATACACACTTTCGGATTTATAATTAATATTATTTCATACCACCAAAGAATGGAACAGTTTAATCCTGCGCTCGCGGCAAATTTTTGAAATGTTCATAACAAAAAGAACATTTCGTCGGTGCAAAACTCAACTCGCCAATCTGCCAAAATGGCCATTTTGACTTAAGTGCATAGACGTATGTGTCTCTATCAGATGCATGTCCTGGCCAAGTATTATATCTGAAATGTCAAAACTACAGAAGATATGAGCTAATGTTTTTTAGCCAATTTGCACGACATGTGGTTTTCACAAAACTAAACTAACCTATATGCTTTTAAATCAATATGCCACTGTCAGAAACTGTTAGATATAAAAATATCGCAATGTTCAAAATGCCAAAGTGGTAGATTGAATATTTGGCTAAGTATGAAAATTTTAAAACAGCTAAAATACCACAACAGACAACTATTCTAAGTGAGCAGATTGGATAGTTTTCATGGTTCATGTCTAATCAGACCTGTAAATTCAGCATTGAACAACTAGTTTAAGTGGCAGATAAAAATGAATACCTTGGTTCAATATAAACTTAAAATTGATAGATACAAAGATCAAGTAGCTTATGTGGCAGATACTTTGGTATTGTTAGTAAAAATAGAAATGGCCACCGTTATTGCAGTAACTCACCTTAAATATAACTAAAAAAAAAGTTAAGAACATACATTTTTTAACTCGATTTTTTAGAAGTCGAACTAAAGCAAGAGCCCATCACTAAAATTGACAGTTATTTTTATTTAGTCTACGACAGGTGAATGAACGAACTTCATTCATTTTGACATATTTTCAAATTTTTTCGTTGCTCTTCAAGCCGTTGCGTCGAAATGGGGTGTACGTATTTTGCAAACTTCATTTTCATTGTGATTAGATAGATAGATAGATAAATTCTTTATTGCACACCAAGAAATAAACAAAAAAAAGAAACAAAGATACATAAACAGTGTAACAATGGGCGGCCTTATCGCGATCTCTGCCAGGCAACCTTGGGATGGAGAGGACAGAAAGCGTATAAATAATGGACGGGGTACGCATTAGTTAAAAATATAATTTAGATTATACTACATAAACATACGTACTAATAATATTGATATAAATACTTAAAATACCTAAAAATAAAGAAAACAATGCATAAAAAAATCATAAAAGAAACCTATGACAAATAATAAACTAATACATAATAAATTACAATATACCACTTACATACATCAACATAAATAACAACAACATTTACATAGTTAAAGAATGGACAATTTCTGCAGGTAATGATTTTTAACCTGATCTCAGTAATTGAGCTTTTCTGACAGTAACGGGCAAGGCATTCCATAACTGGACTGCCTGAAAGGCAAATCAACGGCCATAAAAAGTTTCACACCGTGCGGTAGGGGTCATAAGGGAAAGGTTATCCTTGGATCGGAGGGGAAAGGAATGAGCATCACGCCAGAAGGAAAAAGAGTCTTTAAGATAGCGTGGGGTAGAAAGATTGAAGAGGATGTTACAAAGAAGATTAAGGATATGTGCATTCCGACGAAGACGAATCGGAAGCCACTTGAGCTTAGAACGAAAATGAGATACGTGGTCATATTTGCGTAACCCAAATATAAACCTAATGCAATAATTTTGGAGTCGCTCAAGCTTATCAAGTTGGGCTTCAGTAAGATCTAAAAAGCTGGCTTCAGCGTAATCCAAAATAGGAAGAAGAGACTGTGCGAGCGCAACTTTAGTAGCTAGGAAGTTTCGGAGCCGTCTAAGAGAGCTACCAGCAGCAAACAACTTGCAGCTGATCGTTTTAATATGAATATCCCAGCATAGTGTACGATCAAACATTACACCGAGGTTTTTTACAGATTCATTATATGGCAAAGTGATTCCATCGAACTCTAGGCCAGTCGATTCTTGAAATGTCACAAGTCACAAGTCATTCTAATTGGCAGTTCTTATAGAACTGCCAATTAGAATGACTTGTGACTTTGCGGGGTTGATCTTTAAGCCAAAAGATCTGCTCCACTCTGTTACTTGGTAGAGATCAGAATTTATAGCAGCTATCGCTGAATCTAGATTATCTAGCCGAGCTTGCGAATAAATTTGAAGATCGTCTGCATAAAGATGATAAGAAGAAGTAGGCCGTTGCGATATAGAATTAATAAAAAAGCAAAAAGAAGAGGAGATAGCACGCCGCCTTGTGGCACACCTGCAGTAGTGTCACACCAGGAAGAAAAATTATCTCCAAGGCGAACCCGCTGCCGGCGTCCGTACAGATAACTGTGAAGCCAGTCGATTGCTGATGGAGATATCTTAGAAGAGCGCAATTATGCTAATAAAATGTCGTAGTCAACGGTATTGAAGGCATTACTGAAGTCCAACAGGGTAAGAACAGTAAGCTTACCGTCATCCATACCCAAGCGTATGTCGTCGGTGATCTTAATAAGCGCAGACACAGTGCTATGCCTAGGACGGAAACCGGATTGGAATGGATTGTGGAGATCATGTCTATTAAGGTAATCGTTCAGCTGTCTGTGAACACGACGCTCCAGAACTTTGGATAAGAACGGAAAGATAGAGATAGGTCGGTATTCGGAAAAGGATTTCTTAGGTAGTGGTATGATCTGTGCATCTTTCCAGGCTGTAGAAAATATTCCACAAGAGATAGAATTATTAAAAATGTTACACAGGATGGGAAGGATGATGCCTAAAATAGGCAAAAGCATGTTCCGGCTCACATTGTCACCGCAACACTGCAAATGATGGCCAATAAAATATTTAATTCTATATAAATGGTGTTTAACACGTTTGTTGCCCGTAGTAGTTTGTAATAGGATCTTTTTAGAACATCGATTTTTTCCGGGCCGGTCAATAGTTTTGAAAAAATGACAGGTGTCAAAGTGACAGCTGTGGTAAACAATTTCATAAAAATAATTAGAATATTTATGCGTATCATCGTTTTTCCTACTTTCTTCTTTATGAAGGGGTTCTTGTTGAGATTCATACACAGCATGACCCAAACTAAGTAGCCATGCCCCCTTGAGTATAGTCTGGTAAGTTACTGAGATATATTATATTATTAATATATTTTTCCACAAAAAATTGCAGCACCGACTTTCACTGTGTACAGAATTCAAGCGAATCGATGTGACATTCATGCACGTTTCTGTTGATTTATCAACATCAAACGGCTCAGTATATTTCGTTTTTTAAATGGGACCACCTCGGATCTATTACTACTCTTGAAACTAAATAAGAACTTTTTAAATCGGTTCACAATTGGCGAAAATATCGATGAACATACACAAAAATACATACAGACGAACATATTACCTCCTCCTTTTTGGAAGTCGGTAAAAAGAAATTAAATATTTAACCTTGCATCATACTGTATGATTACATTGTAACTACCTCACTAACAACTTTGACTGTAGAAATTCATGGAATAAGCATATTACACAAAAGTAAACTAACCTAACTGCCACATCAGTTACTTTAGTACTGTATTATTTTTTTGTATAGTAGATTTGCTACTATATAATACTAGCCAATCTGCTTTAAATTTCATAAAAACCATAAAATATATATTGTAGTATATTACCCCTTAAGACAACCGCTTATTACTTATATTTTCCAAAAAAAAAATAGTTTTCGCTTAATATCCGATCTACACGTTGAAGTTTTATAATCAAAAAATTTCAAATCCGTCTCCTGAAAAGTTTGTCATATGCAGATTGGCTACTTTAGCTCTGACCCGACGATTTGTTTGAGTCTAATACCCTTTTTTTTTATTGCTGAATAAAAAATGTTAATAAAGGATTGATCAAAGACAAATAAGCCCTGTAGTATTGACAGATAACTATATTATGAGTAATGATATGATTTTAATTTTATAGTGCATCCCACACTAGGTTCCCACAGAAGTTCTGCATTCGCAACGAATTTTTGAAATGTTTATCACAAAAATATATTCTGAGTAAATCTACTAAAAACTAAATACAGTATTATTGCTTGTACTGTTTACGGTTTTAGATGGACAAATACATTAATCACAAAGAAATTGCATGTACCAGCTTTGGACATTGTGGGAGCTTTACTTCACTATGCGTTGAACCTACCCTGATGGACCCCTTCAAATGTTATAACAGGTACAGAGATAACTGAGAACACAATGCAATACACTCACAATCAATGCACATTACAATGGTAACAATCAAACCAAACACTCCTGTTTATAAATTCAACAAAAGTAAGCTATATAACATAACCTACGGAGTGTGAATGCCTGAACTGATAATGAAGTTAAATATTATTATTTTGTTGGAGAAGTCATAATAATAATAAATTATTGCTATTATTTTTCCCACTTATGTAGGTAGGTAGGTACATGTGAAATATCAAAATGAACGAAATTATTGTGAAATAAAAACATGATTCTATATGCAGGCCTTTAACAAGTAGGACGTAGTAAGTACTCCTTAACAAAATACCTATGTGGCCCATTTTTGTCGTGTCATGACTCATTCTCATTTCTGAGCATGTAGCACCAACGAATATGTGACTATCTATAGTAAGTTTAATAAGACTAAAACGAGACAACTTGGCTTGTACTTAACCAAAGACCTATCATTCAGCTCGTGGAGTAAATTCATGCAGATATTTTAAAATAACCCAGCAGCACTATCAATTTAAAATGGAAGTCTGTAAGTTAGGTAGTTAAACATGTAGCAAGTAGTTTCTAGAGCAATTACAAGATAATACCTAGCAAGGAAAACGAGAATTGAATTACAATTTGGAATCATTTTGTGACGCTCGCTGAATGCTGACGTTCTTCCACGGTCCAGTGGGAGGGCACGACCTTCACCGGAAATAGTTTACTTATATTGAAAAAATAGCAATAATTATAGAAAATAATATTACTTACCTCCACAGCCATACACATTGAATAGAAATTGAACGGTTGCAGCCGTGAGCAGCTTGGAAAATTCACTACACACGCCGAAAACGTGTGCACCGCACAAGAAAATTACAAAACTGACTTAATGTTGCCAGAGCCAGACTCCAATTATTCCAGAAGACACATGTGAACGAAAGTCCATGTCCACATGATACATATATTTAAATTAAATGGAATCCTTTACCACATTACCACCCACTGAGTAGCGCGTGGTAATGTGATAAAGTACGTTTATACATTACATTTTCCATTCCACTCGTAAGCTAAATGAAACTTAATAGCGTTTGTGACCACGGCACGAGTCGTTCCGCAGAAGCAATTTGATAATATCTACGAGTATCTAGAAGCGCATTTTCAAGTTATTGCGCTAAGAGTAGCTTTATTTTTAATTCCAGTTTTTGACATAGTATTTTAAGGTACCACCGAGCCAAGGACAACAAAGATTCAATTTCAATTTATTTATTTACAGTAAAATATAGCTCTACAGATTACAAAGAAATCCAATACGCTACATTTTATACAAAATACTTCCGAAAACAAACGATGCTAGCGAGAGGACGACGTCCATTCTATGTTATCAATTATTGGCTTCATTTTTACGCATTAATTGTTTAAAGAATGATACGAATAAAAGTTTAAAAGTACACTGTAGATAGGCTGTTACATTATGAACGATATGCTACTGCGAATAGACTCGGCTCGTGTTCCCAGATGCCATATGATTAACATACAAAACATCCACAAAATAAGGTAATAATATTACTACTGGTAACTCCGTATTTTTTCTTCATAGCCTAGTTTTGGCGTCTTATTACTCTGCATTTGCCAGTATAATGTTACGGATGCTTGGAGGATTTAGCTACATAGTGCGTTTCTAGTCCGTATATAACATCTCTGTTATTATGGATACGTGTGTATTTTTTTCACGAAATCACATAGTTATGTACTTACTCATCTCGTACGTATATCACTATAGCCATAGGATAGAATCGGATAGATATCCACTGTTGCACATAAGCTTAATAGGTGAAAAAATAAAACAGTTTTATGGCGATTTATAACATTGCGCTTGACTTGACTACCAACTCTTCTCATGCGACGTTGTGGTCGAAGATGAAGCACGCAAACTTAGAAGCTTCCGCTTACAATCCCTCCACAATAAAAAAGCTAGCAGTCTGTTTCATTCCCTGGCCGAACGGATCAGAAACATAGAGTCTAATAGCTTTGTATTGTACCTACGTGTCGAAGGAATTGGAATTCATCGTGTTGTAGTGTAGGGGTGGTAACGACGCGCCTTGGTCCATGTCCTATAGTAAAAAAGGGATGGTATGGTATGGTCGTGTATCTAGCTCTGCACGTACAATCCGTTCACAGTTATTTTACCTCTGCCTTTCTAGCTATCTTTTCGCTGTCTCTGTCTAGTCATTACAATCCATATTAGGTTAGACGGGGACAGCAATAAATATTAGAGGTAAAATAACTGTGAACGGACTACTCCGAAATTAATTCTACATGTAATATAAAAATGTACAGACTCCCAATCTTGCGCGCGGCGGCTCTCTAGTGTTCGTTAAACATAAAAATTAAACCTACAAATATAATGAATAATACCAATCGGCGGATGTGAAGTTAGCTACGCGAAACCCAATCCAACGCGCAGCTTTGTGTGCTTCAGATTCGGATATTGCGCAGTTTGTATCTAACTTCACATCCGCCGACTTGTATGATTCAGCCTATATACGAGTCAGTCCTTTTAATATATTATCTATCGTGTAATCATATCACCGCATTTACCTACTAAGAAAGGATATTGATGGAAAGGATTAAAAATATAATTACGAGACTGGTTCAGCTAAAGAAAGGATTTTACAAAGCATTTCTTTAATTCTTACTTAATATCAGCACAATAATCGCAATTTCACGCAAGTGAAGCCGCGGGTAAAAGTTAATTATTTTTAATAATATCCTGCAGTATTTTCTTCTATTGCACACGAGGCGACAACGCCTCCACCTGGCTACAACAAAAACGTTAGTGGTGGCATGCTCTGCTGGTCAGATCAGCCCTATGCTCCTTACATCATTATTTGGTCTTAGTGTATGACGTTGTTTGCACAATAATTGTTTGGAATGGTAGGTACAATATATGCGAACAAGGGACAGGGGTATAGGTAGAATTTATTGGAGCCTGTCATGAAATATTGGTATA
The DNA here is from genome assembly GCA_949316475.1 of Hypomecis punctinalis. Taxonomy (NCBI): domain Eukaryota; kingdom Metazoa; phylum Arthropoda; class Insecta; order Lepidoptera; family Geometridae; genus Hypomecis; species Hypomecis punctinalis. The sequence goes on from OX438798.1 coordinate 5,942,641, forward strand.
AAGAGAACATTTTACTGTTGTTTACTTTACACGAACACTAATAGTTATGTGGAGATCCATGAAAATTACGTTGAATATATAAATAAGGAATTAAAGTACAATAAAAATGGTGTAAACATTGCTTTTTGACCGACGCAGCGGAGGAGGTACTCAATTCGACGTTTATATATATTTTTCTTTTTGTCCACGGCACGGACAACCTTTTACATAGTGATCCGATTTTGATTTTTTGGAAAGAGTATACTTCGAAATAGGTCCTATTAAAATCTTATCGAAATCGGCTGAGCCATTTTTGATAAATCAACAATAATGTGAAAATGGCTACATCATTCTATCCGTGCGAACTATTCGCGAATTCTGTACACAGTTGAAGACGGTCATGCCATTTCTGCAAAAAATAATTAAAGTTTAGGAAAGAAAACAAACTGATATGAAATAAACATTTACTAACAAATAGGAATAACTACTGTACCCAGGGACAAATACAAATAACGTGGATCCAAAAGAATGTTCTTACTCTAGATTATAATCAATCATAACAAATCCATCACATTGCTTTAAGCTAATTCAAATCAGAAAAAAAACGAAAGCTTTAGTAGCAAAATTATTAACACACTATACTGAACTGTGCGACGACTTGACGATGGGCGCTGACCAAAAAAATTGTTTTAGTTTTCCCCTTACTCAATCAATATCTTGAATACCTAATATAATATGATACAGGGTTATTCCTAATCAATTAGTATCCATACTTCATACTTCATACTGTCTTATCATATCTTATCTTGTCATATCCTTTTAGAGGCTTATTCTGTACATCAAACTAACAACGTTTGTTCTGCGACTTTTGTCAAAACACAAAAAAAGAATCAGCTAATACATTTTGTCGCAGGTGAACGATACTTTTCTATGTAACAACTTTTTTTTTTTTGAGTTTTGACAAAAGTCACAGAGCTAAAGTTGTTAGTTTTGATGTACAGAATAAGCCCCTAAGAAGATGATGCTAATTGATTAGAAATAAAATAACCCTGTATTGACCATGGTGTACTCAAGTACCCCAGTTCAAATAGACAATAAAGTTTGTTTATCAATTTATGTAAAACCACCTCGCCGCATATTTTCGTCATCACGTGGATGTCGCGCACCACCAGTGCAAGAACCAGTTTAATCTAAAAAATGAAACAATAATAGCAGTTTTAAAACTAACAAAATCGAGTTTAAAGTTTTAATAAAATGGAATGTGCGGTGTAGACCTCATCTCTATCTACATAACGAACCCTAAGGGAGGTGCCACACTGGCGTTGACGCCGCGTCACCGCGGCCGCACCGCAGCAACGCCCGTGTGGCACCGGCCTAAGCTGAACGCCACCTGTCCGCGCCTCATGACATGACATGACATTCTGGAGTCTTTTGTAAAAGCTAGAACATAAGTCTTGTATTTTTGAAGATCCACTGCATGGTATAATGTAACGGAGCTGCACAATTAACGTGGTCGATCGAGAAAAGAAAGATAGTGATGCAATGCTTTAATATGGCATGAGTTAGAAAGAGACAGAAATCACATTCGGTCACCATGTGGCACTTACAAGACTTCAGTATGAAACCGCGGCACACAGATCAAAACATTACGCTAATTTGGCCTCGCCCTAAATATATTGAAAACACAAAACATAGAGAGATTGCCTTTATTGATGATACAAAAAATTGTAGTTAACTAGGTAGGTACAGTCTACATGAACATATTGTCGTTGAAGCCGGGGGGCGGCAGGTGGTCGGCGTCGGGAGGCGGGCGCCGCCCCGGCACGCCGCCGCCGCCGGGCGGCACCGGCGCGAACGGGTCGAACCGCGCGCCCGGTGGGACAGCGCCCCTGGAATGCAGCATAGTAAATGATTAAGCCGTAGCAAACCGTGGTGGTCTAGTGGTAATGACACCGGCGTTACAATCGTGAGGTCGTGGGTTCATATCCCGGTTCCGTACCAATGAGTTCTTCGGAATTTCACATCATGGGCTTTTAGGTGAAGGAAAACATCGAAAAAACTGGTCCAGCGTGGTGGATATGGCCCAATCACCCTTCGTGGGTAGGCCTACGTCCTGCAGTGGACTATTAAAAAGGCTAGTAGTGCTAGTACAGTACAAATTATTAATAATATTCGCCACACAAGTCAGCGGATGGGAAGTTAGGTGCAGAATGCTGCGCAAAAGGCAAAATATAAGTATTTACGGGAGCCAGAGAGACAAGACGCCGTGCTCCCTACGCGTGTGCTCACTACTTCGCCACTTGCGTCGGCATTGTGCACACATGCGCAATAATTAGCAAATCACTGCGAAGTGTCATCTGCGGCTAAACTTATCATCCGCCGACTTGTGTAGCGATACCTATAACACGGTGATTGCATGTCTTCATTATGGGCCTATTGAAATTTTATAACATCTGTGAACACGAGGTGAGCAGCTTGTAGTCTAACGTCACAGACACCTTGGACACTGTGAAGAGGACTGGACAAAGGGTGCCGAGAGGGAGTTTTGCAAATCAAATCACTTTTACGTCACATTGACCGAACGCGTCGAGCACACACTCTACCGCATTAACACACACACTTGAGTTAGCCTATCACAGACTTTGCCGCGCTTGGGTTCTACGGGTTTGGCGCTCGTTAAATTACCGTAAAAAAACTAGCACTAAACCCTTATAACACACGGCGTATCAGACGACGCGCGTATTAGAAACGCGCGTCTTCGGCGCCGTAGACGTTGATTGTTGCGTTTACATTTATGATACAAGCGCGCACATGAAACGCGTATACGCGCGTTTGAAGCATTACAAACGCACGAACAAAGGAGGGCAGTGGGGGGAAGACGCGCTCACGCCACCAATGCACCGCCAATTTTACAATCTAAAGAAGTTCTTGGAATGACGAATATGACATTCGATCTTCTATTTACCTATTACTAATTTTTCAAACGTTGTATGATAATTACCACTCAATCTTTTTTCACTCGTAGATGGGTCTATAGATTCGGTTATTTACGTCTTTTTTCTTTTTAAAAGAAGTAGGTACTAAAGCCAGCGTAAGCAATGTAGTTTCAACCGACGCCATTGTACAATACAAAACAAGCGACTACAGCGCGTGTAAGCTAAAATCTAAATTAAAGCGCGTATACGCGCGTCATCTGCGCGTATAAAATACGCCGTGTGTTATGGGCCTAAGCTATTCAGTTTTCTGTACATGACACAAGATGGCGCTGTGTCATTTCCATAGAAATGACAACAAACGTTAACGCGATCGAGGAGGTTCCGAACATACTTAGTTAATAACTCCCACTCGGCCCTCATTACATAGCTGAGGTTGGCTAGCTCCATGGGCGTTGCGTAGGGAAGGCACGGGTGGGCAACTGGGCAGTGCCTACCCTAGACTGCCCACTCCAGAAAACTTAAAATACATTATATTTTTCTTGGGGTGCGCAAAGGTCGGCAGTTGCCCGAAATTTTCTAGCTATGCTACCTCTAATAATCGTATGGATTCAACTCTATATTTACTTGACCATACTAAATGGTACCCTAAGCCGAGTTGCACTTTTATTCTACGATTGGCCCTTTTTCATGTTTTGTAATCTCTTACTACTGCTTACATATCTTTGAATCCAGAAGAAGAAGAAGCGCTTTACAACCGTTAAGCAGTTAAATGATTGGCCAATGTTGGTGTGATAATTCTCCAAGCAGACGGAACAAGTCTTCTATCAACACTCAACATTGTATATCTATAGATGCAATCTATAGTTAATTAAAATCATACATACCTCGGCAGTCCTCCAGGGATTCCCAAGCCAGGGTTCTCAACATCCCGCCTCGGGCCAAAAGGGTTAAAGAGCATGCCTCCTCCGCCTATAGGCGCGAAAGGATCTAGATCTGACCGGCCCACGTTCGGAAGCCCAGCCGGCGGCAGGTCCCTGTAACCATGTAAACGACTCTATAAATCAGCGTTAGAAGAAAAATTAAACAAGATATAATTACGAAAAATCTAATTAACTGACAAATTTGATCATAGTTTCCAACGAGATTTTCGCAAATTCTACACAGGTCAAAAAAGATTGCCAAATGTGGTCGAAACTGCAGTAGTACGAATGACTTAAGAATACGTAACACCACAACACAGGCGGTGTTGTCACCAATTTTAATTAGAAAGTACGAAAATCTCTCGTTTGCCTACCCTTATCCCACTTATTTACGTGGTGTTAGTACAGTTGTTACTACTTCTTGCATAAATTTATATCTCTATCAATTGTCATGAACTCATGACTTTACTCACTCCCAATTTACTCATATCATCTTGTAACTTCATCCACATTTTTTCTATACATGCTAATTTGTAAGATATTCTCTCATAATTTATTTTTACTGTTCTAAAAACTTTCAACTGCAGTAGTAACAACGGTAATTCATTTACCGTTTTTACTACTGGTAGTAAGATTGATAGTAACACTGGGAATAAACCCCTATTCCTTGGTAACGTTTTCTATCCATAGACAGTAGTCTATGGAATGTTATGTAATGCCATTATTTTAAGTATAGATCATAAGATTTTTAGTAGTTTATTGAAGGTAAAGTGCATCAATGCAACGTGATGGTGAAACTAACTGAAAATCATTACATTTGCGTGGATTTTAAAGTGGTAAATATTGCAAAGATTGCATGTTAGTTTGACTTCTTTAAGTAATCTGGTTAATTATAGCGATGGAAGTGCTTCTTATGTTGCCAGTGATACTAAATTATCCTTGATTTTATTTGATTATAAAAACTCTAGTTTATAAGAAAGCCCAATCGCAGGCACATGAGATGTTAAGTTAATTGCAAGACCAATCTTGTCTCGAATGAGGCCTTAAGACGACTGACCTACCTTACAACAATGTTCATTTATTTATTTATTCATTTATTTATTGCCACTAAGTGTTACATTTATATTTTTATTTATTCTTAAATTATTAACTACTATTGCCGCCATAGATCACTCGTAGCAGTTTCTATTGAAACTGCTACGAGTGATGTATTGCTCCAGTCGGATCTACTGGAGCATTAAAGCAAAGCGTCGATTTTCAAGGTTTGGCGAAATAATTGCTTCTGCAGTGAGAGTGACTGATGTAATTCGAAATGAATCTCAAATGAAAATAACCCAAGCTCCAAAAAATACTTATACAGGGTTATTTCTAATCAATTAGCATCCTTTTAGTGTCTTATTCTGTACATCAAAACTAACAACTTTAGTTCTGCAACTTTTGTCAAAACTAAAAAAAATCAGCTGCTCCATAAGTTTTGTCGCGGGTGAACGATATTTTTCTATGGAACAGCAATTTTGTCGAAAGTCGCAGAACTAAAGTTGTTAGTTTTGATGTACAGAATAAGCCCCTAAGAGGATGCTAATTGATTAGAAGTAGCCCTGCATTTTACTTTAGCTTATGTCTCACTTTCGCAACTATAGAAAGAGCAAGACAAACGTTAGGAGTTTGTGGTACATTTGATTGTGTAAGCACGCGGACACACTAAATAGATGTTTAATCTTAATCTCTATATGCCTATAGCCCGGGAGATAAGCGCAAAAAAAAACTACTTTCTAAAAGATGAATTTTTGGTATTACGTTGTAATGGTGGTGGTGGATTGTATTTTTAAAATAATAAATGAGTGTCTTGCAGATTTGGAAAGTAGTTGCATTTTTTGCGCTTACCTCCCGGACTACTAGCCTAGCAGAAAATTTTACATAATCCATAAGCTTTACTTTAGCTTTTTTATACTACTATTTTATATTATACTTTTATACTAGGGCTTCGCCCGCGTGGTATATTAATTTTTTACATGTGAAAATTTCATTTTTCTGGGGTAAAAAGTAGCCTATGTCACTTTCCGTCTTTCAAACCATGTCCATACCAAAAATCATGACAATCCGTTGCTGCGTGAAAGAGGAACAAACCAACAAACACACCATCAGATTTATAATATTAGTATGGATGGTGATCCGTTAAAATTCCTATGTATTAAAATTTTGCTTATGCATCGCTTACACAGAACGTAAAATTTTATGCTACGCGTACAGTTCAACGCGCCTATGACACAGGGTTATCCAGAACTGGTGCACTAAGCCGATAGAGGGTGATTAAAAACAACATTATGAACAACTTTTACTTTGGGGCCAACACAGAATTCGAGTATTCAAGCTCTTTCATACATTTTGTAGATTCTGAGTTGCTATTTTGTATGGAAATGCCATACAAAATGGCAACTCAGGATTTTTCCCCGAATTCTGGGTTGTTTAGTGAAAGTTGTTTCTAATGCTGTTAATCACCCCCTTTCGGCTTAGTACGGGTTAAGCAGATAACCTTGTTGTATAGCAGCTTACCTGAGTGTTACAGAATATGCCAGCGGCCCAAAAGCCCGCGACGCCCGGTTCGGACTGACATAGTACCCATGTGAGAAGCAAGCCATGGGCAACCCGTGCCTGTCGGTTAGTCCAAGCGGTCCAGTGAAGGTAGCAAGTGGAATTACAGGCACATGAGTCTAACTCGAGGAGGTGACTACAGGTCTACCATGTTGCTAAGTCGGTCCCTGTGTCTAAGGACCACTCCTTTGAAATCTATATGCTGAGTGTAAGTTTTGTCGTAAACATGAACATAAGTTTATACAAATTACGAGCGCGTAAGCATGTAATTTGTGTGAACTTGTTCTTGCACAAAGTGTTTAAAAAACGCGCCGCTAGTGTCGCTGTACATTTCTTCATACAAATTACATACTTACGCGCTCGCGGCGATCGCGTCATGTTTACGACAAAACTCACACTCAGCATACTAGTTTCATTTCCACAAAATATGAAATCCACATTTCGAAACTTTAAAGATTTATATAATAATAGTTTTCGCCCGTGGCTTCGCCTGCTGGGTATTTTTATTTTTATGGTATTCTATAGGAACCTTTTGTTTTTTCGGGATAATAAGTAGCCTATGTCACTTTTCCGTCTTTCAAAAAATTAAGTCAGACCGTCGCCGCGTCGTAGCGTGAAATAGGAACAAACCAACAAACACATTTTCTGATTTATAATCTTATATAGGTAGTAAGGATTCGCTTTTATTAAACTGCGAATAGAAGGGTTGTGGAGGTAAGTGCTTGTTGGGAGAGTGATTGTAACATTTTATTGGGTCCGACCGCCAAGCTCTACTTTGGTCTGTTGTCAGGGTAATGATATCTATAGTCTGTTTCATTAGCGCTGGGAACGCACACGCTAGAGTAGGTACTTTGAGTCGGTATGAGGCCCATACGACTCTGGTCAAAATATGTTCGCAACCCCTGATCCTCTACCAAGAAACGTGGCAACTACGTTATCGACACGAAAGCGATACATATTAAATAGAAAACGATACTTTTGTTTTCATTTCGCCAAGACGAGTGCTAACATAATACTGTCGAACGTTCTCAGCGCTAATGAAACAGACTATAACAGTATTCCGTCTTCATACAAATGGTTGGAACGCGAATCATATCTACGCACGTCGGAGTTCGGTATGCTCTCGGTATGCTAGTCAGTCGCGGCGCGTCGTATTGACGATCGAACGTGTGGATTTATAACTCACATACAATACATACATACATACAAGCTGCGCAATATCCAATCAACGCGCGGCTTTGTGTGAGCTTTAATCAGGATTGGATATTGCGCAGCTTGTAGCTAACTTCATTTCCGCCAACTTGTGTGACGCGGCCTATACGTTACCACTACATTTTAAAAACATCAAAAATCTCTTTATGCATTTTTATGGAACGCTTGCTTTTTCATACACAGCGAAATTATTTTTTGTAATACATACAATAAATTTACATTATAATAGATATAAACTAGAAAGAAACTCAAGTAGATAATGAGTAAATAGATGAAATTAAAATACTGAAAGCGGGCAGCCCTAGCGCGTGATACGTTCTGCGTGGCCACGTGGCGCTGTAGGTTTATATTTCAAGGACAGGGTCGAGTCACAATACTATTGTCTACTTCAGGAACCGACCAAGCTAAGAGGAAGACCTGTAATTTGTAAGCGATATCTCAAACCTTATGTGAAGTTACATATATGCTGTACATATCACATTACAAAACGATTTGCAAAGTTATCAGAAGTGTGATTAACCAAATCTTCAAGCAATCACACTTATGCTAGCTTTGAATATGTAATCACTGATAACATATTCTTTAACTTTATATTTCTTTAATAAACTTCACTAAACTTAATGTTTGAGAAACTATGGCATAAGCGTATTAATAAACTAAGTGCTGCGGTGAATTTTCAATGCGCCAATACGCAACAGCATCTAAAAATATTACTGTCCCTTTTTAGCGAGTACAAAACAAAAGTGACAGCGATATTTCAAGCGGCTGCTTACATTGGTGCCTTGAAAATTGACTACATTGTCATGAAAATAACTATACAGTAAATCGAGCCTTCCCAATATTTTGTGTTAAATATATTTTTTGAAAAAAAAGTTAAACTCATGTGCCTGGATTAGTAGTAAGCCTAGAAAAATGATACATTAGATACAATATGAAATGTGTTTAAAGCGTGCACATTTAGAAAATTTGGCCACACATAATATACCAAACAGGCCATCCACCAAAATCAACTTTTTTTTAAAACTCGAAAAATAAAGCTTGCGTTTTAGGGATTTATTTTATTAATATGAGATGATTTATATTAGAACGTGCCGTGTCCGGGACGGGCGTTCCTTTTTTTGTGTAGGGTCCACAAAAACGCAAAATGTATGGGTACATGCGTGGTCTGGGCCCGGTCCGCGCCCGTCCCGGACACAACCCGTTCTAATATTAATAATACCATAGCGCAAGCATTCAATAATACAAACCTTGCCTAGGTTTGTAATAATTTTGGCAGATTTTATTAGTGAATGACCTGGTACTGGTACAGTGCACACTCTGATGCGGTTAGTGCAGTAGGTATCATGTTTCTATAGTAGAATCATGTCATTTAAATCCAAATGAATACACAGATGATTTTATGTGTTGTGAAGTGAAAAATACACACTGACGAAATACAAGAGTGATGAATCATGAACTTAAGACCCTGAACTCACTGCTGTTTAAAATCTGCGTCCCGATAATTCTGATATATGTACACGAATCAAGGCAAAATTTTTCGGTGTGATTCAATGTTTCTGATCCTTAAGGCTGGGGAATAGAACCCACTGCCGACCTTCTATTCCGTAGTTAAGAGATAAAATCTGAAGCTTTTCGAAGTCAGAGTGAATAAGTGCTTCATCGTCGACTACAACGTCGCTCATCATCAGGCGACTTGGAGTTCCAAGCGCGGATTTATTCGCGATAAAAAGATCAGTACGAAATGTAGAACACAGACCGCTAAACCACTACAAGATAGTAACATACATTTTTAATGCTCTCTCCTGCTCGCACTCTGCCACAACATCGATCAGAATCACGACAGTAGCCCCGCAGGTCACAAAAGTTAAGATAAGTAGGTACGTCAACATTAGGCCCAATAGGCATGGTGACTGGGTAAAAAAATCATTTTCATAATTAGTCCGTGAGTTAGATTATCAAAAAATATTAGACACGTATTTTTTCTTTTCTCAATCAAACAACAAATGAAAAAGATAAACAATGTCAAAGTTTGGGAGTGGGGGTCGTGACGTCACCTCTCTTCCAGAAGTCTATACATTTGTATGGCACTGGTCACGTGACGCGAAACTTTAACGGGCTATATCTTCATCAATTTTTGTTTAATTGACGAAAGAAAAAATACGTGTCTAATATTTTTTGATAGTCTATCTGACGGACTAATTATATTTTTTTAGTCATTATGCCGTTTATGAAGGCGGCATCGTAAATTTAATAGCAACGTAAAAAGTGTTCTCTCTATCGAAGTGAAAAAGGAACAGTAATAGTCTAATTATCTATTATAATTATGATGGTGCCTTCATAATTAGGCTTATTTCGTTCATTTACTGACAAAAGACAGCTTCCTAAGATTCTGCACTATGACTAAATACGTAACGTAAAATCATCTTACATCGTCCATGCCTAGACTATCCCTGTCACCTCATCAGTATAGAATGAAATTCACCTCAGCTATATGGAGCTATTTCGTAATAACATTTCGCCAGCATACCTCCACAGAACTAAAAAGAAATTTGCCTCTAAACCTTCGAACGCCACCTTATCGTCGCTCCCTACACCCTCTTCGCACCACGCGAATAACAACGTTAAGTCACTGGCAATAAGATTAAGATTCGTGTTTTTTCTTACCAGAGGTCAGGATTGTCTGGATTCGCGGCGGGCATGGGGCGCGGCGCGATCCGGAGCGGGTCGTCGGGCGGCCGGCGGCTTGAACTCTCAGCTGCGTAACAAATAGTTTACTCTTCAGTTCTTTCTGGACATTTGGAAAGGAGAGGATAGCACGTCAGCACCCCTAACATGACAAATTGTCTTTACGTTTTTAAATTTATAAGTAAGTCCGTATATATAGGCTGGGCGGCCAGCATCAATTTACTACCTCAGAAGTGGGAGCAAAGTATGGATTGAACTGATGTTAAAGGCAGATAAAATGGTTTAATCTTTTTGCCATGCTACTGGTGTTGGTACTGTGTCAGAGAATAATTGTGTTATGGCTTATTACCAGCCTCAGATTTTCACGAAAAAAACGCTGGGTTAGCGAACAAAAGAGCCAAAAACATGATTTGAAAAAGGACTCTTGTAAGCCTTGCTCGCGTGTCTAAGATCTTAGTAATTACCATTTGTAATAGTAAATAATGTAGTGTTCTTAGATGAAAATTGGCGTCAGTTTAATTTTATAGATATCTACACAACATTTGGTATAAAAATATTATTACATTTGGAAACATGGCATCCTGTGCTGGTGTTTTGAGCCATGCCTGAAAATAATAAATGCTTGGAATAAGAAATGTAAGAGAGAAATTAACTATAATATGATAGCCAAATCATACAAGTCGGCGGATGTGAGGTTATCTACAATCCGCGCAATATCCAATCCTGACTAAATCTCACATAGGCAAAGGAGGGAAGAGGGGTCGAGTATCAATGGGAACGCAAGTAGTTCTGTACTATCAATAATTTCAACCAAGCAGCACAGTAAAACATACAGTAAAATATCTTCATACAAACGCGCCGCTCTCGGTTTGAATGTGTGCGTGCGCGCCGCGCGCCGTGTCGGCACGCGATTTCATGCACACACTAGCACAATATATGGGGGAATAAGGTGGCGGCAGTACGGGCTGTGCAGCGCGACTGTGAGCATGTGCGTACGTTACATGACCGCTCGCGTTCGTCAACTCTCGCCGGCCACTTACTATAATATTAATTATTACAAGTATCATGACTTCAAAAAGGGGAAAAAATATTGTAGTGTTTTCGGGTGCCTCAATAACGATTTCGCAAACCCGGACTTATCATTCTTCATAGTTCCTACTGAACCAGAAATGTAAGTACCTAACTTATACTTAAATCTTATTAGAAAATGTGGTATTTGTATTGTTTATTTGCTTTATTAAGAGCGTAGCCGAGTCGCATTTTTCCATATAAATATATTTCCAAAACTTCCTGAATACTATGTTTAGAGCTAAAGTTTATTTTAAGAAGTCTAGTTTTACTATAAATCAGAGGATTGAGTACGAAACATCGTTTAGGTAAACGTATTTGTCGCGTATAGTGTAATAAGGGCAATTTCACAATAGTTAATATTGCAAATTACTATTGATTCTTTTTTTCTATTGACTTAAGTGTTGTTCGATCTAAATATGGTGTTGAATAAAGGCTTTTTATTTTTACTAAATTTATAAATTGGTAAAATATTCAATCATAATATGCTTTTTATTGCATACATTTAGATCAAGTGCGGCTTGTTCGAAAATATTAACTAAAAGTAAAAGTGACAACCCTGGGGATCAACGCAAGAGTAGGCTAATAACTCGGCGGGCGGCCTTAGATAACCTCCATCCATCCATCAGCCAAAAGACGTCCACTGCTGGACATAGGCCTCCCCTATGGATCTCCAATAAGACCGGTTGATAGCGGCTTGCATCCAGCGCGATCCTGCGGCCTTAATGAAGTCATCTGTCCACCTTGTGGGTGGACGTCCTACGCTGCGCTTGCCGGTACGTGGTCTCCACTCGAGAACTTTTCGACTCCACCGGTCATCAGTCCTCCGCGCTATGTGCCCTGCCCATTGCCATTTCAACTTGCTAATCCGTTGGGCTATGTCGGTAACTTTGGTTCTTCTACGGATCTCCTCATTTCTGATTCGATCACGCAGAGAGACTCCGAGCATAGCCCTCTCCATAGCTCGTTGGGCTACTTGGAGCTTACTAATAAGGCCCATAGTGAGAGACCACGTTTCTGTGCCATAAGTCATCACTGGCAACACACACTGGTCGAAAACTTTCGACTTGAGGCACTGAGGTATGTCGGACGAGAAGACACTACGCAATTTTCCGAACGCTGCCCAGCCGAGTTGGATACGGCGATTGGCCTCTTTGTTGAAGTCGGACCTACCTAACTGGACTACTTGTCCTAGGTAGACGTACGAGTCAACGACTTCAAGAACCGAGTTTCCAACAGAAATCGGGGTGGGTAAAACATGGGAATTAGACATGACTTTCGTCTTGTCCATGTTCATCTTAAGACCCACCTGTTGAGAAACCCGATTGAGGCCTTCGAGCATCGTGCTGAGCTCTTCCATCGATTTTGCCATGACTACTATATCGTCGGCAAATCGAAGGTGAGTGAGGTATTCGCCATTGATATTGATGCCGAATCCTTTCCATTCCAGGAGCTTGAAGGCGTTCTCCAAAGTAGTCGTAAACAGTTTCGGAGAAATTACGTCTCCCTGTCTTACGCCTCTTTTTAAAGGGATCGCCTTGGAGCTCTCTTCCTGTACTCGGACTAACATAGTGGCGTTATTATACAAGCACTTCAACACTTCGATGTACCGATAGTCAATACGGCATCGTTGGAGAGACTCAAGCACAGCCCATGTCTCGACCGAATCAAAGGCTTTTTCATAGTCCACAAACGCTAAGCAAAGTGGCAGATTATACTCTTCGGTCTTCTGTATAACCTGCCGCAGCGTATGAATGTGGTCCATGGTGCTAAAGCCTTTTCGGAAACCGGCTTGTTCGCAAGGCTGAAAGTCATCAAGCCTGCGCTCGAGACGGTTCGTAATGACCCTTGAAAACAGCTTATAAACATGGCTCAGAAGCGAGATGGGTCTGTAGTTCTTCAATAAGGTGCTGTCACCTTTCTTGAAAAACAACACCACCACGCTTCTGTTCCATGCTTCTGGCGTGATGCCCTCGAGGACGACGGTGTTGAAAAGCTTCTGGAGGACTTTTAGTACCGGTGTTCCACCCGCTCTCAGCAGCTCTGATGTGATACCGTCGTCACCCGGCGCCTTGTTATTCTTAAGCTGATTCAGGGCCATTCTAATCTCGTACAGGCTGATGTCCGGGATATCTTCGGTGAAGTGTCGGGTCAGCTTGGCTCTTGGATCTTTGGCCGCGCTGCTAAGGCTTAGCGACCGAAGCGTATAGCTGTCCATAGAACCTATCGATCTCCTCTAATACCTCTGCCTTGGTCGACGCTACACTGCCATCTTCTCTCTTCAGCTTTGTCAACTGGCTTTGCCCAATAGACGAATTCCTCGCGAACACTTTGGAGCCTTTGTTCTGCTCTATTGTCTCTTTAATATGTTTAGTATTAAAGAGACGAATGTCGCGCCGCACGGATTTTGAAATTTGTCTATTGAGCTGCCTATATGACTTTGCATCATCGGAAGACTGCAGTCTCTGTAAGCGTCGTTCGGCCATAAGATTTATAGTTTGATCGGAAAATTTTTGAGGTCTATTTGTACGACGGGGTCTAAAGAATTTAGCACCCACCGTCTGGACAGTTTCTACGAGCCCGTTGTTAATCTCGTCCACCGACGCAAAGTTCTCCAGGCAAGCAAAGCGATTTGAGAGCTCGAGCTGAAAGCTCTCGGGGTTCTGGATATGGGCACGAGTAGGCCGGAGCGTAGACTTCATCAGGCGTGACCTTTCGAGTTTAACGTTAATATCCAATGTGCCTCTTACGATTCTGTGATCACTACCGGTTTTCACTCTGTGGATCACGGAGACATCATTAAATATCCGTTTCTCAGTGGTCATGATGAAGTCTATCTCATTTTTGGTGGAACCATCGGGGCTCATCCAGGTCCACTTCCTATGAGGCGGCTTCTGGAAGAAAGAGTTCATCATGAAGAGTTCCTCTCTCTCCAGAAAGTCAGCCAGCCTCTGGCCCCTGGGGTTCCGTTGTCCATATCCAAATTGCCCCATTCTCAGCTCATCATCGCTTCTTTTGCCCAACTTTGCGTTGAAGTCCCCCATAACAACAGTAAAGTGGGTCTTAGACGTATGTATGGCCTGACTTACGTCTTCATACATAGTCTCCACTTCGTCATCTGGGTGTGACGAGGTCGGTGCGTATACCTGAATGACCTTCAGCGAATACCTCTTGGATATTCTGAGTATTAGATATACAACCCTGCTCGACACACTTTCGATGGTGATAACGTTGTTAGCGAGGGACTTATGAACGAGAAAACCGACACCACCTTGGGACCGCTGGTCACCTTCCCGGTAGTAGAGCAGGTTGCCGGATTTCAGAGTTATCGTGTCCTCCCCCTCTCTACGGACTTCAGACAACCCCACAATATCCCAACGCAACCTACTCAACTCTTCTTCCAGCTCAGCAATCCTCTCGTCAGTCCTCATTGTGCGCACGTTGTGTGTTACCAGGGCCAGTCGTCGTTTGCGGGAGTGGTAGCCGGGCGTCTGCCAGGGATTCTTAGCACCCCCTTCTCCGCCGTTACCGGGGCCGCTACCGTAGCCCCGGGCTAGCGGAGCTGCTGGGGACTGGGGGCCTGGTCTATTTGTTTCTGCCATATATTGGGGGTATTTGCCCATAATCGCCGCGCTGGGCAAGCGTGGTGGCGATCGCAGAAAAACGTAGCTTCGCGACAGAGATGCTGCTCCCCATCCCTGCCCTGTGCCATTTTAGCTACGTTTTTATTTGAATGGTTATACCGCCATTAGTCGGTTCCGCTGTACCTCAGTCGGCTCTTACGACACCTGGTACTAGAGGGGGGTGCTATTCTACTCTGCCGGCACCCCACGGCCAAGATTAGATAACCTACTGTTATGTATTTACTGTGCAAGCAGGCACATATTTCTATCTTTAGACACATTTCTATTAATACTTGCAATACTGCTATTTTGAGGCATGTTTAGAATCAGACTAGTGTGACAAATTGATCTTCTTGTAAAATTCTGTTATAAAAGTTGCTATGCAACTATAAAGTACAATGCATCTAAGGAGAGACATGGAAGAGAAGAATGCACGAGAACTCATCCTAAAGGCAGAAGGACAGAGTAGGTTTAAGATACCACCAGCAAAACAACTTTGCAGCTGTGATGTTTGCTACAAGGTGCATAATTATGTCCAAATTCTCGCACAGCTGTTAAGTGAGCTTCAGTGAGGATTGGGTTATCTGCAGCTTGAAGCTAATATCAGAGCCGCCAAGTTGTTTGATTTGGCCTGTAGCATATATGCAAAGGAAGGAAGATATCAATAGGAGGGCTAGTAGTTTTGTAGTATCAATGATTCCAAACAAGGAGGAACATATTTCCCTCTTTAGCCACATTTCTATTAGAGCAATACTACTATTTTGGGACATGTTAAGAATCATACTAGTGTGACGATCCAGGGCATATCTTTCACAGAAATGTGTACCTCCTTGCATATAAATTACAATGCATTATAAGCTCTTGGTAATGCCAAAGAACTGATACAAACTACAGAGTAGGCATGAGATACCTCCAGCACAAGCCACCTTCCTAATGGCATAACATAGGATGTCTTACTGTATGGATAACTCACTTCGTGTTTGTGTTTCAACAGACTGTGTGGTTTTGTTTGTAATAGTATCTATTAGGTCCCTTTTGATATTGTAAATAAGCTCCTTGTTAGATGGCAGCATTTTGTCCACGTGGCCGGAAAGGTCCTTGACTGTGTCATCAATATTGAAAGCTATATTTGAGACTGCTAGATCTTCTGATCTCTGAAAATATGGAATTATACTTATTATAGTCACTGCGTTACCAACTGAGTTGTGCGACCATATATCATTTCTCTATGTCTATCTCGCTTGCACTTGTGGGTCTTATGGAGCCGCATATTGATAGTTATAGACACATATTGATAAGAATAAAATCAGATAGAAACATGGTAGATAGTATTGTGGCCTGTGGCGACTCAGTTGGTAACATGGTGGCTAGAGCAATACAATAAGATTCATTAGCTGGGTCAGATCTTCGTTTCACTCCTGTAGATTTTACTAAGTTGCACATATAACTAGTCTATCTTCTTCTTCTAGTGCCTCTCCATTACTGAAGGTTGGCAATCAGCTTTTTGAAATTTTCCTTGTCTAGGGCAAGCCTAAACAGTTGTTTGACAGTCTTAATGCCAGTTCATTCCCAGATGTTCCAAAGTCATGACATCTTCCACTCTTGCGCTTGCCTAGTATTTTGCCCATCATAATGGTCTGCAGGAGGGAATACCGATCATGTCACAGTACGTGACTGAGGTAGGCGACTTTCTGCTGTTTTAGCGTTCGGACAAGTTCTAGTTTGGCCGTGGGGTGCCGGCAGGCCGTGGGGTGCCGGCAGAGTAAAATAGCACCCCCTCTTGTACCAGGTGTCGTAAGAGCCGACTGAGGTACTACGGAACCGACAGATGGCGGTATACCCATCCGAAACAGCGTAGCTCAAGTGCAACAGGGCGGGGATGGGCAGCAGCATCCCCGTCGCGAGAGCTACGCACTGCGATTGCCAACACGCTTGCCCAGCGCGGCAATTATGTGCAAAATCCCCCCTACATGATAGCACAAAGTAAAACCTGGCCACCAGTCCCCGGCAGCTCCGCTAGTCCTGGTTCCGGCAGCGACCACGGTAACGGCGGAGCAAGGGGTGCTAAGAATCCCCGGCAGAGATCCGGCTGCTACTATGTATGAGGACGTAAGTCGGGCCATACATACGTCTAAGACCCGCTTCACGGTTGTTATGGGAGACTTCAATGCAAAGTTGGGCAAATTTGGATATGGGCAACGGAACCCCAGGGGCCCGAGGCTGGCAGACTTTCTGGAGAAAGAGTAACTCTTTATGATGAACTCTTTCTTCCAGAAGCCACCTAACAGGAAATGGTCCTGGATGAGATCCGACGGTGCCACGAGAAATGAGATAGACTTCATCATGACTAGCGAGAAACTGATATTCAACGATGTCTCCGTGATCCACAGGGTAAAAACCGGCAGTGATCACAGAATCGTGCGAGGCAAATTGAATATTATATAATATTGTTAAATTCGAAAGATCCCGTCTGATGAAGTCTACGCTCCGACCTACTCGTGCCCACATACAAAACCCCAAGAACTTTCAGCTCGAGCTCTCAAATCGCTTTGCTTGCCTGGAGAAGTTTGCGTCGGTGGACGAGATCAATAAAAACTGTCCAAACGGTGGGTTCTAAGTTCTTTAGACCCCGCCGTTCAAATAGACTTCAGAAATTCTCGGATCATACTCTAAATCTCATGGCCGAACCAGGGCTAGCCACCCGGCCTATACGAACTTACTTACTTACTTATGGCCGAACGACGGGCATTAAGATTGCAATCTTCCGATGATCATACAGGCGGCTCAATAGACAAATTTCGAAATCGGTGCGGTGCGACATTCGTCTCTTTAATACAAAACATATTAATGAGACAATAGAGCGGAACAAAGGCTCCATAGTGTTCGCAGGGGATTTGTCTATTGGGCAAAGCCAGTTGACAAAGCTGAAGAGAAAAGATGGCAGTATAGCATCGACCAAGGCAGAGGTATTGGAGGAGATCGAAAGGTTCTACGGACAGTTATACGCCTCGGTAGCAAAGCCTGCTAAACAGCGCGACCAAAGACCCAAGAGCTATGCTGACCCGACACTTCACCGAAGACATCCCGGACATCCATCTGTACGAGTTTAGAATGGCCCTGAACCAACTTAAGAACAACAAGGCGCCGGGTGACGACGGAATCACTTCAGAGCTTCTGAAAGCGGGTGGAACGCCGGTACTGAAAGTCCTTCAGAAGCTCTTTAACACCGTCGTCCTCGAGGGCATAACGCCAGAAGCGTGAAACATAGGCGTGGTGGTGTTGTTCTTCAAAAAAGGTGACAACACCTTATTGAAAAACTACAGACCCATCTCGCTTCTGAGCCATGTTTATAAGTTATTTTCAAGGGTCATTACGAATCGTCTCGAACGCAGGCTTGATGACTTCCAGCCTCCCGAACAAGCCGGTTTCTGGAAGGGCTTTGGCACCATGGACCACATACATACGCTGCGGCAGGTTATACAGAAGACCGAGGAGTATAACCTGCCACTTTGCTTGGCGTTTATGGACTATGAGAAAGCCTTTGATTCGGTTGAGACATGGGCTGTGCTTGAGTCACTGCAACAATGCCGTATTGACTATCTGTACATTATGTATGGGATAGACAGCTCCAAGGCGATCCCTTTGAAGATAGGCGTAAGACAGGGAGACGTAATATATCCGAAACTGTTTACTGCTACTCTAGAGAACGCCTTTAAGCTCTTGGAATGGAAAGGATTCGGCATCAACATCAATGGCGAATACATCACTCACCTTCGATTTGCCGACGATATCGTGGTCATGGCAAAGTCGATGGAAGAACTCAGCACAATACTCAAAGGCCTCAATCGAGTCTCTCAACAGGTGGGTCTTAAAATGAACATGGACAAGACAATTCTCATGTTGTACCCACCCCTATTTCAGTTGGGAACTCGGTTCTTGAAGTAGTTGACTTGTATGTCTACCTAGGACAAGTAGTCCAGTTAGGTAGGTCTAACTTTAAGAAAGAGGCCAATCGCCGAATCCGATTCGGCTGGGCAGCGTTCGGTAAATTGCGTAACATCTTCTCGTCCGACATACCTCAGTGCCTCAAGCCGAAAGTTTTCGACCAGTGATGACTTATGGCATAGAAACGTGATCTCTCACTATGGGCCTCATTAGTAAGCTCCAAGTAGCCCAACGAGCTATGGAGAGGGCTATGCTCGGAGTTTCTCTGTGAGATTGAATCAGGAATGAGGAAATCCATAGAAGAACCAAGGTTACCGACATAGCCCAGCGGATTGGCAGATAGAAGTGGCAATGGGCAGGGCACATAGGGCGGAGGACTGATGACCCACGGGGTCGAAAAGTTCTTGAGAGGAGACCACGTACCGGCAAGCGCAGCGTAGGGCGTACACCCATAGAGTGGATGGATGACCACATTAGGACCGCAGGATTGTGCTGAATGCAAGCCGCTATCAACCGGTCTTATTGGAAATTGTTAGGGGAGGCCTATGTCCAGCAGTGGATGTCCTATGGCTGAAATGATGATGATGATGAAGATCTAGTTTCTGCCCCATACAGTTTAAAACTTCTATGTTTGTAACTAGTCTATACCAGTGTGTTAAATTTCACAATCTTGGTATAGGCCAAATCATACTTGTTGCCGGACATGAAGTTAACTACAAGCTGGGCAATATCCAATCACTGACTGAAGCTCACACAAAGCTGCGGATTGATTGGATATTGTGCAGCTTGTAGCTTACTTCACATCTGCCAACTTGTATGATTCGGCCTATTTATAATAGTAATAAATCATTTGATCAGATGGGAAAATTAATTTCACCAGAGACTCATGTCTCAAAATAATAAGAAAAGCTTCTCACCATGAGATTTATAATCAAGTTGCCATCAGTATTCAAGCCGTGTAGAATAAACAGAGTATTGTCGAACACATATCGGACAGTATAGTTTTCATTATCATTCCAGCCAGTTGGCAACAGTTCAGACTTATCTTCATCCCCAGTCAACGTTCTCTGAAATCGATAATATGTCACTTATACAAGTTTATGCATTTTCATACAGCTGATAAGGGAAACAATAAATAATTCTCTCAGCAGCATTATTGTATTGGATAATAAGGCGCTCGACTTACAGAAGTCTCCATAAAAGATCTTATTCCATGATTGTTACCTACAGAATGTACCTGTTGTAGAATTAACAAGGAGAAAAAACAAATAGGTAATTTCGTTACATTTACTGTACGACATTTTTGATAGGGGATATTATAGTGCTTTGGTATACCTCATCGCCAATCCCAATGCTCCGGAATCCTCTTCTGGTTAAATTCCAATGAATAAAAGCAATCAATACATCAGACTTTCGTTTTATATCTTTTTGTACAGTCTTGAAAGTAAGATCCCATCCAAATAGCGGATCAGTCGCCATTGTAGCAATGTTCTCAGCGAATTATTTAAATGCTTCCCTGTCCTTCAACACTTCAAAATGGAAATGGCCTCGTCACGATTTAGCGACTTTGTTTTTCCTATTTTGTGTAATTATTTCCTTTTTCAACCAATCCATGAAATGGGAATTGCAGATTGCAGAAACGAATTTGTTTTGGCAAGCACTATTCCGACGCAATGAAGTGTTGTCAACCCCAGAAAACTAAAACACAGCAACTCACCAATAAAAAAAGGAGAAAATAGCAGATAAGGTAAAACGAAGCAGATTTTTTACTTATCTCTACTAGTTACTTGGACTCATAAATAGCTATAAAACTAAAATAACAAAATATAAAAAGTGTAAATATAAATATTTCTAATGTTGTATAAAAGATAAGAAAAGTTTATTACTAGATGTAAGAAAAACAAATTGTATAAATCCCGTTACCTTTGTAATTAAGTCGTTGGGAGTGAAATAACTTAATTATACTATTGCATGTCCGCTAGGACAAACTGTTGAGACCAACCATTTGTTACATCTATGTACCGACACAGTTTGAAGCAATAACAATAGCAAGCAACTTTACTCTACTTCACTTTACTAAAATTCAAATTTATTTATTTACAATAAATGTAGCTTGACAGACTTACATCTAAACTAAGGGTTTTGTATACTATCTGGATTGCGCACAGGCGAAATATGGCTCAAAGTTAGGTTAGAAAAATTCAACCTTAATGCGTTGCAACAAAACATATATTCCTTTGAAATGACATAAGAGAGACGCTGTGCCAAGTGAGACTTCCCAAAGTGATGAAGGTGTCCCGCTCGCACTATTGCCATTTCGAAACGACACTTATATATGGTAGAATTATTACCTGTAAAGCCGCGACTGTCGTAACCATTTTTTAGTTTTTATAACAATATAGTTGCATAAGATTTTAGTAAAAATTGCGAATAGATGCTAATAAAACAGAGTTTGATATTTATTTTGTATGAATGTACCTACATCTTTATGATTAATGATAATTTTTTATTTTTGACTAGAGTATCACCGTCGATTGCAAATGGCATACTATGGTGTATACAAAGAAGTGTGGTATGGTGACTATGCTGGACATATTTCTTAAACATGCTAGGTATACAATAGGTGTATAGTCGTGGGTGTCGTTTTTCATTTTTTTCAAAAAGGCATTGAAATTAAGTATGGCGGATGTCACTTTTTGCAAAAAGTCGTCATTGGTGTTGTTTTCTGGGTTTTTGGAGGTGTAGATTTCAAAATTAGCATCCAATTTGGAATTAAAGATGGCGTACGTCAGTTTTTTGAAAAAGTCATGGGTGCAATTTTCGAGGTTTTTGGGGGTGTAGATTTCGAAATTGGCATCCGTTTTGAAATTAAAGAAGGTGGACGTCACTTTTTGAAAAGGCCGTCATGGGTGTCGTGTTTCATTTTTTTTGTATTGTAGATTTCAAAAATGGCATCTATTTTGGAATTAAAGATGGCAGACGTCAGTCAGGCAAATTTTTCGCGCCAAAAACTACTGTTGAATTTATGATGAGATGCTTAAGTAAATCAACATATTTATGAACTATTAACTGTCTATTTTCTATCACTTCTATTAGTATTATGCAGGTTTTTACTATTGTCTAGTCTAAATATGATAAAATCATAACAACGTATATATAGCTATCTAAGTATGTATAGCACATCTTTTTTCTCACACCCTATACGCAATTGACGATTCTAGTCATACTTATCTATGGAAAACACAGTAGGGTTGGTAACACTGACGCAATGGCTAATACAAAGTTGACAGGCTCTTGACTCTTAACTGTGAATCAATTTAAAACGGTGGCGGCACGGCGTAGTATTCTTATAAGTATCATAAAAAATATAACGTCTCAGCATTTCCTAGAGTTTTCACGTATCTACACATTTAAAGTAATGATTTGTTGTTAAAACTCCAAATCTCAATTGAGGTCCCCAATCTGGCAACAGTGTGACCTCCACAAATATACCCAATACAAAATGATTTATAAGTAGACCAGACACTAAAATAATAATAATAATTACAGAAGTAAGAGGGCGAGGGCGTGATGTTCAATTATGAAAGTGTGAACAGGACGACACTAATAAATTTTAAAGTATCTCATCAAAAATAACTGTTGAATTTTTGATGAGATACTTTAGTAAATCAACATATTCATGAACTACTTTATATCATTTCTATTCGTATTGTGCATATTATGCATACTAAATATTATGATAAAATCATAACATCGTTTATATAGCTAGCTATATAAGTATGTATAGCAAATGTTTTTTCTCTCACCCTTTTACTCTAGTAACTTCTCCACCTATTCTCCCTCCACGATCTAAAATTACTGGGTAATGTACGAAAAAGTTACTGAAATAAACTGAAAAAGTATTAAAATACTGGTTCTGGTCACACTACATTGACATGGGGCCATGGATGTATAACAATATCCTTGCATTGGGCTCAACAATAGGTCTACTGTAAATAAATGTGGTTTCATTAAGTTTTCTAGAGACAATCAAGCAAAGCACGAATGACACGAAGTGCTTGTAGCAAACAATAATTGCAGTGTCTTAATGTTATCTATACTCTATCGTAAATATCGCAATAAAGTAAGTAAGTTCGTATAGGCCGGGTGGCTAGCCCTGGTGTCAGAGTTTTGAAGCCGCCTGAAAGCCACTGACATGGCTAAGCGGTTAAAACAACCGGGACCTTCAATTTAACGTGTCATCCGAGCCACGGTAGCGCTCAGTTGGAAAATGCCACCCGCGGTCACCCATCCAAATACTGACCGTGCGGAACGTTGCTTAATTTCGGTGATCGCTGACAATCACCTAGTCAAACTACGCTACGAGCGCTAATGTCGCAATCACAGATATATTCTGTAAAAATAATAATAATAATCTGTTGTAATAGCTCTATGGTCGCAATGAAATGTAACTATACTCTTAGATTAGACTTAGAAAATGGAAGGCGCTATGGACAGATCTTACTCGGACCCGGACGTAAGTCAGACTCATCTTCAGAAAACCCCCACCGATTTCTTTACGTCGCGTCAAAAAAGAAAGAGACAAGACGATTATAGTTCAGAATTTAGTAATTTTAAGGAAGAAATAAAGTCTTTGATGCTCAGTCAGGAACACAAACAAAATAAAATTCTGAAAGAGATTCAGCAAGGGAATCATGATGTGAGGTCGGCTATAGCCCTCTTAACGTCACAGAATGAAGAATTCAAAAAAAGAATTTGCAATTTAGAGAACACAATACGTGAAGATAAAAATTATATAACAATTTTAGAAGACAAAATTGAAGATCTGCAAATGACGAGTCGTAAAGCAAACTTTGAATTAAAAAACGTACCAAAAAAGACAAATGAAACAAAAGAAGACTTATTAGAAATGGTTGTTTGCCTGACAAAAAATGTGGGCGGTAACTTAAATAAAAACGACATAAAAGATATATACCGAGTGAAAGGTAAGAAAGAAGTTAAAAATACCCCCGTTGTAGTAGAAACGTCTTCCACGTTAATAAAAAATGAAATGTTAAAATTGTGCAAGACTTTTAACATCACACACAAAACGAAGCTGAGGGCATTGCACCTAGGACTACGGACATCTGAAGATACTCCCATTTATGTCGCAGAGCAATTAACAGCTAAAGGCTCTCGACTTTATTTTCTGGCGCGGGATCTGAAAAAATCCGGAAAATACAAATTCTGCTGGACTGCATACGGCAAAGTTTATTTAAGGAAAAATGAAAGTTCGCCTATTATTTTAGTAAAAACAGAGAGTCAGGTGCAGCAACTGCTGCAACAGGAATGACTAGACTTTGTATATCGACTTAAAGTATGGTTTCAAATCTCCTGTATTATATATGATCAAAATTTAGATTCTAGTTATTTTCAAAATTTAAACTTCAATTATTCGGTATTGTTTTTCTGCATGTATACTATAAATTTTATATATTACACAATTTGCACACACTTACACATCTCAAAAATACACTTGTACACATTAATACAACTCATAGTAGGTCCATTTATGTATTTCTACTATCAATTGTGTGAAATCTATGATTCATTCTCACACTTGATGAACCAAAGTGACACGTATTACTATCTGATATACAACTGCAGCTTTTTTATAATTGATTATGGATAATAGTTCCCTTTCTATATTGAACGAAATAGACGATATTGATATTGCTCAAAGTATCCAATGTGATATTGAAGATCTTCATAAGAAAATATCTGTTACGCAAAATGACCTCAACATTTTTTGCCAAAATATAAGAAGCGTTTATCGCAACATTGATGATTTCATCTTAACTATTGGTGCAACCAGTATTGTCTCAGACATACTGATTTTAACTGAATGCAGGATACAATCGGATAAACCAATTCCTTTAATAGCAAATTATACATCATATGCAACAACTCACCATTTAAATCAAAATGATGGAGTTGTCGTGTACATAAAAAATGGAACCGTAGTTACTAACATAAAGGAAGTGAAATTAAGACATGCGTCGTGTCTCCAGATAGATACTTATAATTATTCTTTTTTATGTATATATCGTTCTCCATCAAACAATAATGCTGATGCTTTCATAAATTCACTAAATTCACATTTGGAATCATTAAAATCTTGTAAAAATATAATGATAACAGGTGATATGAATATCAATTTAATTGCAAAAGAGGCGGAGCAAAGTTATGAGAGGACAAATAGAGTGAATTACCTTAATATGTTAGCGATACATAGCATAATGGCAGGACATGTTTTTCCAACTCGAGAAGGTAACTGTCTGGATCATGTTATGTTAAGATGTGATAAAGATAAAGAATCAGTAAAAATCGCGATTTTAAACACGAGTACTACTGACCATCTGACCATTTTTATAAAACTATCTGGCAAAAAGACAAATAAAGAATATACAAAAATAAAAACTGTCACTGATTTTAATGCAGCTCTTTTAAGCCTAGCAGGAAAGAATCTTGTAGAACTGTTATATTGTGATGATCCTAACCTATTAGTTCAGCAGTTAGTAGAAAAAATTTCAGAATCTCTCAGAGAGAATACTAGCACTGTACAAATTCCGAGAAACAAACGCAATATAAAACCATGGATAAGTACTGGAATTTTACGTTGCATTAAAAACAGAAACAAGCTTCAAAAAAAGGCAAAGTTGGATCCTTATAACGAAATATTAAAAATAACTTATAAAAGATATAGAAATTTCTGTAATAATTTGATTAAAAAACTAAAAAGAAACTACGAACGAACGCAATTGACTAAAGCTACTAAAAATTCTAAACTTCTTTGGAAAAATATAAGATCAATAACACACTCAAATAAAACGAAAACAGATAACTCAAAATTACTGAATATAAAATCATCTCCGTCAAAGTCTGTTAATTATATAAATCACTATTTTGCAAATATTGGTAAAAAGTTAGCAGAGGATATGTTAACAAACCATAAATTACCAGATCAAAATACAGGTGGCACACAAGTTAATTCTTTTGTTCTGTTAGACACCGACCTAAAAGAGGTGCATGATGTACTTATGAGCCTCAAGTCAGAGAGTGCTCCTGGGTGGGATAATATCCCAACTAGCTTCCTTAAATTGGCTAAATATCACGTAGTTCCAGTTATATGCCACTTAGTAAATCTATGCTTTTCTCTGGGCGTATTTCCTCTGCTTTTAAAGAAATCTATAATAACTCCCGTCCATAAAAGTGGTGACACAAAAGATGAAAACAACTATAGACCAGTGTCGGTATTGCCGTGTATTTCAAAAATGTTAGAAAAATTAATTAATAGTAGGCTTATTAAATACCTTAGCAAATTTAACATAATTTCTGACTCACAATTCGGATTCCAAAGTGGTAAATCTACTGAAGATGCTGTTACAGCAGTTACTTCCTTTATAGTAGATCAAGTAGACCAAGGACGTAAATGCGTAGCTGTATATTTAGATTTAAAAAAAGCGTTTGACACCGTTTACGTCCCCATTCTTCTGGAAAAATTATACAAGATTGGTATTCGAGATATAGCTTTAGCTCTTCTAAAAGATTACTTAAGTAACAGGAAACAAAGAGTCAAAATTGGAGTGCACATCAGTGACGATGCTGACATTACATACGGCGTGCCTCAAGGGAGTGTGTTGGGACCTACTTTGTTCTTAATATATATCAATAACTTGTGCAACCTTAACTTATCGAGCGCAAAAATCTTTTCCTATGCTGACGATACCGCGGTTGTGTTTTCAAACACCACATGGGAAAAAGTACGCCTACAAGCAGAACATGGTCTTATAAAAATAAATCAGTGGTTAAAGCAAAACTTACTTACCCTGAATGCTTTAAAAACAAATTATATGTGTTATACTATTTATAATAGAACCCAACCTAAAAGCGACTTCAGTATAAAACTCCATAACTCAGATACTATACATAATTCTAAGTGTGATTGCACAATATTAAATAAAGTAAATTCAACCAAGTATTTGGGAGTTCATATTGACCAGAGACTATCTTGGTTTACACAAATTGATGCTGTTGGGACTAGGATAAGGAAACTGGTTTGGATTTTTAAGTCCCTACGATATGTTGCACCACAACAGTTACTTAATAAAATTTATATTGCTTTAGGTCAATCTATTTTATCGTATTGTTTGCCAATTTGGGGAGGAGCAGCTAAAACTAAATTTATTGAGGTTGAAAGAGCCCAGAGAATCTTACTCAAAGTTATGTATTTCATGCCATATATATATCCTACTAACCAACTGTATTCATTAAGCCAGCTTCTGACTGTCAGAAAACTTTACATCGTACAAGCAGTTCTCAAAGTTCACAAAGATACACCATATAATGATAACGTTCTTAACAAAAGAAGAAAGGATAAAGCAATTGTGGTCCAACCTGTCAAAAGTTCTTATGCTAGCAATCAGCTTGTTAATAAATCAGCACGATTATATAATGAAGTTAATAAAGTTTTGAATATCTATCCAATGAATTATCATGACTGTAAAAAACATCTAACCAGTTGGATACTTACTAGAAACTATGAGGAAACAGAAGAACTGTTACAAATCAAGAAATAATAAATAAATAAATAAATTAACTTAAAAATATGTGTATTTTGGACATGTTGAGTATTAGGACATAACACACACACGCATGCACACACACACACTCATATACACGCATGCACACACACACGCACTCACACATACACACACACACGCTCTCACACATACACACACACACACAAATATTGAAATGTGAAATATTTTTGAAAATTTTGTAAGTTTAGAGTAAGTTGTAAATTTTAAAATGCATTTTATAAAAATTGTTAAAGATAACCAAGTTGTTACCATAGTATGGATATCGAAGAGCGGGGTCTTCTGACACAGGTATTTTTATACCTAATAAAAGGCTCCAATCTACATTAATTTAAGAAACTATTGGTTACAGAAATAAAAACTATTTTATTTTATTTATTATTATTATAGATTATAGAGGGAACTATACTCTATAAAATTTAACTTGATCTCTGCGACAGTGACATTGACATAGAAGATTGACATTTTTAGTGTTGCGATAGTGGTGTAAAAAGTCGATTATCAAACAATGTTGTATTGAAATCGAATGAGTAGTTGAAGGTGAGAAATTGGATTTTATTTACTTACTATTATTTAAGATCAAGTATGTACACATGTAAATAATGTTATGATATTAATTAAATACTCATAATAATGTAACGATAGTATTTATCGACGTTTTTCACTATTATCGATGCTAATGTAACATATAATTGGGTTTCATTTAATTACACATGTAAAAAATGTTATGATATTAAAATATACAATAAAATTAATACTAAATTAAGTTTCATTTAAAATATCGTTAGTATAAACCATCGATATTTAAAAAAAAAAACTCTATCTAAAACTCTGTGGTCACGATCATTCGTCGCCCATCACTAATCGGCATGCCCATAATGTATGACATTGACAAGTACTGTCTGTACTATTAAGAAATTCAAGACTTCATAGGCGTGATTTTTCTAACAGCTGTCGCAGAGATCAAGTTAAATTTTATAGAGTATAAGCTTACGGAACGTATTATAACCCTTCGAGCATTGGTATATGCTCGAAGGTTATAACCCGATTCGGACACGAACGTGAACGAGACGAGTGGTTGCGCAGTAGCAAATTAGCAATACATATATCTGTTGTTTTTCATTGTTCTGAGCAATTTATTCATGTTAGCGATGCAAGAGAGGAGATATTTGTGTGCAGCTTGTAGCTAACTTCAAAGACGTCAAGGTGTTTGATCATGGTAGATGCTGTAATGTACTCTCCCAAGTGTTTTATTCAACATAATATAGTCATATTACTTAATATGTTTAGGGGTAGGAAGAAATCTTCAAAATGATCTTCTAGATACGCTTGATCAGAGAAGGCCTAGGTTCTAGTCACGAGCTCATCATACTATAGAGAAATATCGCACTCTGACAAGTTTTTGAAGTGAAAACTTCTTTCGCGGCGTTGTTCCCCTTTCGGATGGGTAAAAAAATGTTAAAATCACGTCAGGCCACGTGTGACCTGATCGAAAATTCGTAAGGATTTTGAGGGAGAGTAGACAGCTGGCGAGATCTAGGAGAGGAAGTAATAATCCCCACTCTTTCAACCGCGCGGCGAATATGTATGCCTGTTCCTGCTGTTTTGTTTAAGCAGCGCAGGGCGCTTGCGTGAGTGTAATAGTCATATACAGTGGAATCTCTATAACTCGAATGTCTATGGAAATGCAAAAAACTGACTTAGTGAGTCTTCGACTTAACAGGCATCAAATACTTCATACCTCGGTATGAAGTACTCGTATTTGATGCCTAAAATTTCGACTAATGAAGGCGTGATTTTGGAGTATGTTTTATGATGTGTTGAGTCGAAAATAAAAATTCGTTTTAAGTTTTATCGTAAGTATTTATTGGAATCATTTACACAATTAAAAAACTCCTATTTTGATGCCACTTTTT
The DNA here is from genome assembly GCA_949316475.1 of Hypomecis punctinalis. Taxonomy (NCBI): domain Eukaryota; kingdom Metazoa; phylum Arthropoda; class Insecta; order Lepidoptera; family Geometridae; genus Hypomecis; species Hypomecis punctinalis. Next base: position 5,972,156 of record OX438798.1, read on the forward strand.
ACCGCTTTGATGAACTCAAATTTTTCATATAAGAGTTAAAGTTGTTTCTTTTCTTTTATGGCTCATGTTATTGAAAAACAAAAACAAAATTAAGAAACTTCATCATTATCTTATGGCTTACACCTGTGTATACATAAACTTTTAAGTAACACAGCTGTGTTACTTAGAAAGTTTGATGAATAGATTTATTCATTGCACATGCACAATAGAATAAAGGCAACCGACACTCTTTTTTGATTTTATTGAACTCTATCTAGCTCGGCGAATTCCAAATGAAACTTCATTATTTTTTTCTAACTTCGACTTACAGCGTCTCATTTTTGAAATCGGAGTTATCGAGTTCAAAAATGTACTAATGCCGACGCAGGGAAATAATATATTGTACGAGTTACAAAGTAGAAATAATTCGTGATACCGAGTATTTGGCGATTGAGCGGAAGGGAATGGCGTTTTTTTCGACTTACTGAGGATTTCGACTTATCAACGTTCGAGATTTCACAGTACCTTTATTGCGTAAGGGTAATACAAGATGGTAAGTTTAAATGATAAATTAAATGATAATACCTACTTTATATGTTCAAGTTTTCACTACTGCAATCCGCGCAACCCGTTGTTTTAGAAATGAAAATTTCTTTATCGGCGTCGTGCACTTTTTGGGATGGGTAAAAAATGTTAAACTCTTGTCAAGACACGTGAACTGATCACTTCTGCCGACACTGCCGGAGTGTCTGGAATGTATACCTCGTTGTTTTTTTAATGTGATTACTGACGCATGAAGCATGAGTTATTGTCACGTTCCACCTGTGACTTGATCCGAGCGTGCAAACAAGAGCGGCGAGCAAGTGATAGAGAGGCACGATCGGTCTACATGTGTGTCTTGTTTCAGTTGTTGATACAACAATGTTTTCTTGTGACGTTATCTCGTAAAATCATAGTCCGTAAACTGATTTTACAGAATAGTAGACAACCAATTGTTTGTTTGGCACCACATAACTAGCAAAAGCATCTCATTATGTGGCTGCTCTGTGGGGCTTCTAGCAATCGTCACATATCGACTCTATTGTTGTATTGTGGAGATTTTCTATTAAATTTTATAACAACGAAAAATTAATAAAGCTCATAATGAGGAAGTTTCCCGTTTTCTAGTTTTAATTTTTTTTGATTACACTAAGTCTGCAATAAATAACGGTGTTTTTATTTCTCAATTATCTTCAAAAATGACGGAGTTATGAGTTTTTAGACATGACCGCACGAAATCAAAAACATTCGTGACAGATTTACGCGTGTGACGTCACAAGATTCAGAAGCCGCGTATAAAGAAAATGTATACTTGTGAGGTCTACTATTTGGAAAACTACTAGTTAATAGATACAGATGTAAAACTGCAGGTACACATGCCACCTCTTGTTCCATTTAGATAAAAAGTTCATTTTATTCACGACAAAATGTAATGCAGACTAAATTCGCAATATTGGAGGGTTAGTCCCAAAGTAAATGTTAATAATCATATAATGATGAGTACAATAACATCTTAGAACGTATCCGTGGCTTAGAAAAATACCCGGCATTGAATGAAGAACTTTATTTGCTTGTTTCCTTACCCACGGCGCGCCTCCTAAGTCACACGCATAAATCCATCGCGGGGCTTTTTGATTTCGTGCGGTTATGTTTAAACTTCCTTACTCTGTCATTTCTGAAGATATTCGAGTATTTCTTTCTCTGTATCTAATTTTCTAACGTCTTTATATGTATATATAAATAATAATTTTTATATTTTATGAGAAAGGAAACTTCCTTATTACGACTCTGTGAAGGGGCAGAGAGGGGTCTTGAATGTGGGATACTGTTGGTCTTGGTATATGTGGCGGCACGCGTGGTCACCGCGCGGTGAAAATGTTTTTAACGTCGGTGATGCTTGATGGAAAAACCGATCAAAATGGTCAGTCAACTGTTGGAAAACTTATCGGTTTTTCGCTTGTTTAATCTGTATTGCGAATTTGCGACACAGACACAACGAACGTAAAAACAACATGGCGGCCAGTGTCAATTTCGGGAACGTCTCGTCGCGGACGTGAAATAATGAATTTTGTTGTTTTAGAATATGGGTGAATATGTGCAATAATTTATCATACTTTTGTGTGCAAAGTGTTGTGTTTTGATATTAATTGTGTAATTTGAGTGAGAAAATGGCGTCGGATAAGATTAAAGTCGCGGTTCGAGTTCGTCCTTTTAACAGGCGAGGTAAGCTGGTTTCATTTTGCTAATAAAAAGAATTTGCTATCAGACTTGACTACCTGCTGCTAACTTATCTTTGTATATTGTAGTTTATCTTGAAAATTTCAAGGTGTTCTTATTGCCAGCATGACTTAGGTACTGCTTTATAAACAGCTATTTCTTACTCTGTAATTTATAGTCAGTTTTTATTCATATTTACTCTTCATAAACGTTGTTAGACTCGGTAATTCAGTGTTAATAACAGTACTACAATAGCTGAATAGTTAAATATTCGATATTGTTGTCAGTTTCGAAAAGAATTGGTTTTATTTATACAGAAAAACAAAAAAAAATTGTTTCTATTATTTTGGTTGTCATAGGTACTAGCCACAAAAATAAATTTGACTCAAGGAGGAATACAATTTAATGTATTGCCTGATAATTTTTTATCTAAATAAAATGTACACATAGGTACATGGCAATGTCATCAAGCAGCGCTAGACTTGAAGTTCTTAATATTTTAATATGTAATTGCCAGAAAATAATTGCATATTTGTTATTTATCAGCAGAACAATAATTTCTGATCTGAAGATGCAAATTGACAGTAAAATAAAGTTGTTATGAGGTTTTACAATTTGCTGTATTTCCACAATAAAAAAAATACAGATTTGAATAACATTGTGGTACTTACTAGATAGTTAGCTGTGGTAGTCTAGTGGTAATGGCACTTGCCTTACAATCGTGGGGTTGTGGGTTCAAACCCAGTCCCGTACCAATGAATTCCTTGGAATTTATGTACAGAATTTCACACCACTGGCTTTTCAGTGAAGGAAAACATCATGCGCCAACTTGCATTATGTCCAAAGAAGAAAATTCATGGCATATGTGAATCCACCAACCCCCACTGGGCCAGCATGGTGGATATGGCCCAATTACCCTTCATGGCCTACATCCTGCAGTGGACTATTAAAAAGGCTGGTGAAAAAAAGAGTACAGTACTAGATAGAAATGTTTGTATGTCCTTACAAATACTGTAACAACAGCTATAGATAAATAATATTCTGTTGTATTGCTCTGGGGCACGTTTACACACTCCAGATAATTTTTATGCTGGATACTTTTTTTCTGTGGGATGTCAGTGAGTGGCGTCATAGCTATACCAATCATAGCTCTTAAATCTATTACAAACTAATCACATCTGTCAACTCTGGAACCATTTGTCAAATTCGATTTGATGACAACTAGTTGACCAAACTGAGACAAGATATATATCTACTTAAAATCCCCCTGCAACTTAGCCTAGTCAGGAGAAAAATTATACTGGTGGGAGTGCAGGAACAGAGAAAATTAATTTTTAGCCTGGACATTTTTTCGCCTCATGAATGCCATAAACGGGTGACATAGACTTACAGTACAACACAAAAAAGATGAAGAACCACAATCTGAGCTGTCAATTATGGTTAACATCCTAGCATTTTTCTCGTTTTATGTTATTTTGTGGATTTTGTACAGAAAAACAGTAACATTATGCAAAAAATAATGCAAAATATGCTAACAAAGCGATGGTGGCGACCTCAATTATTTTCAAGTTATTTTCGGTGACCTTATTCCTGAGTAATGACAATGGTTGCTGTCAAATTCATATGGTATCCCTAGTAATGGGGCTATTTTCAGCTCATCACCTTGTATACCTAATTTTGGTGCATATTGCATAACTGAGAAAATAATGAGTTAAAAAATTCAAAAATCACCTAATTTTATTTAAATGTATAAGAAACAAACTGTAATAGACTGGATCTTTGGATAAAGAAGGAAAAATATCTTTGAGAGGTAAATACTTAATTTTATTCGACTGCTTGATATAGGCACATCAGTTTATAATGCTAGACGAGCAGCCACTAAACAAATAAATAATAAACACCTAGTACAGAAAATCTATTGAGCAACAACAATGCCAGCAATATATATATGTATGAAAGCAAACTTTTTATAGTTTAGTATAAATGTTGTTTTTAAACTTTCACGATTTGAACACATTATTATATACTATGGGACGACAATGCCACTGGGCCGAAACGTCGGGGTGGTGGTATTGATTTGGTAGAGGTATTTATTTATCTCGTAATTTTAGTGCGCGATTAATCCCATAATATATAATAATAAGTTTAATATAAAGTTTTCTAGTACATATATGTAGTTAAAAAATGTGTGTTGTCATTGCATTAGAGAGTAAATTGAGCGGCTGATGACTCCTTGAAAAAGACGCATAACAAGTCTCCAGCAACTAATCATCTGGGGCAACAGAGGTGGATCAAATATGCTGTCTTTGCCTGTAATTGCGGTCACTTGGTTCTTGTTTGTTTTAGTCTTTTGTGTGTTGTGTTGGTGAAGTTTATCAATAAAATAAATAAATATGCCAACAACCCAGGGCCATGCTCCATTGTTTTAGGGAGCTCAGCTGGTTTGAGTAAGGTGGCAAAGGCAGAAGGAATGTCAGTCACATCACCCCATCTATAATTAAGGCAGCTAATGAAGTTTTGCAATCTTAGGCTATGTAGGTGCCTACTATTAGTAATCAGGGAAGCAGTAATCAGGGATTCCTATATTCTATAATACTTTACCCATCTAGGCTATTTATTATTCACAGATACTTGTCTTGTTTCAAATGTAACAGTAGAGCATGGCTAGGATATGCGCCACAATATAATTATATAATTATTAATTTATAAGTGGAAAAATGTGACAGGTACATAATGTGTACAGGGTTATTTGCTTGCCCTGTACTAAGCCGAAAAGGAATTAAGGATTAAAACCATCATTGTGAACAACTTTTAATTAATAACTAAAAACTTAATGGGGCTAAGCAAAACTTTGAGAAAAAAAAAAGAGCTGTTCCCTTTGCAACTTGGAATCGACAAAATGTATAAAAAATCAGATTTTTTTCCATAAATCTGGGTTGGCTCCATAGAAAAAGTTGTTTATAATGATAGTCTGAATGACCTCCTTTCGGGTTAGTACACCAGTTCTGGATACCCCTGTATACACAAGCAGGCTTTTTGTTTGCATGTTTAAAAACATTTAATTAGTCAGATTTGGTACCAAATTGAATCACTAAGGCTAGCTTAAATATGCACTGTTGAGACAATTTTCAACACATTTGAAAGATTGCATTAAAAACGATAATAAAGATTATAATGATAAAGACGAAATGTATGAAGATTCCAATTAGATTTTCTAGATGACAGTACACAATTTTGCTATTAATTAGTGTTGTGTTTTTGGTTTATTTATGGAGTTATTCCATAGTGATATGGTTAAAATAATCTCTTAGTAGTGTTAGAGCTATTTTAAGACTTTCAGTGTGCATCTGGCTCACTCAAATGTGTTAATGTGCATGATGCATACACTGCTTTGCTTGCCATTTATTTTAGCCAGGTCTGCAAATCATGCATATTCTAGGTATGTAGGTAGTAGAGTAAGCATGATTATGGCCCCACTCTAATTATTATTAAATTTGTTTTGTATTTGTGTGACAAACAACCTATTACCTTCTTGTTGCATATTAATAGAATGTTAAACTTAATAAATATCGGCCGTAGGATGTCCACTACTACAATATAGCCCTATGAATCTCCAATAGTTCCTGCAGTCTTGATGAGATTATTCGTCTAATTTGTCGATATACGTCCTATGCTGCATTTGTTATTCCCCATTCGAGAACTTTACGGCCCCGTGAACGTTATGTTATCTTAATCTCGGACATCCAATCAGGGAACTATGTGCGTTGCCCACTGCCACTTCAACTCGCTAATTTGCTGAGCTTCATCGGTAACTACGACAAATCCTATCTACAATTGTTAGTCAGTAAACGCGAGACTAGATACTAGCCTTAAGCTCAGTACCTATCCAAGAGGCAACCTCGAGCCGAAGCAACGCAACTGGAGACGCGATGCTCATGCTGAGGCACGCTTCTCCCTGAAGTAAAAGAGAAGAAAATTGCACTCAGTCCGCCTCAGGTAGAAGCCGGTCTGAGGTTAATCAAATAGATATAGATCGAATCATACAAGTCGACGGATGTAAAGTTAGCTTTAAGCTGCGTAAGATCCAATCCTGACTGAAGCTCACATAACGCTGAGCGTCGATTACATATTTCGCAACCTCAGAGCAAATAAAAAAATCAAGAGAGAATGTTGTGAACAAACAAGTGATGCCAACCAAAACTACGCCTCGCCGTGTACAGACAAATACACACACATCCAGGTAACTATGAAACTACGCCTTGGCTTGTCAGTCAAACTATGGCGGCGCAACAGCGACGCGCTCACACATATATAAAAAACCGGCTTCACTTGACTGTTCAACGACGTTCCCTCTGGATTTTTTTATTTGCTCTGAGTTCGCAACTTGCAATTAATTTCGCATCCACCGACTTGTATGGTTGGGCCTTTACACCATCCAGCTGCTAATCATCGTAATATTTACCTGCAGCAAATGGGGCTGCATTTGCGGTACATAAAATAATCTCTAGTACCTACATGTGTGGCCAGTGATGATAAGTCCGCATCAAACCACGAAGTAATAGCGCTCTTTTGCCCTCTAATGTAGTACTCCAGTACTGTCCGACTCTGAAATCGTTACATTACGATCGTAACTGTGCCACTTTCATCGTGCGTCTTTACGTAATTCTCCGAATCGATTCTAGATGATTGTGATATCTCAAATATCTAGATTTGAGATATCACAAGCGGTATTGGATGAATTAGGCGCCAATTATTCCTTGTGACTTGGTGCCTTATGGAGTGGATAAACGAAAGTAGACGTTGTGAGGTCGAAATGTGCTTCGTGACTTGGTTTTAAGGCTACTTGGATGTAAAATGACTAACATTCAGCTTAATACTATACGGTGTAATTCCTTTCCAAAAGATTGTTGCTTGATCTTCCGACGCCCCTTGATGAGATTTTACATCCCTCTGATATCAACACCTTCGTAAAATCATCGCATTATAAAAATAACTCTACATGAGTATTTAAGAGTCTAATCAGAAGGGATTTACCGCGAATTTTACACTTCGTTTGCGTCATGTACAGCCGACACAGACAGAGTTTTGAAGAAGAGCGTAGGAGAGATTCTAATAATCGCAGAATATTGAGATTGTTGCCCGTTTTTTCGGGTACTGGCACATCAAAATAAAATAAGCTAGTAAGTATATCCACAATACCAAAACAGTAGCGAACAGTAGGCATCAAGTGGATGGAATTGGCAAGATATTCAGGTGAATGGCATAATCAAAGGGAGATATATTACCAGCTGTGGGATACCAAGGGCTGATGATAATGATGATCTGCAAAAAAGATCTGTATGACTCTTATCAGAATCATATTCATATTCATTTATTTGCGGATATGGGTACAATAGGTTGACATTGAATCGTAAGAACACGTCGGGTGCTGCTCCAAAGTGGTCTATCTGCGAATCTTTATAGGAAGCTTAACTTCAATAGTAGACGTACGCAGTATAATAATATAATCCTATTGCGACATTCACCTTTCCCACCAAGTTTATTTCCTTCATCGTGTTCTTGGATCAGCTTTCTAATAGACACCTACGCTGTAAACCTAACTCCGTCGACTCGTGACCGTTTTGCTTATTAAATAAATCCTAACAAACAAGAGAAAGTAACGCAAACCTATTTACGACGACGAGAAAATTTGATGCGATTGCGACATGGCCCAGTAAACACTCGCGGAAAAGCGGATTTTTTTCATTTAGGTATTAATCTATAATAATTATGAGATGAGACAATGCGTTTGAAGAAATTCGTCAAGTTCTTTTTCTTCTATTACCTACGTAATACGTTAACAATCATAGATGCTTGACTGATATTATAAATTATGAAATTATCGAGGATATTATACTACTAAATCAAATATTACGTCATCGAAATATCCCCAGACTTTAGGATTTAGCTAAATAGTCTAAAATACTGATTTCATTATTGATAAAAATTGTCCCTGTCGTTAAACCATGGACGATAGTAGACAACCAATTAAGCAAATATGTATCTAGCTTTTCATTTATTTCTCATTCTCTCAGACATTAGACGTAAGAACGCGTAGCGGTAATCATGTTACCTCTATTGTTGTCACCGTTGTTATAACGTACAAGGCAACATAGTAAAGCAAAAATTAAACCAAGGAAGTAAGCGATGAATGGATAACTCTTAATGGATCATTATTTAAATGAATGGATCACACTTTTTCACATAATGTTACTATTTTTCTGCCCATAGCGGCACTTAGAAACGTAGTATGTACGTTAAGCGGTCTACACACCAAAGCCGCTGACCCGGCGGCACAGCCCGGCGGCTTAGTGCCGGCGGGTTAACTCGGCGGCTTAGTGCCGGCGGGTTAACCCGGCGGCTTCAGAATGTCTGAGCCGAACGACACGACAGCCGCGGCATGTGGTGTTCTAGTAATTGCCAAATAGTCGTAGAGATGCCGGCGGGCAACTGACTGAGTGAGTGGAGAGGGATGCCATCGGCATCGGCATGCTGCCCCGCCGGCTTGCCCGCGCGGGCGCAAGCCGGCGGCATGATTGTACAAAATAAGGCCGGCGAGTTGGGCCGGCGATCCGTGCCGCCGGGTCAGCGGCTTTGGTGTGTAGACCGCTTAAATCTAGTTATATGCTAGTCGTTCTCAGCTTTATATAACCTAACGCCAGACCGTGCACAGGACTAGAGTCACAGCCTACAATGAAATTAGTGCCCAAGTAGAGTGACGGTAGTCTATACACAAATCGAGCTAAATGCTAGTCGACCTCAGTTTACATCTCTCTAACTCCAGAACGTGCAACAATCAGGACTATTGACTAGTCTCACAGCCTACTGTAAAGTTAGTGCGCAAGTAGTGCATCATGCTGAACCGGATTCTAAAAACATCGGCGCGGACGCAACTCGACCTCGAGTTGGCTCACCGCTCGTGTCTGGCTCCAATTGCATTTTATTAAACGTCTTAATCTTATTTTAGCTGGTCTATGATGCTAGATTATCTACTTATGTCTGAGTCTAAACTACTTCTTTTATTATCCGCTCCATCACAAAGCAATATACGATGCTGCTTTAAGCAATAAATGATCCAATTGTTGCACTAGTTTTGAAAGTATGTAATTTTGTTTTGTGTTCTTGTAATAGAAGATGTGAATAGTAAACAATTAATGAATTTGTCTCTAACAGCTATTATTATCGTTATTTAGTAGTTGGTCCCATAGTATAGTAATTTATTATGATGACCCACATACACCTCTGAAAGTCCACAGGGACTTTTCAAACACTACTTTTAAGTACATACTTTGCATAATATTATCTTGCACTGATAACACTTTATCAGTTAAGTTTCATAGGCCAAAAATAAATCTGGCCCAAGTAACATTAGATTAGAAGAAGGGTTGGAATTCGTCTTCATTCTTGCTACATTTAAGTGACTATACCCAGAGCGAGTGCTTAACGACCGTATCCTCGCATTACAGGGGAAATTGTATCCCGAAATACCCTTCTAACGGTTGCAGTTTGGCTAAATAAGCACCGCACACGTCCGGGTCATTAGATCAAAGATACGGATTATTGGCCCTCCGCCACTGATATAATTATTATTACACTCGTATTACATGCAGTTATTATTAGTATAATTTATTTTTTGATAAAGGGTCAGTCCGCGGTAATCGATACCAGATAACTTTCAGATTCAGATTCAGATTCAGATATATTTATTGTTAAACTGTGTTACAAATAAAAAGGTCTTAAAAATAGTTTACAGTACCAACAGTTTCGCCCAAAATGGACATACAATATTTTTAGTACCTAGTCACAAAAAATTCAAAACATTTACCTACACATTTACATATCAATTTAATACACAATCAATTCAATTTACATTTCAATTTGTCAATAATGTCATAACATAAAAAATAAAATTAAATTGCAGAATAAGTAAACATTAAAATCGTTCACAAAATATAAGTATGACTTATTTAGGTAGCTTATCTTTAAGAAACTCATCTACCCTGTAGTAACTTTTTTGTATTAACAATTCAGAAACTTTCCTTTTAAATGTAGCTACGCTCTCCGATTCCAGCACTGATTTGGGCAAATGATTATAAATTACTGGACCCATCCCTAAAAAACTTTTGTTAAATAATGCAGTACTGTGAGGTGCCATACAAATTTTATTATGATTCCTTTTTGATGTCATGGCTTGAAACATATGCAAATTATTCCTTATAAATAGTGAAATTTCATAAATATACAGGCACGGAAATGTCAATATTTTTAATTTCTTAAAATACTCCTTACAGGAATCTGTGGTCTTTAAGTGGCACACTGACCTTAAGCATTTTTTCTGAGCTTTGAAAACAGTTTCCCTCTCGGTACAGTTTCCCCAAAATATAACTCCATATCGCAAGGTCGATGTAACATAGGCATTATACGAAGTAAGCACTGCTGTTTGGTTCACAACTTTCCCCAACATGAATAAGGCGTACGAATAACTATTTAATTTAGAGCAAACAGTTTCTGCTTGCTTATTCCAGTTTAAATCAGAGTCAATGTGAAGGCCCAGAAATTTCGTAACTGAAATTTCCTTAATATCGTTATTTAAATATTTAATTCCAGATGTCAATTTTCTATACTTGTTAAATGTCATTACATATGTTTTGTCCAAATTAATTAATAATTTATTATATGTCAACCAATTAATTAAATTACTTAATGCTAAATTTATTTCTGGCTCTAAAGGTTTATCATTATCACCTACGAAAATAGCTGTACTATCGTCAGCAAAAAGAACCATGGGATGGTTGATAGCATTAGGGAAGTCATTTATGTAAGAAATAAAATATAGGGGTCCAGCTATACTTCCTTGCGGTACCCCACACTTCACTACGCTAGGAGATGACAAATATTTTTTCTCTGTTTTCGATGTTGGACTTATTTGCACAATTTGTGTGTACTGAACCCGATTCGAATGGTAGGATTTAATTAAGTTTAGAGGATTTCCTCTTACTCCATATTTCTCTAGTTTGGAATATAATATATCATGGTCAACATAGTCGAAGGCTTTTGTCAAATCCATAAACATGGCATACACAGGTAGTTTTTTATCCCTGGCTGTAATTACAGTTTTTAACAAATTGTAAATGGCCATATTTATGGACTTATTTTTCCTAAAACCAACTTGTTCGTCGATAAGAATACCATACTTGTCCATGTATGAATAAAGACTAGCGTGAATGTAAGTTTCAAATATTTTTGATAACACTGGTAACTAGAGCAACTGGTCTAAAATTATTCATGACTTCTATGTCTTCCTTTTTGAAAAGTGGCTTAACTATAGTTATTTTTAATTTATCAGGATATGAGCCACACTCTATGCAAAGATTATTTATGTGGCTTAGTACTGGCGATATTATAATTGCAACATATTTCAAGACTTTAGTTGTAATTTCATCGTAACCTGTACTCGGGGTATTTTTTAACGAATTAATAATTCTGAAAATATCCTCTGGAGTAGAACTTTGCATAAACATTGAATTTGGATTGTTACAGTTAATATATTTAGAGGCGTCATTGTCTTGATTGCTAAGTTTAACTTCATTTACAAAGAAATCATTAAATGCATTTGCGATATCATTAGGATTTGTTAATACTTCATTGTTGTGTTTTATTTGCTTAATATCAGTTTTAGGAGGTTTGTGAAACGTATTTTTATTTATTATATTCCATGTTGCTTTGGATTTATTTTTAGCCGTTTTAATTGTGTAGTTATTAATTGATTTTTGAGTTAGTTTCATGATAGTTTTGAGCCGTTTAGTGTAATTTTTAAAAGTTTTGAAATTCTCGATACACGGTTTGTTTCTATACTTCCATAGCAATGCCCTCTTCTTTTTAGTGCATATTTTAATACCCTTTGACAGCCATGAAGGTTTTTTATGGACAAAATATTTACGTTTTACTAGAGGAAAGCACAGATCATACAGTAATTTAAATATTTCATAGAAGTGATTATAAGCTTCATTAGGACACTTGCTGGCATAAACTTCCCCAAAACTTAGTGTAGCTAAACTATCCTTAAAGGAGATATTGCAAAAATATATAGAAATTGGGCCACCACAGGGTACAGTATATCATAAATTGCTTCGTTTCTTCCACAAAAAGATTTTCCCGTTATTTTTTACAATAACAGTGTCCATTAAAAGTACTTTTTTGTAATCGGATTAAAAATAACATTGACAGTGTTTGAAAATAAGGTGGCCATACTCTTCTTCTTTTATATTTCGGTGTCACATGGTTTATGCATTTGCTAGTGTTAAGTATAAGTAATGAACCTTCTTTGGTATTATATCAAAATAGTTACAGTCTAAGTCACGCCATAGTCCAAAAAATCGCCGTCAAGTTAGTTCTCAGTAATATCACTGATAGAAACATGTTTCACAAAATAATAAAATGCAGCGACATGATTTTTCCAGAACGCCCCTTCTTTCCAAGGAAGTTTCAAAAATAAATATTCAAGCTTGAAACATTGAAGTAGAAGTATACATAAACTTCATTGGACCTGAAAAAAATACGCCAAAATGAAACAAAAGAAACGTATAAAGTCGTCATTGAAGTATAAAGTACCTATAAACGTGTCAATGTGATTAACATTAACGTTTGAAAAGTTAAAGTTAAAAGAAAACCAGTAACAAAACTCTTTAGTGCATTTTTTACATGTAGGCTATTAATTCTATGTAGGTTATATCAAAAAGGTTACATGTGACCAAAATGGCAGTAATTCAATGACTGAACAAAAATTAGATTGGAAAATGTGAAAGTACTCATAAATTAAGCATTTAATGCGGTTGTTTTACTCTGCGCATTTATTTATCATAGTTTATCGGATTTTTTGGGCTACTGTACCTAGTCTGATCCCATTTTGCAATATCTCCTTTAATCATATTATCCTCAGAGTAATCACGTCTAAAAGAGTACCAAAACTTAAATGGAAAAAAATCTTTTACCGGGCATATAAAATATTGCGCTGTATGGTCAGATAGGATCAGCTGTATCACTTCGCAAGATGAACCTCGAACATTATGAAGAAAATTGTCGATACAAGTGCCACTAGCTGGCCTTGTTGGCTCCTGAAGGGATATTTTAAGATTATAGCTCTTAACTATGTTTCTAAAAGTCTCTGTAGTTCTATTTTCCTCTAAAAGGTTAATATTAAAATCACCACAGATTAGTACTTTTTTGTTTTTTAAACATACCTGGCTCAGTATTTTCTCAAAGCACTCATAGAATATCGTTTTGGAAGCTAGTACTTTTCTACAAGCTCTGTAAATACAGACTATTATTAATTTTTGTTCGATTAGTTCGATAGCACAACATTCTATATTGTTGATCTTACTGCACCGTTTAACATCCGCTAGTTCTTTAAATTTATGACTTTTATGTACTTTTGTCCTAAGGTCAGGGTAATCAAACGACGTCCAGTATTTTCCATACATGATGTATATTTTCCATTTTATACATGAGTAAATGAGTTAAGTACACTTTCCATTTTCACATGATGAGTATATTATTATGAGTTACATAACTCTACTATTTAAACCGTTGTATAATTACTTAAAATATTATATATGCCTTTGGTAAAACAGGCACGAGTGCCGTCTACTCAGTCTAGTAGTCCTGAAAGCTCTACCGCCCAGATTATCAAAGCCCTGCGATTAATCTATAGAACAAAGAGGTATTGTACCATAATGCAAACAATGTAAAGGAAAGAGAAATACATACTCGCAAACATTACATGTTGGAATGAGATAGAGTAGCCTTCGTATAGTATCCCTACAGCTCGGCCATCCTACTTCTAGCGAGTCCCATCGCTATGAATGAGTAATCAAACCTTTTAAATAGTAAAAGTCAACGATAAACGGCTAATTAGCACTCCAACTGTCCAAAATAGTAGATTCTCTATTCAATAAAAGGTTATTACAGTCCAAATTATTCATCGTAGTTTCAAAAATGTACTGTTCTGAAATGCGAAATATCTATTTAGTACTAACGATTCAATTCACGCTTTGTTTATGATAATTATTTGCATCAACTATAATATATTCAATCATGTACGCATTTTATTTTAATTCAAAGTCATTTTTCTATCTCTTAATTTGACAGAGGCGATATTTTTATTCTAGGCCACAAAACATCGAATAAGTCAAATTAACATCAAGATCAAGACTAAGTAATAATGATAATCATTAACATATTTATAATCATATGATATTATGATTGGCTATATAAACCAGATAGTCACTTACTTCACTAAATTATATGTATAACCTAAATAAACACTATTTCTGCTATAATGCAGTAGTAATTCAAATCAAATTGGTTCACCATACAGACAATAAATTTCAATTATAATTGACTTTTTTTCTTATACTCGTGTGTTTTTTGTTGGAGGCTCACGTCTGCTCGTTATCACTAGAATTGTTATCATATGATTTGGTTAACAAATCTCTATTAAAAATCGTTCAAAGTTAAATCTTGTCAACTGCAACTACAGTTTTTAATTATATGCCTCGCTTACAAGTCAGAAGTGTGCCCTCAATCAGAAATATGTCATTGAGGAGCATCTCGGTAATTCGGTATGGTCCTTGGTATTTAGTATCAAAGTTAAATCTTGTCAACTGCAACTACGGTTTTCAATTATATGCCTCGCTTACAAGTCAGAAGTGTGCCCTCAATCAGAAATATGTCATTGAGGAGCATCTCGGTAATTCGGTATGGTCCTTGGTATTTAGTGTTAAATATTGAAACTTACCATCATGCGTCAGCTATCTCGCCACTCAACTATGTCTCTCTCTTACTGGGTCTTTTTCATTGTGTTGGTTTGGAGTCTTCCTGCGTTTAATCTTAATTAATTTATATATATAAACAGCGCCTTTTACCTGTTGCTCCTTAATCTTTTCTCCTGTTTTTCATCTCCTCTCAATTCTTCCATGGGAGCGTTTTTCAAAGTTTTACAATTACCTCACCTTTTATTTGGCTTATGAAATACGGCAGCAAGACTTTTTGTAGTTTTATCTTTTGCTGTGTTGATATCTACCTGTTTGTCAGAAATATGTTCTTCCTAGGATTGGTCGTAGTTTCCATAGCTTAAAGCTGACAAGGCGTCTAGTATTATCCCGTTAAATCGATTTACCTGCTCATTTTACCATAGGGTAGATGTTGCATTTTGGACCTACCTGAATAGTATGTGATATAGTCGTGAAATGTCTTGTTAGTAAGACTAATACTTTTGTCAGTAATAAGACGTGTGGGAACTCCAGAGTAAGTGATGAAATTCTTTATCTTTCACACCAAAGTCGTTGATTTTGTATTTTTTTTACGAGATGCGCAGTTAAGTACTTTATAAACTCATCAACCAGTGCTAGTATTAAGTAATAAGTAATCCTTTTTTTTATTTCTAATTCTTTTTTTTTTACCCCGTTATCGGACAATTAAATCGCATGTACTGCTCAACCGTAGAGCTAGATTTCTGCTGAGGTCATCTTGCGTTTGAGCTCCAGGACGATATTCTATTGTGTAAGCATATTCCTAAAGTTGGACCTACCATCATTCAGTTCGGGATACGAAATCACGTTTTGCCAGGGACAATCTAAAGCCACCTCTCCTTGGGACTACTGGGCAAAGCTCCTCTAGATATATCTCACTTAGAACCATCGGCATGAAGAAGAAGAGAAGCATTCCAGTCCGTCAAAATTAGTTTCTGCAAGGTAGATTCTGAACCGGTTTAACGAAGTGATAACCGCTAATGTTTTCGATTCGTGGAAATGCCACTAACGTTTGTCGACCGTAGTTTTATGGCTAAAATAGGACTCTAGCTGCAGCACGTCATTCGAGTTCTTTACTAGGAGTATTCCTGCCAGACCGTGTTCACAAACATGCGTATGGAGTTCCGTTCCAGCTTATAACAGCATGTTATAAAGCAAGGATTAATATATTAATAAATACTTAACCCTTCTTAATTTACTTACTGTCCAGAGCCACTCGGAGTGTTATTTCATAACTTTTGACAAAACGTCTCAAGAATTCTAATAAATTCAAAAACTGACGTACATACCTCATGTTGATTGTTTGGCTAAGGGAATTCGGAATCGGAATCGCTTCTACTTTCACCTGCCTGGACGAATACTGTCCGCGCTTACAACAATTCTGAGGAGATCTATTAATTCGAGAACAATGTGGTACTTACTTTCTTTTAACTCAAGCCCTCCCCTTTATTATTAACAATCGCACTTTCATCTAATCTTTGTGTCTTCATCGAAACCTTTAGACGGTATAAGCACGTTGTCCATGTATAGTGTATACGATAGCATATTTTATCTCACCTTAATTCCTGGAGTTATTGAAAAAGTTAACATCCTCGACAGAGCAGTGTATAGCAAAAACGCTCCATGTTCGTTCCTGATCTTGTACTGACCGTGAATGAAATAAATAATATACCTTACCTCAAATCTCGAGACCCACCATCAATAATATATAATGTTTACTTTACAATCTATGATCTCCTCCATCAATTACGGAATGCTACAATGCATAGTCCTCTACAATATATAAGCGAACCAGATATGTCAGATTCTGAACCTCTACAGCAACGTGAGATATTCTCAAACGGCGAGTACACATTTCCCCCAATACCTCCGAGCAATGATAAATTTGGTTTCGGTTTGAAACTCGTTCAGTGATTTCAAAGTTCAGAGACTTAGTCTCACTCATCTCGATAAGAGAACATTGGCTGCCCAAATCAACGTGATAAGAAATTGATGATCCATTTAGCTTAACGTTGAGAATGTATTTATCAATAACCTTATTTTCAGCTGTTAACCCCTAAACCCGTTTTTGTTTGAAATCATTACCTGACACTTTTTGCCCATTTCTGCTTCGTTTCCAACCCTGTTCCTAGGACAGTTAGATGTTTGATGGCCGAAACGGTTACAATATTTATTGCATTTCAGGGCAAGTTTGTAACATTTATAGCTAGAATATCCGACTTCTTGACAATCGAAACATTTAATGTCCGAAGTCGTCCTACTGATACCTGGTTTGAAAAATCCCTTTTTAGTTTGGATTGGGTCCAAACTTTCTTTCATTTAGTCTGCGTGTCGCGCTCGGAGTTTCTCTCGCCTGACTGACCTTAACGGTTCAGAAATATTTCAATACCTGTTCCAGATCCTTAAACTGCTCACCAGGGTGTGGACACCAACCTTTACCGTCCGATCCTCAATGTCATGTAGTGCAAATTTACTGCCTGCCTGCCTACTATAGATTTTACAACTATTTAACAAATTTATCTTCATACAATAAAAAGTTTCTAAAAGCTCTCCATACATTACTATCTTAGCTCTCTTAATTATATTTTCCATTCCATCTGCGAATGTAATATCGAAGTTGGACCCTAGTTCTATGTTGTTTGAACACCAACCAGTTTAGGATTAGAGTAGTAGATAATTTATTTCTATATCTATCCATAAATTTTGGCACATTCTTCTACTTCAGTTATCCATGTCACAGATTGCTCTTTAATTAATAGGTCAAATTCCGGTATCACATTCGTATTGAATGTCATTTTAAGTTTGTTATTGCTTTTAAATTATTCTAAAATTAACAAAAACTTATCTATTAGCTTACTATTAAAATCATCCATTCCTCAGATACAAATACTTCAGTGGACTTGCCCTCGTCTGGAACTTGCTCGTTTCCTTCCATATTGTATTAGTTTGCATTTCCTGAACCCGATCCCTCGGGCCTCCGGTATATAAGTGTATGTCCTATCCTTGGACTCACGTACATCCCTCCTGGGCCCAGTCCTTGGGTCCCAAGCGCTTATGCGCTAGTCCTGTCCTTGGACTCTCCCTCACATCCCTCCTGGGCCCAGTCCTTGGGTCCCAAGCGCTTATGCGCTAGTCCTGTCCTTGGACTCTCCCTCACATCCCTCCAGGACCCAGTCTTCGGGTCTTACGCGCTTATGCGCTAGTCATATCCTTGGACTTTTCCTCACATCTCTCCTGGACCGAATTTTAGGGTGCGTGCTAGTCTTGTCCTTGGACCCACGTATATCCCATCATGACCTCATATTCGGGTCATTCACTTCAGGTGCATTCTCCGTTTGATTGAAATCTGAAACTTCCACAAACAGGCTTAATAAAGTGTTGTTTATAGACATAATTTATCACTATTTTGTTTATGTAATTATGTATAGCTTCATAGTATTACGTCCTATTCTTTCTATTGCATTTCGCAGTACGTCGTAATTATGTACACTGTTATAGTACGCGCATCAAAATAAAATATGTTGAATAATAATGTGCCGTATAAGGTCAGCTTATTAACTTGGTAGCAAATATTTCATCCATGCCTAATGCCTATAGTAGCATGACTGCAACATCGTTGTGATATTAATATCGTAATCCTAAGATCCGAAAATATATTTCTAGTATATTCTCCAAATAGCTATACTGGTATACAAATTTTGAAATTTTCGTGTACATTTGGCTTCCATTTGGCCCCTTTTGACCATCTAGTAGTAGTTGCCAACAAACATCCTTGGACTCTAACCTTGATACCGCTTTTCTATGTTAGATATGTCCTCATGAAACCTTATTTATTCATGCTCATAATTTACAGCTGCCAAATTTTTAAGGAAAACTCCGGATGTGTGTTTAATTTTCAGCGATATAGTGCACCCCAAAGCTTCTTCTGTGCCAATAGAGGCTCTTTAGAAAATGTTTGATCACTCTTCAACTCTATAAATATTTCCGAAAATGAACCTCATCAAGCCCATCAAGAAAAATAAGTCTCAATATAAAAATATTAAGTGTGTTCTCATAACGAAGGTAAGTTCCTACTCAAAACACGATCGGCTATCAGAGTTCCCGTAACAAACCACGTTAATCAGTAGTAGCAATCAATGTAGTACATAATATTTCCTCGATCAACGTAGCACGTGTGTCATAATTAGGTATTCATTACATCATGAGTAAAGCAAAACAAGTAGGTATTCAACAAAAGTATTTCGACGGCAAGGCGACATATAAACACAAGCCTCAACACCATGGGTATAAAATAAACTCTGATTACAAAGACAACACTTCTTTGTTCCAGCATTCTAGCTTTACCTTCGTTATAATCGTCATGTTAATATTATTGAGTGATACGATGTGTTATTTTAGTAAGAACTAAAACCATGGATGTAGCTAATTATGGATAAGAATAAAAGTCACTTTGAAAAATTCTCTGCCTTGAAACTGCCAACCATAGAGTCGACTGTGACATTTAGAAAAGTAGCACATTCGTTTTTTTATTATTATTATAATATTTACTTATCAGTAAAAACATCGACATGGCGTATCACGTCACCACCATAATTTCACGCATTTTAGGCTGTGCCGATGCCATTCCAGAAATCATCTTAGCTTTAGATATTCTACTTTATTTCCGACATCCATGATGCTATTTCAAATAAAAACATCTCGGCCCTTGATATTCTACCTTATTTGCCACGTTAAAGGCATTCTAGAAAATATTTTGGTGTTAAATTATTCTGCCTTATTTCCCACATCCACGACACGACATTCTAAAAAAAAATCTTGGCTTTAGATATTCTACCTTACTTTCCACATCCATGACACCATTCTAAAAAACATCTTGGCTTTAAATATATTATTTCCCACATCCATGACGTCGTTCCCGAAAACATAATTATCTTGGGTTTAGATGTTCTACCAAATTTCTACATCCCTGACCGCAGTATTTATATGAACAGCAGAATAATTTGCTTTCGCCAACTTGGTTAGGATCTATATGATCATCTAAAACCACGTTACCATTAAAATAATTATACCATCATAGTTTTTTTTTTATCTTTTAGTTAATTAGAGCTAGTTACAAAAAATAACGCGCTTCCATTCAAACACGTTCGTAAACATTACCGGATGTTTACGATTAAACGAAAAAAATAATAAAGTAAAATTGGATGATTTCTTTATTAAATTACTCTTGTAATTTCTTTGTGCATTTCGATCACAGTCAAAGACAGGTCCTCCTCCTTTTGTGAGTTGGTTGAAAGAAAGAGAAAAAAACAAATTCGCTGTTCACATTACCTAATAGAAATGACAAAACACAAAGAAAAATCCAGCGTGTCTATACGTTTGGGTTAGTCAAAAAAATGCAACAACAACTTACGTTTTTCCGAGCGAGCGAGCGTGGCAAGAAAATGTATATTTTCTTGTTATCCCCTCTTCTGACCTTTTGTCCTAAGGTCAGGGTAATCAAACGACGTCCAGTATTTTCCATACATGATGTATATTTTCCATTTTATACATGAGTAAATGAGTTAAGTACACTTTCCATTTTCACATGATGAGTATATTATTATGAGTTACATAACTCTACTATTTAAACCGTTGTATAATTACTTAAAATATTATATATGCCTTTGGTAAAACAGGCACGAGTGCCGTCTACTCAGTCTAGTAGTCCTGAAAGCTCTACCGCCCAGATTATCAAAGCCCTGCGATTAATCTATAGAACAAAGAGGTATTGTACCATAATGCAAACAATGTAAAGGAAAGAGAAATACATACTCGCAAACATTACATGTTGGAATGAGATAGAGTAGCCTTCGTATAGTATCCCTACATAACCAAATAAATTATTTGCGCAAACTACCACTAATATACAAAATATCCAGGCTATTATACGTAAATTTTCCTAAACCGAATGAAAAATGCGATTTTTTTACTTAGTTTTTATAATATTTTCATTCAAACATAGACAACGTCAACCTCCCACGGGTAGTAAAAAATAATACGAAAATGGCACCTGTTTTTTTTACGTTAATCAAATTGACAGCCCGCCTTTTTCTATTGTCAGTGATTGCAAGTTAACTTGTTTGTTTGCTCTGAAAAAACGGATTGTTTCAGGTAACGACTAATGATTTTACTTAATATTATTTTTAACGAAATACATAGATAAGTTAAGATTGCATGTGTAATACCAGCAGAAATGATGTGACGTTTTGTGAAAGTAAGGCTATCCAAGGGGGCAAAGGATGGAAATAGTTTTGGTATTTAAATAAAGGCTTCGCTTTGATATATAAGCTTGTACTTATCAGTCACGCCCGTCACATGTCACACCAGTCACAAATGTCTGGCTGACTTTTTCATACATGAAAAAAATGTCTATTGAGGAAATGAGGAATGAGAAAAAGTCGGGAGAAATTAAAGAGTATTCCAGAAAAGCTTGAAGAGTTCTTGAAGAAGGAAAGAGAAAGGAATAGAGTTAGAAGAGCAAAACAACAGAACATCATCGTAAAAAGCAAGAATAAATTGGAAAGTAGCAGATTAGCGGCCAGAATTAGACAACGCAAATGCAGAGAAAAAAAACCGGATAAGTGCGAGTCAGGCTCGCACATCGAGGGTTCCGTACAAACACGTTATTAAAATAATTAAAAACCTGTTTTATCATGTGCTAATGAAGTTCTTTTATATGATACCTTACATGATACGATTTGCTCACTTTGAATTTTGAACCCATATTTTGTGAATTTTGAGGCCCTATTTTTTTTTCACAACTGCAAGAGACCATAGATATATACATATACTAACAGTTCAAATTTCAACTCGATATCTTAACGCGTTCCCGAGATAAAGAGTCTTGACATACACACAGACGGACAGACGGACAACAAAGTGAGTATAAGGGTTCTGTTTTTGCCGTTTGAGGTACGGAACCCTAAAAAGAAACTTTGTTTAATAGGAGAACATTTAGCAATGTCCCCCTAGGTTCGTACATATGTAAACAAACTTTGAGTAAAGCAGTAATAAGTCGTCCCAGTAAGCATTTTTATAAATTTAATGAGTGTGTGGATGTTTTTGAACAGTAGTTATAATATGTATAAGTTGAATTGGTCAGTAATTAATAAAAGACGTTGATTAAACATAACTTTTAACTTTTTATTCAACTTGTCACGCCCGTCACATTGATGTGTCACGCCCGTCACAATGTTTGTCGATTAATAACTAAAGAAATTAACTAACTATTTACTAGATTGTTCTTTGACACGAAAGATAATTTATTGAATATTTAATAAATATTAATTATTTTTTACCCAATTCAATACTTTTGCTAAACCGTCGACATTTCTGACAGAGGTAACAAGTCATGCAATAGTTGAGGTCACACCCGACACAGGCCTTTAAAAATGGATATCTTCATTTTTAATAGCCCTATAAATTTCATTTTTTGTTATAAATATACATAACATTAGGATCTACAGGATAATGCTATAACTAACGGTAAAATTTATTTTGATATAAAAGTTATACTTCAAAACAAAAGTTGAAATGTCACACCCGTCACCGCGGACTGACCCTAAAATAGGAACCGACTTCATACGATCGACTTTGAGCCGAAAGTAGCGAGCGAGAGTAACTATTTTGCTATTTGATTTCTGTAAGCAATTTTAATCGATTTTCTGGAATTGCTCCGAAAATTAACTTACTTTTTGGCGTGATGAGGTCTTATTAATCGGTGAACGCCGGCTGCACGCACGAAATACCATGACGCATTTTCAAAAATAATAACGAATCGACGCAGAAACAATGGTGATATCGGGAAACATGGAAGAAAAAAGAATACAGTCGAATCATAGTCAAAGTATAACTAGACAGGGCGCTAAATAATAATAATTACAAAAGTAAGAGAGGGCGAGATGTGCAAGTATTAAAGTGTGAACAGGACGAAACTAATATGTTTTGTCTCTATTTGCGTATAGGTTTTTTAGTCTGACTTGACTTACGCACGGCTTAGCTAGACGTAGTAGTTACTCGTAGGCAAACTTTTCACGCCAAAAACTACTGTTGAATTTTTAATGAGATGCCTAAGTAAATCAAGATATATTTATAAACTATTACCTATTTTCAATCATTTTTATCAGTATTGTGCAGGTTTTTACTATTATCTATAGTCTAAATATGATAAAATCATAACAACGTATATATAGCTATCTAAGTATGTATGGCACATCTTTTTTCTCACACCCTATACGCTAGTATCTTCTCCAGCCATTCTCCCTCCACGAGACGACTTGAGAACCTCCTCGTTTTTGAAAGGCTGTTGAAATTAGCTAAACGTCTCTAAAGTTGCCTGGAAGATGTCACTTTTAGAGATAAGTTATATGGTTTTACTAACGTTAAACCTTTTTTAAACAAATTCGCTGGAATTGTACAGAAAATACTTACCGGTTTCTTCGGTATACCGGTAAAACTTGACTAAGTTGACATTTCCACTTAATATATTTTAAAATAAAGATTTTAGTATGTTATATATGTAATGTAATAAAATGGTATTAATATTATTATTTCTTGATTTCTTAATGATGACATTTATAAGCAATAACTTTATATATATTATAAAATAATAATAAATGTAAATTTTTTTTAACAAGTCTTTTTATCAGACTGCCAATTTAGGTTGAGACAATATTCTATTTAAGCTATTTATATAACTAAATATCTTAGATTTTTTTATTTATTAGAGAAAATATTTATAAATTATGCCAACTTTCGTAGTAACTTGCCGCTAACTTTGTGGAATAAGACTATGTGTTCTGAAAAAACTATATACCTTTCATTTTTATTCATTGAACATGACGAAATAATCCCCTATGAATTTCTAATATTCACTATGCCCTATTTTAGAGAAAGGGTTCCTACGTAAAGTCTTAATGGACCCGTACCAACCGTTTCAACTATTTTTTTTATTTCAGAACTCGAACTCGGGACACAATGTGTGGTGGAAATGAAGAATATGCAGACGATATTGCAGTATCCACAGTCGAACCACGAGAAAGACAGGTATTCTACCTTCTTATCTAGGATTTCATCTGAAATTCAGATCTGATGCTTTCCTATCCATTATTCATTGTCTAAACTTTAGGGTGGCCTCAAGGGCGAGGTTGTGAAAGCAAATGAAGGATTTCTGAATACTTACCTAGCTCACGGTTTAAGCCTGACCTAGCTATTATGTGTATAATATGTATACATATACTCGTATTTCTTGCACATAAAAGTACTCGTATATCATCGATCGCTCTACGATTTACAAAGCGAGAGACTCATACTCATTGCGGTGTTGAAGTAAACATGATTTAGTTATTAATTTGGTAGACTTTTTTATCAAGTTGCTCAGTGCCCCAGCTATTATCCCTACACTATCTAGATAATATTCCTGAAACAATGTTTTGATTAAAGTAGTTTACAACTCTTTGTTCAATTTATTCCATAGATCTCGCCAGGGTTCCCAACCGTCGGGTTTTCGCCCGGACTGTTGGGTTTTAGAATGAGTTGTTGGGGTCAGCCCCCCTACCGCCTAAGCAATAGCAATCGTAATAGCAATCGTTTATGACTTCATTTTAGTCATTTGGCACCGCCTATGTGACGTTAGCCATCAATTGCTTTGCGCGGATTGCGAAAGCAATCGTTGAATGAACAACTTTGATGGCTAACGTCACATAGGCGGTGCCAAATGACTAAAAAGAAGTCATAAACGATTGCTCCCAACTAGCCCACAAGCGTAAAATACTGCCTATTTTATTACTTTGAGTTTTATAATGGTGGTTTAAAAGTTCAAAAAGCAGTTTTGGGTTGCCTAATAGCTGCCAAAATGTTTATAGCTACAAAATTCACAGCAAGTTTCAGCAGGACAAGTCATGCCACCTTTATCTTTATAATAGTGCATATTGCGTCTTAATTACAACTGAAGGCGATTGCAGAAAATTGCCGAAGAACATTAAACCACTGATAGCTTTATATGAACTGATTTTATTACTGTAATATGCCTTGAAACCGCTTTAAAGAGTTAAAAGTGAGTCATTTAAAGCAGCTGCGTAAGAGCTCTAAATATCTACTATATGCCACTTCAGACTGCAATAAAGATGAAATATTAGCTCTATTAAAGGTTCAAGTAGCAGAAGAGAAACAAAAATCCCTTCATATATCTCTAAAGCGCTATAAAAGATCAAATTAGCGCTTAACCTCTCATAATGTATATATTCAGGTGAAAACTGCAACTTAAGGCTGTATCATAAGATCGCCATGTTTTTTTAAACAACTGTGATGTTTACTTGCTGAATTAGAGGTTATAAATGATGTTTTTGAAAGAAATAAGCTCATTTTAACTGATATTATTAAAGCCCTTTGCATATATTATTCTATTATTACATAATGAAATGTGAAACAAGCTTATTTCAAGTCATCAAAAATTATATTTTACAATTTTTATATTATTTTAAGCGCATTGAGATGTTATTTCCAAAGCGCGTTTAAAATTACTTACGAAACATTATACATTTGCCCAGTAAACCTAAAAGCGTTTGTAGTTTAAACTTAATAAAGACACATAAACATTATATATTCCATGATAAAAATGAAATTTTACGCCATGAATTCGTTCATTTTGTTTGACGGACGCATCTTATCCAAGAGGATTGAAATACCACCCAGAGAATTAAGATGGAAACAGTTAAAATATAGTTTGGTCACATATTATGTTTTAAATCGTTCATTCGTTCTTTGTTCACATAAATAGGCGGTATAAGAGCTTTAGAGCGGGGTAGTCCATTTTTGCAGCCTTTGAGGCACCTTTTTGCCACTGCTATGGAGTGGATATGGAGCTATAGCCTGCAAAAAGTTGTGCCCAAAGTGTCTCTAAGTCTGTTGCATAACGGTTGCAGAGCATGCTCTAGCACTTAATCCTATTACCTTAGGAAATTATTGGATTGGCTCTATAGCTATTATAGAACTTTTTGTGTTAGTTGGGCTATTACGATTGATATTGCTTTAGGCGGTAGGGGGCAGGTCGGTAACTACTGACCGGATGCAATTTGTCCTGTCAGAAAAAAAATTGAACTTTGAACAACGCAAATTTGCAATTTCACCTCATAGCATCATAAAAATAATTGGCAGGACGAAATAAACCGCATGAAAGTAGAAAAAAAATATTGTGGTTGTGACATTCACTGTGGTCATAAACCTATATTTAGTTTTTACCTGCCTGTTAAGTTGATATAATATATATCTGCATTTTTTACTAAAACTCTTCCATTGATACTTAACGTGTTTTTTTTTACAAATACAAAATAATTTATTACCATCACAAATATACATTAGTTACAATTGCCAGGGGGCCTCAAACTCGGCTAAGCCTGTATCTTGAGGTCCGGTGTAGAATTGAGCAAGTACACTTTGTTGCGCGCGCTTTTCAAGTAATTGTTTAGAAATTAATTACAGAAAAACTAATTAAATTATAAATGCGGTCCTAAGTTTATTACCTCCTAAGTTTTTTTGACCAAGTATGACTAGATTAAATTTGTTGTCCGGTTATAGCGGCTGGAAAAGTTGGCAACCCTGGATCTCGTCCGTATCTTTTATATTAGACAGCTAAGAAAGAATCCACTCCAGATATTGGGCTCTTCTCGATCCGTTCAGGGTCGCTACTCTGAAATTCAATTTGCGCTCCAGGTATCATTTCAAAGAGTTGAAGCCTAGTATCGTTTATTTACCGAGCCGTGTACAATACGCCTGGTAATGCTACTATGTTCTGGACAGACTGGAAGTTTGCTCACAGTCTGACGGACATGATTCAATTAGCCGCGCTGAACGCCCAAACTCTGCCTGACTTACGTAGGCAACATTAATGGGGTTTTATATACAGGGTTATTGGTAACCAATTAGCATCCTTTTAGGGGCTTATTCTGTACATCAAAACTACCAAAAATATTGTTCAACGACTTTTACCAAAACTAAAAAAGAAGTGCTGTTTCATAGAAAAATATCGTTCTCTCTCAACAAAATGTATGGAACTGCTGTTTTTTTTAGTTTTGACAAAAGTCAAACAAAAGTTTTTAGTTTTGATGTTCAGAATAAGCCCCTAAAAAGATGCTAATCGATAATCAGTAACCCTGTATACTAAATTCCATGTCGTTCGCGTAATTTCATGTAAATGCATAAAGGTGTGACTTTATGCATTTATATGAAATATTCGACTGTGAATTTCAAAGAATAAAATGTGTGATATAATTTTATTTGTTTATCATAAAATTGCTCACTTGAAGTAACTATAATTTGATTTGCTCATTTGAAGTAACTATAATTTGACGGAGTAGATCGAAAAAAAGACGAAAATAACCGAAAATAAAGATCTCTTCTGCTATAGAGATAGAGAAAAGCATTTATTTCAACAAAACTTAAAAAAAACCATATAATCTATAACTATTAAAATTAACCTACTTAAAATAAAAACTTATAAAAAAAGAACTTCTGTTATTAAATTAAAATACCTAATTCAAAATCACTTTAGTTCATTAACACGTGTTATTATTGTGCCACATACAGGGTTGTTAGAAATTCAATGCGTGTGTAATCAAACTTTCGTTGATACATTAAATGTATTCTCATTTACAAATGTTTATTAGAGTTTTTTAAAAGGTGACATTAAGCCCGATTACAGAGGCGCCAGCGTAAATTTAATAGCAACGTAAAAAACGTTATTAATAAAATAAATAAATATTTTGGGACATCTTACACACGGCCTCTGACCCCAAACTAAGCAAAGCGTGTAATATGGCTGCCAGAGACTGATATACTATATATAGTTATTTTTAAATACATTCTTATAGGTATAGATAGGTAACTAAATAACACCCAGACAGAGCAAACACTTATGTTCATCACATAAATATTTGCCGTGGGTGGGGATGGAACCCACGCCTCTTTGAACCAGAAGTTAGGGTCACTAACCACTGAGCCACCGAGGCAGCCAAATAGTCTCTCTATCGAATGCCTAAAGTGAAAAAAAAAACAGAACTGAGAAATAGTTACGATGGCGCCTCTGTAGTCGAGCCCATTAGCCTACAAAACACTAATGTTATGGTAAATTGTAACTTAATAAGCTAACACTAAGCTTTACAAAACATTGTAATTTTATTGTGTTAATAAAGGTTTCTTAAAATCAATAGTGTTTTTAGAAATTACTCAAACTTGTAAATATGTGAGTGAGACAGCTATGGGCGGTTGAAAGGCCGTTAAAACTAGAATCCTTGTCCTAATTACAAGAACCGAGTAGGAAACACGCTACGTCGGAACTAAGCCGCGAATACTTCCTTGTAGTTTGCATTTCCTACACGATTATCGTTATTTGAAAAGATAAATTAATGCTGATGCGTACGTTTTTATTCAATGACCTAGATTTGTGTCGGATTGGAAGCTGCTGCGTTGTGTGTATCGCTGTGGAATTGGCATCGACTAATTGTGTTCAGTTCGGGGGATGAATCAGTTGGATACGATTTTATTTTTGACCGACGAACCGAAGGAGGCGCTTAAATCGACGCGTATATATATATACAGGGTTACAGGCTAAGTCGACCTATTCCCGTTAAGCGAGTGTAGTTTACTACGTTTCTGACTGATTTGACTATGAAACACCATATCCTAAATCTCACAGTTTTCGAGATGTTTGAATTCAAATACTTTTTATAAAAGGTTAATTTTACGGATAATATTGGGTAGTGAGGTCATAAAACATTATTTTACATGTAAAAATCAAATAAAATAATAATACGACTTACACGTTTCAAAATATCTGAGCTAATTGCCGAAAATTGGGAATTTTATAAATACCAATTTCAAATATCCGTTTTTTTATTTTATTAGGATAGTGTATTTCATAGTCAAATTAGTCAGAAACAAAGTAAACTACACACCCTTAACGGGAATAGGTCGACTTACCCTGTAACCCTGTATATATTTTTATTTATAACCACGCATAACTTTTTTCATAGTAGTCCGATTTCAGTAATTCTCTTTTTTATACTTCGAAATTGATCCCATTTTAATTTCATCAAAATCGGCCGAGCCATTTTTGATAAATCAACAAATATGTGAAAAATGCTACATTGAACCGTGCGAAATATTCGCGAATTACAAACAAATATACAAGAATTGTTCGTTGAAAGGTACCTATATCCTATCCTATAGGATAAAAATAAAATAAATAAAAAATGGTAACACTTGTACTCGTACACTATATAATCTTTAATTTTAATAAATTTGTCTCAAACGTCGACAAAAATATAGCGGAGCTTAGAGTTATTTTGTAGATGTTTTTTAAATTACACAATTCGCTAATCTAAATTAATTACTAAGTAGCTGCATTGACGTAAGAAGTTGAAGTATAATAATTTAATTAACTCGGTTATATTTAAAATTAAAAGTTTAGTCACGCATTAGCGTAACAGATTGCATTAAATATTTATGGGCATTTTCTATTTATTTTCTGGGGTTGCTGAAATTGCGGTAACTCTAAATACCGAGAGGTCCGAGATGCTCTGATTGCCGCGCGTTGCCAAAACATTGCGCAAATCTGCGCTTGCGCACCTAACGCAAATGATTACCTACTCCTTGTTCTATGTTACCAACTGGAACTCAAATGACATTCGAACTCCATGTAAACGGCTTGATCGATTTTGATGTTATTTTTTTGTTGCGCATATTAACATAACTATTTAGTTATCGTTTCACACAAAGATAGAAATAAAATACAATTATAGTACTTGACCTAATTTAACAAACGGCTATATTTGGTAGGCCTGAGGGGTATTTTTTGACCCACGAAACGGAGGAGGTACTCAATTCGACGCGTATATTTTTTTTATTAACCACGCATAACTTTTTACGTAGTAGTAGATTTCGATAATTCATTTTTTTTATTAAATACAGTATACTTCGAAATTGGTCCCATTTAAATTCTATCGAAATCGGCTTAGCCATTTTTGATTAATCAACAATAATATGAAAAATGGTACATCGAGCCGTGCGAACTATTCGCGAATTCTGTACACGGTTGAAGTCGGTCGTACTATTTTTTTGCAAAAAAATAATTATTATTATATTATGATATTAGGTGATAAGGACCTTATATGCCGTTTTTTTTATTTTATATTGCAAAACAACGTTTGCCGAGTCAAATATTAAAGTATTTGGAAATTTACGCATTACACGGCTTTCCTAGAATAAATTAAAAGATAGACGGCTCGGTCTTCTAGAACGGTTTACAGTATGAGTAGAGAATTGACTACTGAAGATTTACTGATTTATAAGAAGAGCAACCTAGATTCTGGATAGTTCTTCACAAGTCATATGTTATCATTTCCTAACAATTCGTGTTAAGTATATTAAAAATATATTATAGGAAACTATAGGTAGAGGCATTTTAGATAAGCTGCCAACGCCTCCTGTATGTTAATTTCCACTCACGGATATTACACATCACATTATTTAACTACAATTAATACAATTTATCTCTACTAGCTACTTTATACATATACCTAATTATATCCAGTGCATTCTACCTAATAGATTTATTATTAGAATTCTATACAAACGAGTTTCCTTAAACTGCTAATAAATAACAGAAAAATAAAAATGTATATATGTTGACTATATTCCAATAATGCTGTTTACTGTCAATGACTAATGAAATGAATGGAGTTGTCGTCCGTACATTACATCATTCAGGCCAAGCCAACCATAAAATCCAAGCGTGAAAATATAATACATACTTATTTGTTCCATTGTATTTTCTCACAATATAAGTTTATTCACAGATATCTATAAATAACAGATTTATAACGCTGTTGTCACTTGAAGAAATCCTCAAACTCAGACCAAATAAAAAATCAAGACATAATGTTGTGAATAAAACAAGTGAGGCCGGTAAAACTACGCTTCGCCGTGTACTGACACAATTACCCACAAATACACGTACAAGGAAACTCTGCTTTGGATTGTCAGTCGAACTATGGCGGCGCAACACCGATGCACTCATCACAAATGTATAAAAAACCGGCCGCACTTGTCTGTTCACGACGTTCTGTCTTGATTTTTAGGGTTCCGTACCTCAAACGGAAAAAACGGAACCCTTATAGGATCACTTTGTAGTCCGTCTCGTCCGTCTCTGTGTATGTCAAGACTCTTTATCTCGGGAACGTGTAAAGATATCTAGTTGAAATTTAAACTGTATACGTATATCTATAGTTTCTTGCAGTTGTGTAAAATAAAAACTTCTCAGTTATCGTTTAAAAAAGTTAGGGCCGTTTATGTTGTAAAAACCCGCATATTTCGACACTCGCAAAAATCAAAACCTACAGGGTACTTCCCGTTGACATAGAACTATAAAATGGCGAGAAGCGTTGTGTCAGAGTACACATATAGGAATAAATCTGAAAACTATTTTTTTATTTGAATCACAAAAAAATAGGGCCTCAAAATTCAAATTGAATAAATCGTATCATGTATTGTACTGTACTGTACCAGCCTTTTTAGCAGTCCACTGCAGGACGTAGGCCTACCCACGAAGGGGTATCATGTAAGTTATCATATAGAAAACTACATAAGCACATGCAAACAGGTTTTTAATTATTTTATCAATGTGTGGTTTCCGATGTATCACGAGAAAAGTGAAATTAAAAAAAAACTTTTTTGTCGATGGTTATAGTATAGAGATTTTAAAACTTTCTTCCCAATTTTGTGAAATTTTCTGGATTTGTACGGAACCCTCGGTGTGCGAGCTTGACTCACACTTGTCTGGTTTTTTTTATTTAGTCTGAGTCCTCAACTACAAAAATGCATGGAAAATCTTCCAAGCTGCTGTCAAAATTCATAATTTTCTTTTGTTTCCAAAATTGAGCTTCTGCTTCTAACAACGTTTTTATTCGCTATGACTGTAGGTCTATAACTGTTGTTTCTTTGTAAGCAATAACAGCTGCTTTGTTTGATTTTCCAGTATAATGGAATGCAGCTTTTGTGTCAATTTATTTATTTTATCAATATCTTCTTTCTTTCTTATACTTATTTTATTAGTAATTGTGTTCTAATTAATTAAAACAGTTGAGAAATAATTGGCTTGTAATAACAAAGGGAATAAGTTTTATAACAATATCATCAATAGCGAATAATAGATAAATATCCACCTAAATAGGATTTACATTCGTTACACAATTTTAATACGACCTTTATTTTGGAGCTATCATAACAAGGCCTACATTAATCTACAATGATCAAGATTATGCAGAAATATTTTTTGTGTTGCCAGTCTGCCCAGTCAAGGCTGTATTATTATTGCTATACCGCTAAACAAAGCACAAACCGGTCATTATGCTAATGGCAACGTTGGCAACACCTTCGCTGTTTGAGGTTCACTAATTACTTTTTTATGCAAGATTTAGGCTAAAATGCGCCGTTTTGAAAGTAATATATTGATACTTGTTGTGTACCTAATCTAGCGTACCGTATATTTACTTTTTGTAGTTTTGTACCCTGATGTGTTATACCTGGACTAAAGTACTTACTTGTTTGTCTTAGTTTTTTCCATGATTTATTTTAATTTTATGTAATTTTGGCTACTCATTAAATATTATGCAATAAAATAGCATCTATTCGAAAATCAAACGTCGACTATGCATAACTTTAGATTTAATCTGAATTAAAGATATTTTAGATGTTTGCGTCAGATTCTGAGAAAGGATGAAAATGAGCTTATTTAGATGAACTCGAGAGATATTTCATGTAAATATACTTACCATTGATAAAATAATTACTAATAAGTATACTAACCTAACATAAGGCGATAACGATAACTTGTTCCCAAATTCATTATTCATTACACCAACAAAAGTAAATAAACCAAAAGAAGCCAAATAAAGTAAGTAAGCCGTAAACCGTATAATCAACCACCAGCAAATAAACCTATTACAAACAATCTTCAAGCATTAAATGTTAATATTCTTATCTCGTCTCGTCGTACATAAAGTAACAACATTGCGAGACCTGGGTCGTTGACAGTGGCGTAGCGTGCCTTAGCGGGGCCCCATATAAACATTTGTTTGAAACGAACGAAAGAAAAAAATTTTTTGCATATAATTAAAAGAAATATTTATTCATCATAGTTATGTATCGTGTCACTTTTTTTAAATTTTTACAAACAATTCAAATGAAATATACGCTCTCTTTGGCTTTTTTCGGCAAACTGAATTAGTAAGTAAATCATTTATAGCTGATGATGACTTCAGTTTTTCTAATTTTATTAATTTTTGCTTAGGCACGTCGGGGGCCCCTGTGGCCCGGGGGCCCCGTATAATTGATACGGCAGATACGGCGGTAGCTACGCCCCTGGTCGTTGATCTCTACATAGTTCGCAAGAACAACATTTTTTTTATATCCCTACAACTTTTTTGGACCTATAAAGTTGGTCCATCATTTGCCGAAGTATACTGGATCAATTACACAAAGTTAAAGTCTATTTGCTCGAACTGAAGGTCGATATTGTAGACAAAAAGAATGATAAATGTAGAAACTGTCGAACAAAAACTTTTTTTTATCTAGAGCTGGATTGAGGTGCCACGTGTTTTGGTAAAGTTAAGGGTTGGTTACACTAGTATAGTAGAGATAGCCTTTGGCTGAGTAATCGGTAGCAATAGACCACCCGATAATAATATTTACAATTATGGTGGTAGTGTCCTCACATTTAGCAGCTTATCTTACTTACTAGACTTCTATCGCAAACTAGTTACATTTGTTATGTGATCACCCATCCCATCAAGTAACCTTATTAGGTTTAAAACAAAAAAAATAACCAATCATCGTGGCCGAAAACGATTCGGAATAGCATCACAATTGTAGACAACATTTGGACGCGTAAAGACAGTCTGAGCCGGTTCAGGGTAGTAGCTCGAGCAATTTTAATAGAATAGCCTAGGTGGAGCGATTTTAAACTATTTCGCTATTTTATTCGATCTGTATAACCAATCCTTTAGAATATAGTACTCTAGAAAGGTAGACAAACTTGGACTGATCTATATTTTCGGTCTCATGTCTTTCAAAAAGGTCAGATCGAACATTAAAAGTACAAAGAACTCCCTGTTTTCAGATATCGTAACAAATAACTTCAATGACCATGACCACAAAAAATGATTCGTGTGGGAAGTGAGCATTGTCATTTGATATTCTTGTTTATGATTACTTTAGTTCAAGAAAACGGGAAAAAACTTGTAATGGTCAACGTCATTTTCGTCGATTTTGTAACATTTATGATATAAACGTTTTATGTAGTAAGTGTTTAAAATCTCTATAATGACATAGATATTATGTAGAGATTTTTTGCTAGGACAGAAACTTTGTAACATTGAAAAAAACTCTTGAAATATACGAGCTCTCGGGCATAATTCCCCAAGTATTACGGAACATCCTACAATACCGTCTACGTTTGTAGCCTGTCTCTTGTGGTTGACTAGACAGGTAGACAATCGATTTGTGACAGTTAGCAGGTGCCACGGTGTGCCTTAGACATGCTAGCACGGTACTCAACTTATTCTAAGAATCGTGATCGATATTGTGTTGTTTTGCATGTTCAGCGAGTCATTTCTTTGTCATTTTACCAATTGCAGTTTATTTCTCACAGTGGAAACTAATGTTGCTCTAGTCAGTAAATTGAAACAATTTTAAAGAGTTACCGTTCCAATTATTTCTATAATATCATTACTTTATTATGTACCCGCCCCGTCTTCGCACAGGTGTATTATACATATAACCTTCCTTTTGAATCACTCTATCTATTAGAAACCGCATCAAAATCCGTTGAGTAGTTTTGACGATATAAGCATACATAGGGACAGACAGACAGGGAAGCGACTTTGTTTTATACTATGTAGTGATAAAATAAATTATTAAGACGCTCCAACAGTAAACTTTTAGCTATTTTACAATAATGTCTGCAGTATACAAATAGAGTCTAAAATCGCGTGTCGTTTGTTTTTAGACGTAACTTAAGATGAGAATTCCATAATTTTTCGCAGTTCGTTTAAAAAGAAATTAAGCCGTGTTGTCAATAAAATATATAGATGTGTCTTTAGTTTAGTAAATTTCCTATTTTATGATTACAAAAAATATACCTAGTAGTTATCGATCTAAATATTGAGAAATACGAAACGAAAGATTTTTTCTAAAGCTTTTTTGCGATTTTTTTTTCAAGATACCAAATAATTTTTTTGCAATATTATTGTAAAAGTCTCTCTTGTGAACTATTATTGTTTGCTCTGTATTTTTGTCAAGTTTGTATCAGTAACAGTTACGCCTAACTGTGCGACGAAAAACATGACGTTTTACGGATTATTGTCTTTGGGCAGCGCCTTAAGAACGACATTTTTAGTCAAAGCAAGAAAATAATTTTAGGCGTTGGTTGAAACGTTATGTAACTTTTTCTTCTTTACCTTACTACATGCATAATACTATCAGCGAGTTGGCAGCCAGTTACCAACAAGCCTAGCTGTTTAATAGGTGTAGTAGACATTGATCGATTAACGAGTACCAAAGGTCCATGGGTTTCCGCTATCGTTCATGCTAGCCGCTTTGTGCGTCACGCCGATTGCAGACAACAGCCTGAGTTTACGCCGCGAGCGTTACTTTGTTACTTTAAATATACGTAGCTTCCTACGTTTTTGTTGAACACACGTTTTATGCATGGATTTATGTTTTTTTTACGCGTTGATTTGGTTTCGCGCAGCTTGTAGCTAGCTAACTTCACATCCGCCGACTTGTATGATTCGGTCTATACGCATGTGTCACAAGGTATTTACCATCATTATGTCAGCCATAAGACGTCCTCCTTCATAATATAGGCCTCCCTAATTGATTTCCAATAAGACCGATTGGTACCAATTTGCATACATCGCGTCCCCAAGGTCTTGTACTTTTGTGTCCTTGCGGTACTGCCGAATGATGAAAGGTTGAAGTCCTCATCCGCTGTCATTATTTATTTCATAGTGTATCTAAGAATCTCTAGCAATCTTGCGAGCTGTCTTGCAGCCTCGTCAACCGAAGCTACTACCTAGTAGGTAATCGATCCATAATGAATAGTTAAGGCGGGTGCGTTGCCACCAAGCACGCTATCGTCCGTCAAGTCAGAACTATCGATTGACCCAAATGTACATCTGTTGCCGTGCCTAGCCTTAGTTTTTCATCCATTCAGGTTGCAATCCCCACTATTGGTTCTTCACTTCATTCTTAACTTACGCACAGCATAAAAAAAATTATGAATCCGATATTGTGTTATATTATACTTTCACGCAACATTGGAACGACGAATCGACAGGATGTTTTCTGTGGATACGGTTTAGAGGTCGGAGATTGTCGCAGGCTACTAATGTAGAGGACAATAACTGCAGTTAATAAAATTATAATAAAATGAGCACAAAAGACACCATCACTGTATTGAATGTAAAGCAGAAGTGGAGACAGAAAGGACAAAAGAAACTAAAACATTCTACTCATTTAAAATAAGCATAAAAACATAAAGTTTACGGAAAAGTATATACATACAATAAAATACAATAAAAAGATCGCCAACACCTAATATCACGCTAGTAAAGCCGCCTGATATTAATATGTAAGTAAAAGTTAAGTGTGAAGTTAGTGTATATTATAATGTAAATTATAATATACACTAACTTCACACTTAACTTTTACCTACATATTAATATCAGGCGGCTTTACTATAATTAACATTATAATTAACATTATAATTAATATTATAATTAACATTATAATATACACTGACTTCACACTTAACTTTTACCTACATATTAATATATCAGGCGGCTTTACTAGCGTGATATTAGATCAATGACGAACGTTGAATATTCCGTTTTCTCGCTTTAGGTTGCGTAGTGTACTGATTAAATGAGGCATCGGTGTGATGTCACTAGATTATCATATCAATAATCAATCCCAAAGATAAACCTTCATCATAGATAACTTACATAGATTACTGATATAATCTGTTTGATTTGAATAAATATTTTTCTCTACTTGGCGAAACGTACCAACTCTCTTCAAAGGTAATATACTCGATACGCTATCTATCTGTTGTATCAATTGACCTCTAGATCTTTGCTCTATTTTAAAAGGATTCTTCTAGATTCTAAAATAAGGTTAGTGAACGAACTAAACTGGACTAAAGAGCGAATTGGTATATTTAGACATGTTTGATTGTGGACATTTATAAACGCTGATTGAAACGCCTTTGTGCTTAACAGTTGTTATATCTGTATATACAAGATGTCGTTTTGCAAAGTGCAGTGACTTTGAGAGGTGAGTATGCTTTCAGAAGTCTTAAAGAACCATTTTTACCAAGGGACTGCTGACTACGAAATCATAATAGACCATAAACAGTGTAATAAACTATGTTTAGCACAAAGATATTCGTGGTCTAAGATGTTTGAATATTGATTCTCTAGCTCGGTTTAGCACGTTCACGAAGGCACAGATGAATACCGTTCAATAGCAATAATGAGCTCTTTCTTAATCACAATTCCGTTGCTTTCCCACTGTTTACAGCGCCATACAAGTTCGCATTTTCCGTCGAGCCGCGACTTAGGGCTTACTCGTGATTTCCCGAGGAGCCTAACAATCTCTTTGTGCACGACCTCATTTTGTGTTGAATGGCCGCCTTTAATAGACCCGCCTTGTCGTCAGATGAACATCTGCTGATGACACCCCGGTGCTTTTGCTCGTGCATTTTTACGGCGGACCTGTTGAATAAATGTTTATTCCCCTGTTTACTCTGTTTCCAAATGTGCTACTTGCTCTGAATGGGATTGCCTCATCGAATACCGATTGTGTCTACCTACGCTCTAGGCTTTCTGAAATAGATTATCTCAATGACTATGCCTTATCTAAATAGTACCTAAGTTCTGACATTGAATTTAAAGTTTACTGTAACTGCTAGACGAAAAAGTCTTTAGAGTTTTATCCCGGAGAGTACCCTCGTTACATAGAATGGAAAAGCTTGCTGCAATCATTTGCTCGACCAACAAAGCCAGTCCTTCTGAGAATGAGATTAGTGTGACATCTTAAGGAAATTTTCTATTTCACTTTGTATTTTGTTTAGAGATTTAAGACCGCTATTAGTGCCGCTGTCTTAATTGCTGACCCTTTTATTTCTTTTCTCTCTGTAAGTATGATTGTTCATTATTTTTGACCGACGAAACGGAGGAAGTACTCAATTCTACGCGTATATTTTATTTATACGCATAACTTTTTACGTAGTAGTCCGATTTCGATAATTATTTTTTTTATTGGGAAGAGTATACTTCGAAATTGGTGCCATTTACATTTTATCTACTGAGCCATTTTCGATAAATCAACAATAAAGTAAAAAATGTGACTAAAATCTTCGCGAATTCTGTGCACGGTTAAAGGCGGTCATGCTATTTTTTGCAAAAATAATTATTATTTCAAATAACGTTTTCAGCTGATAGACAAGATAATTAATTATTGTTACGAACTACTTATATAAAATGTAATTTCCGAGTTTTTGTGCCTTGTGCATAAATATTCTTATCCTCAAGACACAAAAACATGCATGTTTAATTAAGACTATGTACTTAACTGAAATACATTTTATTTTATTTCAATGTTTATCGAACCATATTAAATGAAGAACAAGGGAGGCTTTATGCCTTTGCCTTGCAGTTTATATAAGCTGATAGTGACCTTAAAAAGTCACGTGTGCGGTTAGTGATTCATTCAACAATATCTACAAGATATAAGAACAACATACTCCTACTAACCCACAAGATGACAACAATAAGTCGTTTATAGAAATACGACTCAGTTCCAGTCAATCTCGGCCCGATATACGCGTGGGCAGGCCAACATCAATCCACCGCAGCTGGTGCTTACAGATAATCCCATCTACAGCTTCCAATATCACTCTCACCGTCGAGGCCGTAAATTCACCTACGACACTTTAATCGGGAACCGCTTGAAATGTTTCGAATGGTTTCAAACGATTAGTGGAACGTGTAACTGGCACAGGATAAGGGTTCAGTGGCAAATCTCAATTGGCTAACAATAAATTGAGCGGTATCTTGATTAATGATTACCGCCCCGGAGGTCGGGAGTGTTGCGATGAGATAAAAGGTGAAATTGGGGGTGCCTGCCCTTGTTTTACCCTTGTTTGTCGGATTATGGCTTGATGACCTGTCAACGAACTTAGAATAGGACTTGTTTACAGATGTCATTTGGGTGCTCGTTTCGCTTGATATTTATCACGTTGTTGAGGTTGTTTTTGCATTATTATATAGAGCGAATTGCATGATTAAATAAGTCGTATCTCAAGTATCAATTAGTAAAAAACCTATAGATAATATTGTCGATTTTTTTTGTTCTGATTTGTTTTTCGGTAAACCCCGGAGCCTTTTGCATAATTGTTCGTTCCCAACGAAGCCGATCTGTAATTCAAACGTTAAAATCCGAACAGGCCGCGAACAGGCGCTGCAAATAAAGCAAACGCCTAAACAATTCATTAGCCGCTCCCGGCTTGGCGGTCCCAAGGAATTATTTATAAGGGGCGAGGATAGGGGCGCTATAATTTTCATCGGAAGGACGCTTTACTTTGGGATTCTTATTTTATGGAAATCTAGATTCTTACGAAGTAGGTCTTATAATGCTCTACCATAATAAGAGAAGTATCTATTTATACATATCTTCATTCACATTTAGTTTTATTTGAAGCAAAGCGTTTCCTTCAACGCGCCTATTTCAAATTAAATCTCTTACTCATCCTGGATTCATGGAATCGGAATTTGCGATAACAATTAAATTGTAACAGCTCATTACGATTCAGATTATTTATCACTTGGACAGATATCGTTGATTCAGCTACGAATAGACAATAACATACGTAATACTTACCTATATTATGTATTTTGAATTTATTTAATATTTAATCGTGTTTGTTATTTTCCCATGTTACTAAATCATGAATTCACACTAAGTACGTAATTGAGCTGTACCTAATTGGGTAAAAATACGCATGACAGATTTGACGCATGGATCGAAATATTACACTGATTGCGTGGTTACAAGTTTTTCAAGACTTTGGCATCTGGCCAGTGGGAAACTCTCCTTAAAATCCAGTGAATGACAAAATAAGTGGGCATATCATTTTCATCTCAGACTTCAGATATATAGGGCTTCAGCGCTCGCTATATCTCAACTCCCGATAGTAAGCGGTTGTATTGCTTTTATCGAATACCTTGCGCCTTGGGATATTTGATAACCGTATCCACTCCGAAATAAATCACCGTTGCACATAAAACGATAGTAAATAATGATGGCTGTACACATATAAAGCCGAATCCATCAGTCCTAGTGAGAAACGAATCTGGAATTCTGGCCACCTCTGTGAGGATTTATTCTTCTCATCAGCGTGAGTGCTGAGCTCCGAACTCGACGTTATACCCTTATACCGAGGGTTATGTGACTCTGCCATTAAGTTTTATGACGACTATGGAATGTTAGCAAAATCCGCGTTTTACTGTCTCATATCCAGGACGTTTTGGGAACGTGAAATGTTATGATGCCTAGGTATTAGGGATTTAGGCGCGAAGTGCGATACCTGCGTTCGTATTATGAGCTCGTTGGTGGTACGATTCGAAATCGACACTTTCTATGAGGTATTTTTATAGTGGGATTTGTCAATTAAGTCATGTTGACTGAAATGACGTTTCCATCGAAGCCTTGCCATAGAGACCATGGATTTATTGAAATACGGAGCCAAACGGCTCATGCCATTTTTTCCTCATATTTACAGCTGTAAATATGAGGAAAAAATGCCTTATTCGAAGCCTTTTAAACATATATATTGAGAATGCATCTATTGCAAATAACGAATACAGCTGTATTCGTTATTTGCAATAGATTACCTATATTCGTTATAGAGATATTTTGTCCCAGGCCGGATGTCAGAAGAAAACCTGGCAAACATACATTAAACAAAAATTTGAGATAGAAATCTTTACAAAGATCGAATTAGCCTAGAGTAGAGAAAGAAAAATCCGTACAATATGTTTTACTAGACTCGATGCCTGCATCGATTAATTAAATCGCATTGCCCCATCACAATGCATTAATACGGGGTATCATGATAAGAAGTTCTTCGCATTTAGTTGGCGTGACTACTCCGTTATTCAAACGCAGACGGCTCGCAGACGAGGCGTGCGCTGTGCAAACCAATTATGTATACCAAGATGTATGCAGTAAAAACATGCCATTGAAATAACTAACCTAAAGATAATACGGTTAATATTGACCCAGGACTAATCTAACATTGATGATTTAGCATCGATCTTTCACGTAAACTGTTAAAAAAATTAAGTTATGTTCTGTTTCACTAGAACTATCTTGAGTTTTTTTAATCTCTAATTTCGAAATTTTGCGTGACTCAGGAGAAGTCATCATCATCACCATCCTTCACAACCTTCTTTAAACCACTGCTGGACATAGGCCTCTTTCTTACTATGCCTACTATGCTCTTTCTTACTATATATACTTTCTGCTTCGGTTTTGCGCCAATAGTGTCCAGGTTAGACTCGATTTGAACTATATCGTCGATACAGGTAAAGTAGCAATAGGTAAGATACTGTGTACAGTGATTATTCTTGCATTTCACAACGTTGATCAAGCCTTTGACGAAACAAAAAGATGTCCACACCGCATAATTTACTGTTAAAAGTTATCAATGAACCGAAAGGAGACGTGCTATTACAGTGCCGTTGGCCTGCCATGAATCAATTGATTATACCTCGGAGTGCTGTAATTGAAACTCATTAAGAATCACTTAACGATGGCTGTATGGTTGGCGAACAGATAATAAAAGACTACTGGTCTCGCATTTTAAATCTGTTGGCCACTAGTCGGCGAGGTTGTGGTACGCTGCTCACGTTCCAGCAATTATTGTTCTGTCAACGAATTAGAACTATGTACTTCTATATCTACCGCAGTCCTCGTGGTCTTGTCATTAGT
This sequence comes from Hypomecis punctinalis, assembly GCA_949316475.1. NCBI lineage: Eukaryota > Metazoa > Arthropoda > Insecta > Lepidoptera > Geometridae > Hypomecis > Hypomecis punctinalis. The sequence continues at coordinate 6,014,386 of OX438798.1, forward strand.
AAATGATGTGTAAAAGTTTATTTGTATATGAAGTGTTTTTGCTTCCGAAAGTATAGATTTCATTGAATACTTCCCCTTCTAACAAAGTCATTACAATTTTGTAGTATTCTGTGATTTATTTAGTGCACGGTAATCAATGACATCGTGGTTATTGTGATTCGATAGGCTTCGTTTGCTCTCAATACATCAATGTTCGCCATTATACAATCTGTCATGTCATGCTAATCTATTATATAAAAGGCTTCCCTGAGTGACTGACTGACAGACAGCCTACAGCCCAAACCGCTTAAGATATAAGCTTGAAATTTGGAATATAGGTACATTGAACGACGTAATGGAGCACTAAGGACGAAAATTTTGAACTTTCGACCTCTAAGGGGGTAAAACGGGCCCTTTTCGTTTGTATGTAACTTTTTATTCCCTGTACCGATTGACTTGAAACTTTGTATACATGCTTTTCAAATAAAATAAAAGTTATGTTTTTTCCTGTTTTTCCGAATTTTCCTCATTTAAGGGGTCAAATAAGGTCCCAAAGTTGGTGAAAAAAGCGTCAATTACATCGAACCAGTTGAACGGTTATGGTTGAAAATTGGTATGAAGGAAGCACACAGCATGTTTTAATACAGGAACTAATAAAATCCAGAAAAATTTATAAGGTTCCTTAGGGATACGCAAAATTAATAAGTTTAGGCTACAGCCCAAACCGCTGAAGATATGAGCTTGAAATTTGGAATATACGTACATCGTACGACATAATGAAGCACTAAGGATAAAAACGTACCCAACTCTAACTTACGGGGTAAAACGGGCCCTTTTTGTTTGCATGTAACTTCTTATTCCCTGTACCGATTGACATGAAACTTTGTATAGATGCTTTTGAGACTAAATAAAAAATATGGCTGTACCTGTTTTTCTGAATTTTCCTTAAAAATATCCTTAGGGGTCAGATACGTCCCAAAACTTCAATGCGCTTTTTTAAATAATGTAGTATCTAGAATAGGATTATGATAATGATAGTTTATCTTTAAATGGGGCAAAATGGGTCCCCAAAAGTTTACGATTTTTTTTTATTTTGTGAGCCAATAGTCTTAAACTTAGCGCACATATGGATCAATATAGGTATTTTACTATGGGATCAACCCTGACAAACGAAAATTACCTACATTTTCCATACATTTTGTCGCGGGTCGATAAACTTTTTGTGTTGAACAGCTGATTCACGTGCTTTTGGGGTTGGTAGCATTGTAAAAGTTAATCAAATTATGAGTATAATAGCATTCTAGAACATGCCTGATTAGAATTACGTGTGCCATTTTTTCATTTGCCTGGAAAATTAAATTTCTAATGACTTAATGAAACATGTCGAATACCTATACCGGCCTTAATTAATAGTACACTACTGAAAATAGGTACTACGGATAGCACTACGGATAATAGAAACAGGTAGGTCTTAAGATGAACATGGACAAGACGAAAGTCATGTGTAATTCCCATGTTTTACCTACCCCGATTTCTGTTGGAAACTCGGTTCTTGAAGTCGTTGACTCGTACCTCTACCTAGGACAAGTAGTCCAGTTAGGTAGGTCCGACTTCAACAAAGAGGCCAATCGCCGAATTCAACTCGGCTGGGCAGCGTTCGGAAAAGTGCGTAGTGTCTTCTCGTCCGACGTATCTCAGTGCCTCAAATCGATCAAGTCGAAAGTTTTCGACCAGTGTGTGTTGCCAGTGATGACTTATGGCACAGAAACGTGGTCTCTCACTATGGGCCTTATTAGTAAGCTCCAAGTAGCCCAACGAGCTATGGAGAGGGCTATGCTCGGAGTCTCTCTGCGAGATCGAATCATTAATGAGGAGATCCATAGAAGAACCAAAGTTACCGACATAGCCCAACGGATTGACAAGTTGAAATGGCAATGGGCAGGGCACATAGCGCGGAGGGCTGATGACCGTTGGGGTCGAAAATGTCTCGAGTGGAGACCATGTACCGGCAAGCGCAGCGTAGGACGTCCACCCACAAGGTGGATGGATGACCTCATTAAGACCGCAGTATCGCGCTGGATGCAAGCCGCTTCCAACCGGTCTTATTGGAGATCCATAGGGGAGGCCTATGTCCAGCAGTGGACGTCCTTCGGCTGATGGATGACTGAAAATAGGCCTATCCGCGAAGGGTAATTGGGCCATATCCATCACGCCGGCCGAGCACGGGTTGCTGAATTCACATACGACATTGATTTTTTCTACGTAGGTACGTATAGGTTGCCTCAATGTTTTCCAGCAATGAAAAGTGAAATTTCTTACATAGTTACTCATACAATTATTATTATTGGCTCCCTCGGTGGCTCAGTGGTTTGTGACCCTGACTCCTGGGTCAAAGAGGCGTGGGTTCGATTCCCAGGGCAAATATTTATGTGATGTTCATATTATTATGTGTTTGCTCTGTGTCTGGGTGTTATTAATGTATTTTTATTTATTTATTTAACACTTTCTTTCACACTATTTGTACAAAAGGAGGACTTAACGCTAAACGACATTATCTGCCAGTCAACCTACATGTATATGTAGTATATCAGTCTCTGCCAGCCAAATCACAAACTTTGCTTAGTTTGGGATCAGAGACCGTGTGTGAGATGTCCCCCAATATTTATTTTATATATTTATTTATTATATTTGAGTTAATTTCAGAAATTCGGCAATTTATCATCCAAAAATTCACGTACTCCGTAATAAGCTTTAGATACAAATAAATTAAATAACCAAATACTGAGACAATTCAAGCTAAGCCGTAGGCATTATTTTGCAAGTAATACGATAGTAGGCTCAGTTATGAAGACGCCATGGTAAATATAATAACAACATAAAAAGTGTTCTCTTTATCGAATGCTTAAAGTTAAAATGAAACAGATATAATTATGATAATTAGCTATTACAATTACGATGGCGCCGTCATAATCGAGCCTAATGTGGACTTAACCACGAGCTACTATTATTTTAAGTAAGTGCCAAGAAAACGCGGGCCTAACTGTGGGTTTTTATCATTTTAAGCAGTTACGAAAATAACGCGGGCCAGACCGTGGGCTATTATCATTACAAGTAATACAAAAACGCAGGCTAACGGCATACTATTATAATTTTAAGGATTTATTAAGACAACACGGGCCAGACCGCGAACTATTAGATATTATTATAAGCAAATGCTAAAATAACGCGAGTTGAAACGCGGGCTGTTATTTTAATTAAGTAAGTATTAAAACAACGTGGGCCAAACTGTGGGTTATTATCATTGTAAGTACCTAATTATTAACACAACGCGAGCTAAACCGCGGGCTATTATCATTTTGAGCAAGTACTAAGACAATACGGGCCAGACCATGGGCTATTATCATTGTAAGTAATACGACAATGCAGGCCAAACGGCAAGCTTTTATAATTTTAAGCAAGTATTAAGACATCGCAGACCATGCTGCGTGCTATAAATAACCATCTTAAGCAAGTAAAGTACTAACAATACGCGGGCCAAACCGTGACCTATTATCATTAAAGGCAAACACTGTTACAATTTTGACCAAATCGTGGGCATTAGGCATCCTTGCAAGTAATTTTAAGCAAGTATTAAGACAACGCGGGCCAAATCGCGGACTATTAGATATTATTATAAGCATGTACAAAGACAATGTAGATCAAACCGCGGGCTATTTTCATTTTAAGTGAGTACCTATGTACTAAAACAACGCGGGTGAAGCCGCGGGTTTTAAGCTAGTTGGATATAGATGTTTGTATAGACAGTAAGTAAATGTTTGTCTATCAGGCCCGTTTCGGCAATTGATCAAAAATCGTCCGCTCGTAAACAGCTTGAGCAGAAATGAACTACGCGTACTCATGTGTTTCTTTACATACCTGAATAAATACGCCGGGTCACGGGCTGGCTGTCCCGTGTGACATTGCCGAATAATATATGTAAAGAAAGACCGTGTATGTAATAACTTAGTTATTCTATTTAGCTAAACCCTGCTGCGGTCAAGTGGAGTTACACACCTACGTGAAACGGTGACGGGCAAAATTGTTTGTAAATAGTACGTTGTAATGTGTTGCAAAGGGAAGCCGACCGAGCTTAGTGATTTGGATTATGAAAGACTTGTGATGTCTAATTACAGGTGCTGATAGCGAGTGCCTACGACGAGCTATTGTAGATGTATTGTGTCTACGAGTAAATGTCGATTTTTGGTACATAATGCATTCAACAATGAAATTGGTGTACCTTGGTACATGTATGTAAGTGAGTGTAAAATTGTTGGTCATGAGATGTAACAACTTGTAAGAATATCAGATTTTTCAGAGCTTTGGAAGTACAGTTTCATTCAAGACTCTAGACAATCGAGATAACTACGCCAGCCTTATAAAGGAGATATTTTCATGTACATGCTCAAAGCATTGCGACCCCATATTTAGAACACATTAATAACAAGAATATGGAACTCTACTAGTTTACGAGTATGTTTTCGGTAAAGAATTTTAGCAACGCAAGTTTATTACAATCTAGAGTTAACACTAAACAGGTATTTTCTAGATAAGCAAAGTATAACCGTGTTTTAACCGCAACCTTACCTATGAATTAGAAAAAAAACTCACTTAGCGCACCGCAGGGTGTTCCTTTGATCGATTATATTTTAAATGCAACAAATTATTTTATAGCTTTACTATATTATTATGCTTTATACGACAAGCTTAAACCTGATGCTGACATTAACCTCGCCTCTAACATTAGTTGTGTAACCACTATAACCAGTTCCTATCGTCTTTTTTATCGAATCTTATATAACTAATGCTCGCTTACCGATCGCGGTGTAGTAAACAAAATTCTAGAGAATGTTTTCTACTAATTTATTTATTTATGATTTTAAAATATGCCTTGATTTTCGCCCAAGACGAATACAGCTTTTACCCTATTATTATAAGTTAAGGTAGTGAAAATTGCATCAAAATATATTGCTTCATTTGAGAAGTAGCACACTGTAAGCGCGAGATTCAAGTGACTACTTCTCCAGTCCTAAGCTAGTGACTCTATTTTAGAAGAATAAACGGAAGTATTAAAACAAAACAGAACGAATGTTGTTTAGTTCTGTTTTCTTACTTGTAGTTCTGTAAACTTTCGCGATTTGAACACATTATTATTATATACTACGGGACTAATCGCGCACTAAAATTACGAGATAAATAAATACCTCCTCATCCCGACGTTTCGGCCGAGTTGCATCGACAGTGGTCACGGGTAAACTCAACCCTTCTACCCGTGACTCGGCCGAAACGTCGGGATGATGAGGTATTTATTTATCTCGTAATTTTAGTGCGCGATTAGTCCCGTAGTATATAATAATAAAACAGTACTAAGTTGTAAGTACTCATGAGATTGTATGTATCGAAAGACATGATAATATGTATGTGTCATTTCTGTTGTCCTAAACTATTCTATTGTTATTCTTAGTCTCAGCCAAGCTAACCGTGCAGTATTCTGCCAGTAGTGTGGATTGAATTGTGTACATTATTTACTGGGATCCTATAATCTGCGTTAGTCGATGGTGTTGACGCTGTGATTTATAGTGATCGAAATGACGTGAAACCAACTGTCAGTGTGTTCACAATCATATACATTCTACTGACTAAATTTCTTTGAGTTATTCAAATATGATTGTTCAAATGTTCAAACGTTGTAGTTGCATTTATGTATTAGTTATGCACACGACACGATTAAGCGACGTTTTATGAGTACTGCAGCATACGTGCAAGTCAATCTTATGATGGAAAGCATATGCTAACTGGAAAATTATTTGCTCAGATAACTAATTGTGCTGTAACATTTTAAGTATATTGTCATCATCTTCTTGCCCTTATCCAATGGGTTCCACGCTCTATACTACATGAGGTCGTATGTAGTATAGAGCGTTTTTGCATTCGCTATTATATAACTTTATCGCAGAGTTTTATAGCGAATGTGCAATAAACTATCCACACGGACATATTATAGCATTTAAAATGGTAAGTGGGTGGACATTATATTGGTTCATCCAGATAAAATACTCGTTTAAATAATACTGTCATTAGATACTTTATTTTTCTTGTTTTTGTCGTTATATAAGATGAAGGCGACCGGTGTAAAATGACTAGTTTTAAAGTCGACAAGGTGCAGAGAAATATGATTGACCGAACTGTCTCTGCGGTCTGCAAAAAACTAGTTTCCTATGTAGCACCATGTTGCTGAATGCAGTTTACACATACCAGTTTAATGTCAAGGCGACGGACTCGTTTGTTAACAACATTTATACATACGAATGACGGTGGAGCGAAGGACGTAACATCCGCGATGTGCGTCAAGGTTCGCTGGTGAAATTGCTGGAACTTTTCGTAGATACTATTCTTGTGTTCACTCTTGGAATAGATAAGAAAAATCAATTATCTAAATATCATCATTATCAGCCTTATCTATCCCCTGCTGGTGGGTGATTCTGTATGAAAACAAGCGTGTAACGCGCTCTAACGTGCTCTTAGTTTTTAAGAAATTCGCATAAAAATATTTATTTTTCAAATATCATAACTTAAACTCTGTTTATTATTCATTTTGACGTAATTTTACATTTATAAAACATTTCTCCGAACGAAATTTACGGAAATAAAAAAAATACTTATCGCGTTACGTTACGTTTTATCGATAGAGAATCAGGCCCCTGAACGTAGACATGTCACGTTTTCAGTGCTGTATGTTTCGGTCTTTAATATTGTTCAAGCTCGACCTGCTATTTAGACAGTTGATCCATTCACAGTGCAGAAAAATGTTGATTTATGTGCTAGTAGTAAATAGATGACGATACCCAAGACTATATCAAGCTTGGGTGGTGTCCCCAGTCCAGCCTTTGAAAAGCGCCGGATAATTATGTGAAGTAGCCAGAAAGCGAACATCCTTCTGAAACTTTCCTACGGACTACGTAAATTAAGATTTAGGCGAGAATATCTTGAGTGTCTTTGCTTGTAGATTAGTTTTGTATTGGGTTCTACGTAAAGAACTCGTTAAAACTCTGGGAACAACAAAACTTTGAGAAATTATGAGTTGGGTACGATTTTGCTAACAACTTAAACATTACCTATTCTTGTAATTTCTTTTCCCCAGTTCTGTTATTTGAAAAGTTGAAATGAAACGATCCTTTGACTGAATAAAATTAGGTAAGTATCATTTACATCGAACTGAGCACATTATTTACGCATATAAGTATTTATTTACTTTCGTATATTTATAGCCTTTTCTGCAAACTGCCGAGATGCATTCACTTCTTAACGAATTGCTTTGTTTCGCTCAGATTGAAATTAGGCTTTATGCTTATTGCCTTAAGTACTACATTGTGATGAATTATGGTAATACAGCTTATCGCGCTGACCCCGGTCATTATCAGAGCGGAACCTCACCGCAACCTTGCAAGTGGAGTGTTTACCTCATTCCATTATTATTGTGACCGTATCACGGACGTGCCTCAGGTTTCTCAACAAAGACTGCTTGTGGGAAAGAAATCGGCTATGATTTGGATTGCTGGAGATTTCATATTGGTTGACGGTGTGAGTTGTGACTACATACATGCTTACGGAGGATCATGCGTCTGCATTAGAAAGAAAGTGTTTCTTATAATACGAGTTATTCACTTAGTATAGGAGCCAGGGAACCATGAAATCATGTTTGTTTATGACGACATTTTGCTCTACTTTACGTATACTTTTGTTCGACGTTAGGGTGAAAAATAGAAACAAGGCTATGTTTACTTAAAACTTGCTTTATATTTCTATTTTCATAATTTTATTGAGGGTTTTGTTCTGACTTTCAGTAATCATTCAAGTTTACTTTATTTTAATTTATTTCATTACTATCCAACACCGACCTGATGATATTAATTAAAAGATCGATTAAAATATGTAAATGAATATCATCATTTCACATGCCATCTGCTCATTCAGTTGTTTTGTCTTGTGCAGGTTTATTTTAGAATTGAATCGATATCCCAGTAAGAGGTAATCCTGGAATCCGACATGGCAACCTTGAATGTGGCTGACGGTTAACCTTGTTCACCCTTACTCTGTTCTATTATTGTGCGGCACATCCGCGCCCCGAGGGCAAGGAGTTTCTCAATGGAGCCTTATCGAAGAGTTTGTTTACTCTATATTCTTGTTAACTTCATTTTTAAGTTTTGGTAACAATTATTTTACGTACATTTGGGATTTTGAATTCCTGAAACTTGTGTTAAATAATCGGATAGTAAAGCAAAGTTGTTTTTTTTTTCGTTTTTGGATAACTATTATGTAACTACATGTCCCGTCTATGTTACAATTGGGAAACATACATCAAATGTAGATTTATAATATTTATTGAATATGTACTACAAACACCAGACATAGCCTAATGAATTAGTAAGTTAAAGTGGCAGACCGCATAATTCTCAAAAGGAGACCACGTGCCGGCAAGCTAGTGTAGAACCTGCACCGACTAGGTGAACAGACGACCTAATCAAGAACTCAGGAATGCGCTGGATCCAAGCCGCTTCTAACAGGTCTTATTGAAATCTATCCGGAAGGCCTATGTGCAGCATTATATGTCCTACGATTATTTATATGACGATGAAGACTACAAACACTTATCATAAAACATCCTATTTGTTCATGTAGTTCCCATACTCCAGTTATTTTCGTAGTCATCGAAATTCGTTGCTATTTTCTTCCATCGGATAAGTATAAGAATAGCCTCGTTTTGGTTGTAAATTATTTTGACCTTCAGTCATATCGAACCAATTCGGCCAATGGATGAATCAAGTTCATATTCTCAATCGTAGATATGATATAAGTACATTAATATAGGCGGGCATTGTTTAGTATTGGGAAATTCCCATACTAGCTCCATTGTTTACGTCAATGACTGAATTGAATTTTGTTTGTGTTACTGAAAGAGGAAAAAGATGAGTTTCCTTGTTTAATAATCTCAGCGTTTGTTTTTGTGATCAATGTCATTTTAATTCTTATCGATTCATGGTGCATTGGTCAACATAAGTATTTATTTATGAGCCGATGAACTAATCAAGATCGCAGGTCCCAATCCATATCTTCTTCTTTGAGTGTCTCTCCAACTAGTGAAGGTTGGCAGTCATCTCGGCATATTTCTTTTCATCCTTGGCAAGGCGAAATAGTTCGGCGGTACTCCTTATCCCCGTCTATTCTCGTGTGTTCCGCAACCAAGACTTTCTTCTTCGGCCGGATTTCCTTCTCCACGCAATTTTTCCCATCATTATGAGTTGCAGCTTGCAGCAGCTGACAGCTCGTATCTGTCATGACGAAGTAAATGTCCTAAATATGCAACCTGCGTTGTTTTATGGTTTGCAAAAGTTTGGGTTTTTGGCCAACCCAACCCGACCCAATTCATGTAATCCAACCGATCTTGTTGAAATTCCATAGGGGAGGCCTATATTTAGCAGTGGATAATGGTGATGAACAGTTACAGCCGTGTCATTTAACTTCTCGCTTTTCCACAGTTATTATATCTCTACTGCTCTGAAAATTTTACTACTTTTTCATAGCCTTATAGTAACTTCATCCTCCTTAATCTTGCTCGAATTACATAGGTATTGTATGTAAACTCGTCGCTTTTTGCCTTGCTTTTTATGCACGACCTTGCAGAAGACCTTGTCACGGCGTCGTGCGAAATTGATTCACACGTTATAATGTAAACAAAGCGGTGACAGCGATCCATTTATGTTCATTATAAACATAACGTATGTTCATAATGTGGGTTTGTCATTTTGCTTATTTCATTATTTCTGTAATTCGAAAATGAATGGCGACAAAATCAACAATATTGACGCGTTCACTCTTCTATGTAGAGTTTTTTATCACGAGTGTAACAAAAACGATCGGTGTTGATTAGGTACTATACTTTTTTTTTTGTCAGGCGACTAATCTAATCATCTCTCAATACAAAACAATCTTTCAATAGTTTCCAAACATAAAACAGCGTGAATTTTAGCGCTAAACGGTGTTAGTCTATAAAAAACCCGTTAATTCCTAGAAAAACAATTCCCTCTTTTGTTAAAACCGAAACGCTTAACCCTAATCGCACTAGCTCGCAACTGTCGAACTACTGACATTTAATTAGTGTCTTGTCTGGCGAGTGTCTAACAAGTTCCACGTTTTAGATACCTCAGGCAACCTTCATTTAATGGAAAGAGATTACTCTCGCAAAGTTCTCAGAAAGGGAATAAAAGGAAGATTACATTCAATACCGTATTGAAGGTTGAGGGCTTCGGCAAATCTTTGCTTACTAAGTTGCTAACCCCATAATCCGAACAAACATAATCCTCGGGGTATACAACAACCCTCGAGTTGAGAGGATCTGCTAATTGAGTTACTCCACTCGTTCGACTCAATACCCAAATATAGACGAGACGAGGCAAACAAGGAAAGTTTTCTCTCCAAGGTAACAAGTTAATTTGAAAAATAACGGTCGGTAAAGGGCGCCACTGACCATCGCTCCGAATGGATAACATCTAAACGGATGTTAGTGTAGTTAAGTTTTGAGTTCACGTTTTACACCATTTATTAAGATATTCGAGTATTTTTTTCACTGTATCTAATATATTTATAACGTCTTTAAATTTATACAATTATTTTTAGTTTTTATGATATAGGATACTTCCTTATTGTTTTAAGATGTAAGTAACGAGAAATACAATGTACTTATAGACAAATACACAGAGTTGTTTTAGTTTCAAGTTGCCAAACCTATTATTGACGCTAGAGCCTCAAACCAAATAAAGACAGAATAGTCGTGAACAAACTAGTGAGGCCGGAAAGACTACGCCTCACTGTGTACAGACACAATTACACACATATACACGTACAACGAAACTATGCCTTGATTTGCCAGTCGAACTATGGTGGCGTAACACCAACGCACTCACCACATGTATAAAAAACCGGCATCACTTGTCTGTTCACGACTTTCTGTCTTGATTTTTTATTTGGTCTGATGCTAGAGCGTTTATTTGTTCGCTAAAACAAAGAAAAGTCGCCATTTCTAACTAACAACAGTCCCTATATTGGTAACATTGAATGGATGTCATCCATTCTCATTATCGTCAGTGGGGGCCTTAAGAGCGTGAGCTTTCGCCTGCTGAGGCCGTCTGACGAGTGGACATGTCACGATGGTCGAGTTGTTAAAGAATGCACCGTTTCGCTGAGAATCCTGTTCATAATGGCACCACCCATGCATGCGAAAACATAACACTCCTTTTTTGGGCAGTAGTGAAAAAAGAGAGTACGTTAAACTTGTTTAAAATAATGTTGCCGGTATGTAAAGAAAAAATACTGCATGATTTTAATTTAATTGAAGGAAATGTTAAATAAATATTGGTCCTGTATTTCATGCTTTCATCGATCTACTGTACACATGTAGTTCCTTTGCAAAGTACACGAACGTTCATAGATATTTAAACTTATCATAATACTTAAACAACTTTTACTAAGGGACCTACTCTAGCCCAAAACGAGACAAGAATCAGCTGCTCCATACATACTGTCTAGAGTCAATGAACTGTTTATAAATATGGAACAGCTGATTTGTTTGCGATTTCGGGGTTAGTCTATGGTGAGTATATTACTACAGTACAGTATGATATGCATGTTTCTGAAACATTTTTATTAAAGTTCCTGCATTTTGCAAAGAAACAGCCTGTGTTTGATCCTTTGGTCGATTTGATTTTAACATATTCGGTTAAAAGCAATTTTTATTACAAGTTGTTATCATCGGACCGCCCTGTCCGGTGATTAGGTTGGCTCGGTTACTGTCTGCATCAGATTGCTTTCCCGTATCACCGGCGTGAGCCGTTATAAATATTTATAAGCTATTTTAATATAAATATTATTATTTTAAATAAATACTTTGGGACATCTTACACACAGCCTCTGACTCCAAACTAAGCAAAGCTTGTGATATGGCTGCCAGAGACTGATATACTACACATACTTATTTTTAAATACATACTTATATAGATAGTAACTAAATAACACCCAGACACAGAGCAAACACTTATGTTCATCACATAAATATTTGCCCTGGGTGGTAATATGTTTATGGTGCTCTATCCACTCGCTGTACGTAGATAGAGAGTGCCAACCTTTACAAAATACACCAATAATAAAATTAAACTATCTTTGTTGACTCGACGATCATTGTCCCGATAGACGTTTCGGAAAACGGCTTAATAGCGAAGAGTCTCGACCACCACCTACGGTTGGGTCGAGAGTCAGATGCAGAAGGCAGTCATCCTGGACACGGCGCGCATTGTCAGGAGGTTCCTCTCGCTGTAGCCACAACCATCGGTAGCTTGGGTCCCCCTCCGCTTCCGGCCGCACTCTAGGTTTAGGTTTTTTAATAGTATGTTATTTTTTTGTGTAAATATTGTAAAAAAACTTAATTTTAAGAAAATAAAGGAATATGTAGGTATTATTCTATTAATGGCTAGTAAACTAGATACTTCGGAAAATATAGTGTTACATATTTTGCAAAGTGCAGGGACTTTTAGGTCTTATGCTGATCATCACGCACAACTTTTACTATGAGACCAACTCTGAAATCACGAAAAAATTAGCAGTTCCATGCAAAAAAATTAATCAGTTTGACAGAATGTATGGAACAGCCGTGTCAGATGTCCCAGAATGTTTGCTGCGCTCAACGGCACTGTAATTTGTAGGTACCTAATAAAATGCAATATCTTAGACTGTCATCATTTCAGCCATAGGACGTCCATTCTGCATAAATGTACAACTGCAGCAGTCTGCAGTCTCCCCTATAGATAAATTCTTATAAGAAACACTTGGAAACGGCATTCTTAATTTGTATGACGTGACGTCCTATGATGCGCTTGCCAGTATCTAGTCCGTTTGAGAAGTTGCCTTCATTCTTGTTCATTATGGAAGCGAAAATAAACAAAATAACATTATCAAAGCATTCACCGTGAATCACGCAGCCATCGAGTCTCGTGGAGTTCACGTGGGTCGCACTCGCGGGGCTTGCGCAAGGCGGGTGGAGAGCGCCCCCGCTACTGGCACGTGACGCGCCGCGTGCTGCAGGCACAGGGGTATTTTACAAATACTTTCGTCCTGTACTCTCCTTACTAGGTACTATAAAATACTATTTTTTAACAGTCAACCGTGACGAGCTTGTGATGTAAGTAACCTATTTTAGTCGATTGTTAAGTGATAAAAGAAGTTTTTTGAACCTATCGTAATCTTACATCTTATTTTGTTATTTATCTATTTAGCCTGTATCCATCCACTGCTGGCTATATGCCTCTTCTCTTTCTCGCCAATCTTTCCGGTTCTGCGCAAATCTCATTTATTGGCAACCGACATTCAGCATTCAAACTTAAAATTGTGAAAGTGGTTATCGTGGATTCGGATGTTTGTTGCTTATGTTTTAATTTAGGTAAAATTAGGCACTGATCCTGACTGAACCTGAATACCTATTTAATATCTCTGTAGTTTTCCTGATGATCTCATAGTCTACGCAGACGATGTCACAGGTATAAGTAAGCTAAAGTACGTAATAAATGCTTATCGAATGTAACGAACATCTTCGTTCAACTGAGATTTTGATCTTTCTCACTACGGAGACTAAAAGAAGTATCTCAGTCTTGATTTGGCTCGAATATATTTTACGCTATCTTGCGCGATATCAATGTCGGTGAAATGTATTCATAAATCTGCTTTGAAAATCAAAATATATGGTAATAATATTCACGGTGTCAATGCCATAGTACAAACAGCTCAAGAGGGTCTTAAAGTTCCCAAATGTTGGGTAAAACTTACCCTCCTTTCAGAAACGCCTCGAGCGCCAGGAGTGTTTGTAAACAGGCTCGTTTAGAAGGCATATAGGGGAAATATTGCCTCGAAAATTTCACAAAACAATACCAAAGTCGCACAGAAAAAAATATTATTGGTTTCTGAATTCTCTCTGCGACGCATACCCCAAAGCGTACGCTTCATACTATAATAATACTCGACACAATCTTATCATACGCTTCCCAAATTGTGTTATGCACCGCAATTTGTGTAAGCTCTCATCTAGGAAATAAGCTCCTTACCCTTTTCGCGTAGCAACAAAAACAAGATGCTCGTACATCACACCTAAATTGGGAATGTCCAATCTCACCAGATAAGTAGATTTACTCAGTTCTCGCTTCGCCCACGTAGGAATAACTAACTCGAATGTATGCTCGAAGGAGTCTTGATTTCGCCCCCGCTTCGTTTGCTTTCTATAGAATTAGTTGATGTTTTGGCAAAATAGTGTTTTTATGCCTAGAAATCTAGTTATCTTCTGTTATGATCATATATGACATATACTTAATAAGCTGGGTTATGATATCATCCATGGCAATTTTACTATTAACTGCCTCGGTAGCTCAGTGGTTAGTGACTCTGACTTCTGGGTCAAAGAGGCGTGGGTTCGATTCCCACCCAGGGCAAACATTTATGTGATGAACATAGGTGTTTGCTCTGTGTCTGGGTGTTATTTAGGTATTATCTATATAAGTATATATTTAAAAATATTTATATGTAGTATGAGACTGATAAGTCTCTGGCAACCATATCACAAGCTTTGCTTAGTTTGGGGTCAGAGACCGTGTGTAAGATGTCCCCTAATATTAATTTATTATATTAATTTATTATTTTAAACTTCTTTTCTATTTTAGACCAGGGTAGAAGCCTTTAAAAATATTAAAAAGTGAAAAAAATAATAGTAGGATGAAACCCATTAGAAAAGGAGGGAAATATTATAAAAATGAAAAGAAAAATAATTTACGGGCGATCTGAGATTGGGAACCCCTTCCCGACCTCAGATCGCCCGTAAATTATCGAGTAATTAAAGCGTTAATTTTAATAAATAGCTCAAAATTATTTATAATAATTAAAACAACATTTTCGAATTCGAGTGTTTTTGGATTCTTTGCATTTTCTGAGAAGATTTACTATAGTAACATTTTTTTTTTTCACCATCGGAAAGTAGAGATTTCAACGAACAGAAAACATACCAACTTTTTGAAAAAAAAGCTGATATTTTGACGGGTGAGTTTTCGATTGAAAATTAGGGTGTTTTTTCGATAATAATTCAAAATAAGGTGAAAAAATGAATATTTTTAGTCACATAAATTACAGCATATTTGGGACATAATAAGGTAAGTTTACACCAAATTTCGTTAAAAAAAAAAACAATTTTTGTAAAAGATAAATATAAAAAACCAAAAACTTGGTTTTTTGAATTTTTCACATAAATTTTGAGGTTATGTGAAAAAAGTGTAGATACAAAAGTTTTAGATCTTTTTATTACCTACAACTTTGCCATTTGACTTTTTTCGATAGGACTTTTAGTTTTGCCGGAAATCGAGAAAAACCGTTTTTTACCCTTAAAAACTCACCCCCATCCCCTTCCCGACCTCAGATCGCCCGTAAATTATTTTTACTTTCATTTTTATAATATTCCCCTCCTTTTCTAATGGGTTTCATCCTACTATTATTTTTTTGGTTTTAAAAATTATCGACCCTGGTCTATTTGCCTTTGGCTACTAGTTGACTAATTTGACACGGTTATTCCTAGTGTGAATTTGTGACGTTATAATGATGCACATTCTTTGAAGATAATGTTTCGTGTAAATGTGTGTCATGCAAACTAGTATTATCTTACACGATGTATGAACATTGATTACGTTCATTATAACATACATAGCTATGAACTGCATACGACCACACGTAAATTATTAAATTAACTACGAGTATGCTAGCTATAACTTAGAGTTGATATGAGTACTAGTAAAGCCAGTGATAGGTATCTACTCAGTTCTGGTTAAAAAATATATTTTGTTCATCATTGTTGTCATTTGCTATCTCGTTTTCTTATATTCATGCTAAAATTACTGTCTAATAGGTACCATTGAATGAATCCTGCATTGCATAGTTTACAATTTTACATGATTAAACACGCAGCGTTGGATCCATCCAGCATACATTACAACGTCAACATTCCTGAACTCTGAACTTTACTGCCGCGTAAATGAATTTCGTCGGCGCTGAACGTGTTACCATATTCCATTAACCGAATATTTCGGGACAAATTGGAACTGGGAATAGGATCCTTAATCTGAAATTATGAGCCTATTTGTCGCGTTTATGGCAAGATAATCTTTCGAGGTGTGTTTTTATCCAAACCAATTTGAATTTAATTCAGTTTGTACCCCTCTTCAAACATGAAACAGCGCTTTTGAATACGGTGACGCACGCACGTGCTGGGCAATTTCATGGTAGTGAGTACGAGCCCTAACAAAGACGACAAAGTTATTGTTCTAAGCTGCTATTGAGCGCCGTCATCTGCGACTCGGGAGTTTGTTCCTCCCAAGGTTACGCCTTTGTAGTACCACTGTCGTTGATATGATTCCAACCCCCACCGGCAACAAGCCATTGTCTTACGCACAATAAGCTTGTGTCAGATAAACGGGAGCGATCTCCCCGTAGAGCGCTTGGCAAGCGGATTCCAAGATTGAGTTATACGAAGTACCCAACTCTTCCAAGGTCGGGGCTACGCACCCGTTCGCAACGAACTTGTGTTTGCGAGATTGAATCGTATATTGAAACTTTTCTATTTGCTCAGCGTACCGTGATGGTAATGGTTTACGTTCCTAATTTCAATTCCGTAGCAATAGAAACGAGCCCGACTATTGTAGCGAGCGTACGTCTGAATAAGTTTCAAAGAGTTTCCATCCACCACTCGAACCTTCGGGGATAAGGGCGCATTTCTACGCGGAGTCACGTACTATTCCCAAATGAAATTTCCAAGTGCTAAGAGAGTAAAGCTGACTGGAGCGAGGTCTCGGAGACCGATCAGAGGGTTGTGAAATAGTGCGCTTTTGCCTGCATTTTCTGCGTTCAACCCGCAAAGGCTACTTAGACGGAAATTACGCGGAAAAGCGGCATGATTTGAATTGAATGGTTTTATGATAGGTACTGGCTTTTGTTTGTACTGTTGCGTTTTTCGCTTTGCTCATTGACTTCTTGTCAGTTCTTGTACTTAAGTAGTCACAAGAAACGCACTGGAATGCCTGTAATTTGACGCAATCCAGGGCTCGTTTAAGTAAATTACAAGAGAGATAGGGGCGGTGGTGTGCCGCGGTGGGTGCTTATTTTTAGAGCAGCCACAGATGGCGAAGGTCGTTCCTGTACAGAATCCCACTTATTTATTTAACGCGCCCACACAGCGCGGCGGCTGCTGCCTGCCCGTTTGCAATGAGAAATAAAACACTGGGGACGTGTGTGACGCCGTATTTTTTACTTTTTTGGTATAGCTATGAAATCTGTTTTTGTTCACACACGTGAGCATCTAAACGCGGCGGGATAGCTTTGAAATACTTGCGCATTGAGAATGCAAACAGTTTTTATTTGAATATCGAAATAAATTACCTGTGAAGCTTAAAGTGCAACTAATGCACTGTTACTGATGTTGAAACATCTACAATGTATTATATGCCTGCACAATGTGAGATAAAAGTTACTGCCTAGGTTAGTGCTTCAGCTGCTGATTTAATTTTCCCGATAAACCAGATCCTTGGCGCAGAGGCAAGTAAATGCCCGGTATCGTAGGTACGTTATGCACGTTGTTAGTACGAACGGGAGTAGAACTATTGTTATATCTGGCCTCATACTTATTTGAATTTTGTACATAAATGGGTAATTTGACATAGTTATTTTACGAATATATGTATAAACATCGTGGATGATGTTTGGAGGGGACATATTTTCTAATTCACTTTTTAAGTAATTACCGGGTAGGAACAGGAAAATCTTCGTTCCCGGAAAGTGACAGCTGCCCAAATAGGACAAAGGCTGTATTATTGTAATGAACGGTATTCGGCTGCGTGCACAAGCCTTGGGCGGCGCCTTGCGTGTTTGGCTTTCATTAGGCGTCCACACCCACCGAATATAACAAGCATAACATCCATCCATATCCCATCGCGCACTTTTGTTGTCATCTGATATCCATACAGCCTGCCGTTTACATTCTATGAAAGTAATCAATTTTCCATTACGCATTCTATCCTATTTCCATTAGTGTTGCTCAGAAAAGGGACCCATTTCATAAACAACACTTGGGTGACAGGTCGATTTCGGCCTTTCACAAACTGCTTCTTAATTAACATTTCTGCGAATGCTTCACTCGTGTAAGTACTGTTCTAATAGTCGTTATTGTGCTTTTAACAGCTATATAACGCTCGATGAAGTTCGTTAAAGTGATATAGATTTTAGAAATAACGGTTTTACTCCTTTATTGTAGGCTTTACTTACGGGAATGAAACGGGAATGAATTTTAATTATACGTTAGCCTGCGGAACCCTGGCCCGTGCCGTGACGTAAAGTCAGCGTTTTGTCGTAGCCGCTCCCCCTCGATCCCCCGCTTAGGGGAGGTTATGAAATTATACGACTATTCCCACTAGTCATTCGCGGGGGGCGCGTTCCAAAAAGAAGGAAATAAAATTCCTGGGAACTCCACTTCTGTATTCATTCCTACCTACTCTGGTTGCTTATGCGTGTGGTAGCAGCGAGCTGCATAACTTATATGTATCGTATGTATATCAACGATTTCCCTTTTGTTATTTGATTACTACTGTGAGTCATGCAGGTGTGGCTCTTATGGATTTTCTTTCGTAAACTTACATGTTATTTCATTTCTTATATCCCTATATGTTTGACATATTTAGTACGAGCTGACCAGGCGAACTTCGTTTCACGCAATATCATAATAAATTATAGCCTTTGTGTTATTCTGATCTATAAGCATATTATTATTGCAAAGTTTCATCTCAATCCGTTCAGTAGTTTTTACGAGAAAGCAACAAACATCCATGTATACAAACTTTCGCGTTTATAATATGAGTAGGATATATTAAGTAGTAGGATCTTAAACACTAAGTGCCTAGTTGTCAGCTTTGCCGTTTTCTAGCATAATCTCTCTTTTCCAGGTTACCGGTGGGATTAGGAGATTCGCTAACGAGCTCCATTGCAACGAAAGCTATTGCCAAAACACATTACCGCGCTTCAGTGTCAGTGTAGGCAGTGCGCGGAGGCCTCTAACATCGCGATCGATTCGCAATACTATTAGTTTCCAAATTAGTTTAGGGTCTTGCCGTGGCCCCGGGCCGCACGTTCTTGCTCCCTTGGGAATCCGACGACATCCACTGACTATATTTTACTTTCCTTCTGACTTTCAATATTCGCTCTTTTTGACGTCGTAAAATAGATTTGTCGTTTGAACCTTTCAGTAGGATTGTATGACTTGCGAGTCGATAGTATCACATTATGTTATGAGTGTGTATGTAATAACCATTTATTACTTGACTGACAACTTTCTCATTTATATTAATCAATATGTAGGTCATTAATAGATACCATAGACATGACGAAATGTATAAAGATATAGTCACCGTTTTCACCGTAATCAGTCAGATATAGATATAGGTAAGTTGTTATTTAGTCTTAATAGTTATCAATCCTTATCACTTATGTTTTTTTTTGCTATTGATTCAAATTATCTGCTCGGTTTTCAACAAAAATAATAAAACTTGATAAGACACTGTGATGATTAGTTGTCTTTAAGTGAAGCTGTGGGGTTTTTATGAGTTTACATAACTAAAAACTACAGTAGTTTCCGTGTGGTTTCTACATTTTCATTCAGCGCCTCTAGCGAAAACGAGAAAGAACTAAGATAAAATGTAGGAAGCCTGAAAAAACGGTAATAGTTTTCGTTTACTGCGAAAACTCATACTAAGGCCGCAGGTTTTTACTTTCCGACCCGTTGTTTTGGAACTCTCCGAGGCATATATTTTATATCCAGTAATGAAAAGTCCTACAATGATGAGACTGTAACCTAAATATTTCATATTAGTCGATCATTCGGTGACGTCTTCCAGTTTATGTAAAATCGATGGTCGGAAGCCGAGACTGTCGTGGAGTACGTGCCTACGTCACTCGTGTTTACGCTCCGTCTCTATAGAGACCGAGCTATTCAACAACCACGGTATCTTTACTTTCTTTCAACGGAGATTTTATCGATTGGACGATACTGAAGGGCTTGACGTGGTTATAACATGATAAGTGCAGATAAATATTATCGATTTTCACCTCGAAGCTATATTGTGTACGTTCACAATGTGTCTGATACTATATAAAAACGTGGCACGTGTTATATACAGCTCAGACGCTGTTGAAAATAATTTACGTACGTCTAGACATGTGGTAGAGATACTTTTTTACTTGACTGCTATATAGTATATTTTCTTACAGAAGCCCCTTTGTGTGCCGACTTATTTAAGAATCTTAAAATGCCGCACCATCCTGTTATTCGGAACCTTATCTACAATCTTACCTTACCCTTTTCGCCGTAACTCGTGCAATCTATTGTCCCACCGCAGCGTTCGCCATTTTACCCTGTTAACTCATTAAACGTTCTAAACTCATTCCGTAACTTCGACCCTATGTATTTTATGGTTAATCTATTTACCGTTGTGGTAGTTTTTGGGCTCTGTTCTGTTAATGGAATAGGTATCTTCCAAGTGTGTGTGAATCAGGCGAGTTGGTGGTTGGCGGACTTATTCGCAATACTAAAAAACATTTACAATTTAATCTCTAATTGTATAAACATGGAATTAATCTGAGCGATTTGCTGTTTGTCACATCACGGGGGAAGAAAGTGACCGATTACGGGTCCTACAGAACTCTCTTTCCTAATTGATATACACGTGCGACCTAAATACACGTTGACGGTAATATAATTATGATAAAAACCATATTTAAAAAAATACAGACTCACTCAGTTCTGAGTAGGTGTCGTTCCGAGTAGCAAAAGTATATAATTATATGTATGTAGTAAAGATTTTATCCTTAATGTTAAATTCACTAGCCAGACTAGTAAGATTTTCGATTATACAGTTGGCAAACTTTATTCATTTTAACAGTTTTTTTCTGGTTTAAGTGAATATACGAGGTCGGTTCAAGCGTTAACCCCGCTTCCATCGACTTCCCTCTTTATTGTGGAGGGCTCCGCGTTGAGCCATCTTTTGTTCCTTCACAATGAGTGTGGACAATGCTAACTGAGACTTTTATTGGAGTAGCTTCGCGGATTCTTTCTGAATCACCCTTTTGTGTTCTCAGCCCTTACAGTTCGTTTCGTTAGTAATGGAATCAGGTTGACTTCTATTACATTATTGATCATCACTTTTATATGCTTAATTCTGGTATATTTTTTTCCAGACTTTTATTGGAGTAGCTTCGCGGATACTTTATGAATCACCCTTTTGTGTTCTCAGCCCTTACAGTTGTTCGTTTTGTTAGTAATGGAATCAGGTTGACTTCTATTACATTATTGATCATCACTTTTATATGCTTTCATGCTGGTATTTTTTTTTCCATATCTGTATGTAATTTACTGACTAATTTTATGTATTGTTTCAGGTACGGTATGGCGACAATATTCCAGCGCTACAATCAATTTCGAGGCGTCGTATGTTATGTATCGCACATCCATATAAATGTCATTAATTTTCGGTTGTACCACTCAATTCAAACTGAGCACAATTACTTTAGCTGATCTCAGTTGATATTAATTAATTTTGGTAGATTATGTAAAACCGTAATTGTTACGTTCTATTCTATTCGTAAGTGCTGTGTGACTGACAGAAAAGTAAGATACTTACGGCTGGATTTCGGTTGTTTATTGAAGTATCTGCCCATCACTGCCCAATGGCAAGCACAACAAAGTAAGTTCACTCGATCTGCCAGTAACCATAATACCTACCTGAATGGTGCATACATTCTGTGCACATAACAGGGGTCTGATTAAGACCGCAAAAACGCGTTGAGTACAAAAAACTTGCAACCTGTATAGGACCCTATTGGAAATGAAAAATCAATTAAATACACCTAACTCCAATAACGATAGTAGACTACAAACCTGAAATGATCAGAATGCCTAGCTTAATTTTTCGTAAACAAAAGGTTATTTGTGAATACAGCTAATATTTAAAAATCAAGTCTGTTAATTTTGTAGAGGCGTTATCTTGCTTATTCATTGCCGGCGTTATCAACTTTTACATCGCTATCAGTATTTTCCTGTAGACGTCTGAGTTACGCTGTCCTTCAGTTCATTCGGAAATTTCCTTGTAGTAATTTAAATAATTTTATTGATAAATAATTGTTTGGCAAACTAGACTACGTACGATGTTCTAGTTTTAAAATGATAATGCTCATGCACTTAAAACGTATTTTTTGCGCGAATCGTGTCTCCAAAAATGAATCAGGTAGAAGTCGTCAATCCATAATGAGATGATAATGTACCTATACTTAGGAAGAATAAAGTATACTTCTTACTTCTATAATGCAATTATCCAAACTGGGTCTCTGTCTTTTCAAGAAAACTGTCATCTATTTCTGATGCTCAGTAACACTAACCCAGGTCCGAATATAGCGTAATGCAGGCACCGTAATTGTTCATGTTCACAAAGCGCCACCGCCAAATATGCTGTTGTCCCTTGTTATAACAACAGCAATAAGAGTAGGTACATCATTTTGCGGTCCATTGGCCAATGTGCGTAGCGTAAAACAGTTATCAGTAGCGAATACAAAATGATTAAACCGCGTGTTATCCTCGTATCATGTTGCGAACCGCGTGCCCAAAATGACAGACACGTAGAGGTAGAGCTGAGCTGTCGTCTTACATTTGTTGAAAATTTGAAATTACTGCAGATCTAAGTAGCATGAAAGTGTTGTTTGTAAGCGTGAATATATTTGCCTTTACTATATTCAAGGTGGAGAATAGAACAATGATTTGTATCATCATTTAACATCATCTTTATTTACATTCAGGTGATATAATTAAACCTAGCTTCACAGATTAGTAAAATCGTACCATATTTGGTTCCTGTGCCTTATCTTCAAGTAACCTATCTTATTCTTTGCTACACTTTCACGCAGAAACAAAGCGACAGATCGACTCCACAATATGAATTTAGTTGTGTTATAGTAATATAGGCTACTAATATCACGCCGGTGAAGCAGCGGGTTGAAACTATTTTAAATAAACCCTATTACTTATTTCCAAGTTCCGTTATATCTGTTTCTCAATATCATTCCACAAAAGTGGAATCCAATTTAATACATAATCGAAGCATATTGCCGTTTATAAAAATGCTAATATTATATTGTCCATATCCGAGAGAGCCGTGGGAATAGTGCGCTGCCGTATTCCGAATGGGCAATGCTACCATATCATGGTTCCCGGGAGGAGTATTCTCACGCAATAGTTGCCAATCTGGAGAGATTATGTTTATCAGTATCTTTGTGGTTGTGTTCTAGCCCGATCTAGTACTTTGATGTATGTTTTAAGAGAAGACTTGCCAAGTGTTTGCGTGGTTATTAGAGTTTTTAAGAAATTACTGCTCTATTTCATTTCTCGTCGATTTACTCTTTGAATCAACTTGTAGCTACGAAATTCGTTTAAAAATTTAAAGACCTAAAAATTACATGTATTTTCATTTTATTTTTTGCTTTTTATGAAACCCCGAGTAAAGTAAATATTTTAGTTCTTTCTTTAAACATTTTATATGTGCTTTGGCTGGCTTCATAAAATAATATGTTCGCTATTACTACAATTAACATTGTAAATATTAATTACCTCCATCTCTATCAAAGTAATTGAAACCATATTATACCTCTGCCTCATCATAATATTTCCATTAAATTAAAATTCACTCACACATGTAAATTTCCCTCTCGACTCCAGCATATCTCACCCACACCTTGGCAAATTCCGAACTCACACATAGAAAGTCCCCGGGAATTTTGCCGGCTACTCGTGAAAATGCTAGGTATTGCGGCGACCTGTGTTTACGGTATTTCGGCTGGTATTTGTTTTAATTAATTTTCCTGCGTCATACCTAATTCCTTTAGTTTTCATTGGATGATGGTTTTGAAATATTTTCATTCTAGCTTACTGCAGTGCTTTGACCCAAACCACTTCTAATGTTCTGTCTTTTAGATGTCATTTCACGAGGGCAATGCTCTGACATTGCGGTTTTACTGACTTTTCTTTAAATGTCCTTTAGAAGCCTTAGATGGTAACAAATATCCGTAGAAACCATAATGCTGTCATGAATAACTCTAAGGCTTTTGCCTCAGTGGTTCGCGTATTCGCTTTTCGTACATTATTTCACGTATGCTACGTGATATTTCAGTGCGATAAGTATCTAGTGACTTTACCCAGCTTTCATCGCTTTCGCTTACATCGAGGACACCTCACATTCTGCCTTACAATCCTCGACCATATCGAGGCGGAAGTTTTCCCTATTCATATAGAGATTGTAGATGTAGAGCATCCCAAAAGGCGCTTAACGCGATGCCACGACGTAGATTCGGGAATCGTATGCGTGTACAAAAGGGAACATAGAAAAATATCTCTAATGTTGCAAATGAGATAGAATGTTCACATAAAATATTCTTGTTACGCGTGCCAGAGCAATAAGATGTGTCTAATTTTTTCATCAATTTCCCTACAATGTCTCGTGTACGGTGCTCTATAAAATTCCCGGCTGATACCCTCCAGCGCGACGGTGCGGAAAATGAATGTAATTTCTCCATCACAAGCTATTTATCCCTTTAATTTGCGAAGAGACAAGTTCGGGCGCGCCCGTGATAGATTGTCGCGTCAAGCGGCCGTAATTAGTGTTGTGTCGTGTCGCGTGCCGCCTCTGTTGTAAGTGATGTCGTTTATCATTGAACGGCCACCGATGAAACATCCGACGTAATGAATGACGAATAATGAATTTTATTACCTGATTGATCGGGGCCCTGATTCTGTAACGTCTTCAGGTAACGTTATATGCAAAGGTAAAACATCCGTGTGTGATTGTCAAGGTACACCATTGATTTTGACGTACCTACAGAATACCGTAACTGGTTAATTGCCCATGGATTCCATAACTTGGTAATGTGATTAGAAAGATTCCAGGGCCCCAGGAGATCTCGAACTAAAACTGTGTTGTTAATATATTTTGTTTTGTTGTTGTTGGCCTTATTTGTGATTTTATATTAGTAAGATAATTATGAATGTTAACGCTGTTGATTACAAGAAACAAATAAATAAATTATCTTATTAATATTCAACTCTCATGAATCATAGAGTTGAATATTTATATTAGTACTACGATGATATTAAAGTTTAGTCACACAAAAAATAAGACATCCATAAAATTTTAACCCATAAAATATCCCCAAATGATATCGTTTTGCTACAACATGTAACAAGCTATGTTTACAAAACATGTTGACGATAAACAAGATTGTTGTTACAGCGTCGTTATCCAATGAAGACTAAATTGTTCTCAGCGTGCGAGTTTACGTTTACACAATTGGTACGAACAAACGAATTTGTCGTTTTTTTTACTGTTGCTATCATAAAATTGTGTATGTCTAGAATAAGCAAATATCACTTTCGTGGAATCTTTATTAAATTAGTCACATTTCCAGCAATCGTCGGATCGGTCGCGTTCCAATCCAAGTTTAGTTGTAACGCGCCGAGCCGCTTCGGCGCCTCGTGACGTCATCACCTCACTTCCCCTCTCCGACATGGGGGTAAACATGACCCCTGCGCCATGTTTACTGCCACACGCAGCTCTACATGCTACTGGTTAGCAAATACTTGGCTCGTGCGCTTCGTCACTAGATCCCGGATGTTGATTTCGTAGAATTTTCTTGAGAACAATAGTGAGGTTATGGGGTTTCGAGCGTGGGCGGCCTGACGAACATTAAACCCATATTTGGGTAGACGAACTCGAGGAAGGCTGTGTTTGAGTTCAGCTAGTCTTTGCGATGGTTCGCCTACATAACCGTCTCTGTGATATTTATGTACCTATATATTTTACCTTGAGAAATTATGCATGTGCCATCGAATCGTCCCTCTTCCAAACTTGACCAAGTTGTCCCTGTTCGCTCGACTTCCAAAAGCTTTTCAGAGATTGTTCCAGCATCAAAGCATCGAAACTTTGATTAAACGTACTTACAGTTGGATCAAAAACTTTCCCTGTCAGGAGTCCCTCGCGCGGAATTTATTTTTTTTATCACAGTTTAGCATTTGTATGCGAGGAATGCGGGATGTTACTGGAAACTTATCCCATTAATTCTCTTGCACGAGTCATTATTATTCGTAGAGCTAGAGAGCCAGGACTCCGCATTGTGAAAGGAAAACATTCTTCATGTATTCAATCCAATCCCTAGAAAATTAAAAGGCTATGCAAATTGTTCCTAGAATTTTCACGTTCATTTTCATACGCTTCATTTTGATGAAAGTTGATTTTATTGGAGATGCATTGGATTCTAAGAATACTTAG
Organism: Hypomecis punctinalis; assembly: GCA_949316475.1. Classification (NCBI taxonomy): domain Eukaryota; kingdom Metazoa; phylum Arthropoda; class Insecta; order Lepidoptera; family Geometridae; genus Hypomecis; species Hypomecis punctinalis. The sequence goes on from OX438798.1 coordinate 6,040,881, forward strand.
ATTATTATCTTTAAAAAACTGTTATATTGATCATCATCATTAATCAGGAAGATGTCTATGATGGACAATGCCCTCTATGATAGATTTCCTGGATTAAGAGGTAGTAAGCCGCTTCCGTTTTTAACACTGTTGTGGTGCGGTGTCTGTATAATAATGTTGCAAATACACCAAAAGTTTCAACTCCCGCATTATAAGTTACGTTTGCATTGTGTTAGCTATTCCACTAGTAAACAAATAACAGCGAGTGTCTGCAAGTAGGTCGCGCCTCAACCGTGAAGCGAAAGTGTTCAGTTCAGACTGTGGTTTTGATGCAAACAAACCAATGTGCACGGAAAGTAGGCTACATGCTAAAGTTGGGAGATGTCTTCAACCAAAACTAGGAGGTCATTACCGTTTCTGTCTCATGTGTTAGATAATGTCGGTTTATTTGAAACTGATGGTCATGACCCTGTTCCGTCAATTTTAAAGCGTTTGAAACATTTCGCTTCTTCAGCCGCCTATTCCTGAAACTCGATTGCATTTCGTTGATTTTGAAACATTAGAACATTCTTGTTGTGCAAGTGTTGATCATGACCTGGTTTTTTCAACTTACAAGCGGTTATATTGAACTCTACGCTTTTCCAAATTATCACTATTCCTGAAACTAGAACTGTAATACAATAATTTTGATGCATTGGCACATTCTACGAATGCTACAACCACAACGTTAGGTACTGTCACAGGCGTTATGCGGATCTCGATCATTAGAAAGTGGCATCTTTTGACTGTTTTGTGGGCCATTGTGAATTTGTTGATGCCACTTTTTGTGGCTATTTCGAAATGTTCTTGTTACCGCATTAGTTGTTTCATCACTTTAAACCATAATAGCAGCAGCCATAACGATGGATTGAGTGAAGCTAGTAAAAGTAACATTAATTACAGATCAAATTATAAAATTAGAATGATGAAGAAATGCTCATATCGTAACGTACGGCCTTCACAAAATAATAGTCTTTTCAGTTTAGTATTTACTTTCAATAAAGATACGAGTTACAGTTAGATCTCTTATTGCCAATACAAGCTAGAGCTCTGGATACCTGTCAATATATCCGATTCTCTTTTAACGTCGACATCAGGTCCCAGACGCGATAATCCTCGAGTCGCAATATCACGGGATATTATGTGGGCACAACTTCCCCCAATGACAGCTTAATACTTGAAGGGAGCCCGATCCATATTACTTTTCCTCGACAGTATTGGCTTCTACCTGAATAGTTGACATTGATATATTTAGAATTGCTTTCTGATTTCGTTTGGAGATGTAATGTAGGTACTTACCTAAAGGTTTATTAAGACGTTCTACGCTCATTAAAAGTTATTTTCACTAAGTCACCTTTGATCTAAGGAGAGCATGTTTGCTACACTTCAGTACTATGACCAAATTGTATAAGCCTAACAAAGTTGAATTTTAGTGAAAGTACCTATGGACTTTCTTAGAAATATCCCGTTTTGTTTACAAACTATCACGTTGCATCACTTGACGATCTCCAGCTACAGAGAGCAGACAAATATCCACTGAGTTTAATAGCTCGTAAAGTTGTTGATCCGCCACTAGCACGTACGGTTTTATTGTTCTCTCCGAGGAATCATTCGTAATATGAGAAGTGAGAAACGAGCAATTGCATTCCACAAGATACAGCCGTTTCCACATGCACCGTCGTTTTGTATCTATAATCTTTTTGTTCGTAAAATCTGTTAGGGAAATAAACATCTCTTATGAATTCAATTTGTAAATTCAATTGGTTTTGCCCGTTGCCGTTTTTGTAGCGTTTCGTGTGTCCGCTCAATTCCACCTTCTCAGCGATAAATCTAATTTTCCAGCTTTGTCTGTCATCCTTTATCACGTTTACGTTGTTTTTCATGCCTGTATGTTATACGGCTAAAACGACTGTCGTGTGTTTTATTGGGATGATACTCTTTTGTGTTGCGGTGAAATATTGCTTTTTATGAAACCCTGTTCGAAAACAATTGAATTGGAATATCTAACAAAATTAACTTTTAATCGTAACGAGCTTACTCAAATCTGTAATCGAAGATAAACCTAATGTACAACCTGATGAAATTAACTAAGCTTACTTTTAACTGATTGTTGGTGACTCAAGTCTAGATAAGTAGACTACATATTACTAAGCGAAGGAATAACGGAACTGCTATCTCTGAATCTCCTAGTCTACCGTCTGGCACTAGCTCGGTGTCATTAACTTGGTTAAAACGTTTTTGGTTTCCACCATTTGAATTGTGATAATGATGGCTATAAGAATAACTTCCGCAACCATTCAATCTACAAAATCGACATGTGTAGAACTAGTATTTCGATTTATTTATAATACGAGTACATATTACAAAAAATGATTCTTTCTCGTAAGTGTTCCGTAGAGTAAAATTGTTAACTTGTGAGATACACAAATTCATATTCTCATCTGGCTGTTTATATATTTTTTGTAGTTCTTACATTACCTGCTCTGATTCATTATGTCCTTGTCTCCCAAGCGTGAAACTAGTACACCCACCAAATACAGAATTACAGACTCAGCGCCTTGCGAAATATTTGTTACCTTTTACGACACCATTGTCATAATAACAAATGTTGTTTGTACATATTTCGACTAATTTGACTTCATACATGTTGAATTGAAATTGAATTGAAATCAACGTGATTTTCGCTTCTAATTTTACTTCATAAACAATAGAGTCGCTATGATTATTTAATATGATTGATTTCTTGCTACATAAAGCAAAATAATAATTAATCATGGAGCAGATAAAATTGATAGATGGCACTGAGATAAAGTACTGTAACGAAATGTTTGTTTTGGTCCTTGAACACTTTATTTGCAAATTAATTTCTATTCTTAGTTACCGAAGTAGAGTAAACATTAGCGAAGCCTTAAAAGCAATGAAAACTAAAAGTACAAACTTAATTACGTAACTGTTCCCTGTCCCTAAACTTTTCCTTGAATGTAAATATAATTTGGCTTGTGGCTTTTAATATCTTTGATGGCGTTGTTTTGTTGGCGTAATAACAAATAATCATCATTTTTATCGGCCTTTTGGTGGTGTATGGGTATTCTTTTGAATATGCCATTCACTCCCGTCTTTTGCTATTTCTATCATTTTCTAATTACAGTTTAATCGTACTGTTATCTCACTATAATATATTTAACCAAAGCACCTCGAATACGAAGCTCCAACGTAAACTGAAATAAGTGCAGACAGTACATATTAGACTAGAGCACTACATGAACTCTACAGTATTAAAACAGAGTACTTATGTAGCGCATGTATAGTAAAAAAAGATTTACTATATGAATATGTTTCTTCTACGTTTTGTACCTAATTAAGTGATATAAACATGTTGCAGGTCGTTCGCCCAATCAATTTTATTTTTTGGGCAAATCTTAGTAAATATAAGGTTTATTGTAAAATGTCTTTACTCATCGAAATTATATCGTTTAGTTCGTTGACTCTCTGCAATGCAAATTTCAGTGTTTTATTTTATTACTCTCCCTTCAGCGATTCTGTTTTATGACCGCCACTTTCAAACAACTGAGTATAAATTCGACTCGAAACTCCAAAACGTTGAAAGTTGCTGCTTCTGTTTCAAAGTCGATGCTATAAACCGCTGGAGCCGTTCCTTTTTGCGGCGATTTCATCGTGCTGCCGACGGAACGGTGTCTTTGCACTCTATCCTCTAGCCGCCATTATGAATAAGTAGCTGGCTTCCGGCCAAGAATTAATCTTACAAGAAATATCGCAAGGCTTTCCTGCGTCCTGTCGCAACTTACGTGGGCCACGTGGAATATCTCCAAGTAATAGAATGCTACGTTATATGTTCTTACTGCCAGCACACTTGGCTAGAAAATATCCAACAAATATTTTCCACTTCTATTTTCTCCATTTTCTTCTTCTATTGAACCATTAGACGTCTACTGTTGGACATAGGCGTCCTCTATACATGTCCTGTAAGATAGGTCAGAACCGTCTTAGATCCGTCGCGATCCTGCGGTTTTAATGAGATCTTCTATCTGTTGTAGGCAGATGTCCTACCTACAAGGTTTTACAATTTCAACTTGTCAATCCGCTGGGTTGGTTATGTCGACTGAGTTATATCGCCTTGTTGTATTTCTATACAATGAAAAGAAACAGCAATATATTTTAGTCGTTCATCAGCCAAGTGTGTACGTAGCTTTACATGACTTACTTTCAACAACATCTACACATTTCGCGATATTGCTGTCGTTTAAAGTTTAACATCAGATTAAGTGCCACTTTTAGTTGTTAAATTTATATCTGCGAACAATTTATCCAAATACGATCGGTGCCGTCCGAGTCTGACAAATTGATAGCCTTTGGCGACTGAATTCTGTAAATTGAGGAAGTTTCCTACGTTTCAGACAGACTATTTGGATAATATTTTGGATTATTTTAGTGGGATATTAGGCCCGATTATAGAGGCGCCAGCGTAAATTGAATAGCAACGTAAAAAGCGTTCTCTCTATCGAATCCCTAAAGTAAAAAAGAAACAGAACTATGCTATTTAGCTAAATTTGTAATTATGATGGCGTCTCTGTAATCACGCTTATTGTGTACCTACACCGGTTTTGTTCTAGTGTATAGTACACATAGTGTAGTATGACTAGGTGTTCTTATCCGTTCAGCAAAGCAACAGCGATTGGGACAGTCAGATTTAATGCGTGACCACGTGTAGCATTTATAACAACTATACCCGTGGCTCAGATGACTCGTTAAATGATACGCCCCTGTTGTTTTAACCTCACCGATTAACTTGAAGCCTATGACTAACTCCAATAAGCTGCTTAAAATTTGTATTTGTTTATTTCATTAGCTCGGCATTAAACCAATTACACTAATTACTATGACATTAGTTAAAAATAACAATAATATATGCACAGTTAAAAATAAAAGAAAAACATTAATGTCACACTATTGTACAATGTCTGACACCAGAGCTAACCACCGGCCTATCTATACGAACTTACTTTTTGCCATCTTGTAATCTATTAGTAAACGAGCTAAATGATGATTTTTTGTAAATTGAATTGAAATTACCATGTCGTGCTTAGCGGATAGCACTTCAGGGGATTGGCGCAGTCACTGAAGGCTGGGCGGGGCTTTGGCCTTCGTACCTAATGCTATTTTTATTAGCAGTACTTGCAAACTGGTTCTCTATGGTTGTTGAAGGGCATGTAGTGGTGTTTATTAACTGTTCCAAGGACAGTTCTAATGATAGTTTCATTGAATTTGCTATAGCAAAAGAACATAATACGTTCAAGTATGTAAAACAGTGGTATTTGTTAACAATATAGAGAAAGGCTTTTGACTAGCCCTGGTTGAACTAATTTTAATGCCTTTTCAAAGGGACTTCTTGTTCGTTGACAATTTCAAATCTTAGGATGTAGCTTTGCAAAGTGGCAAGACTCTCAAATGTGTTCATTATTATGAATAACTTCTACTATAGGACCAATCCCCGACATCATATAAATAAAACAGTTGGTCCATACATTTCATAAAAATTAAATAACTTTTACATGGAATGGCTGATTATTTTCGCTATTTTGGTGGGCCCCACCCAAAGAAAGTCCCTGCGCTGTGCAGTGCAAGTACTAATATAGTCTATAAGTTTCGTTACTAACACCATGGATTGTATTATCTGAATAAAATACTTTTGAATTTGAATTTGAAAAGTGCAACACCTTGATATGCGTATGTGAGAGCGTTCACCTGTAAGAGTGTAGGCACTTGCTTGATGTATACTGTTGATAACGCGCCGCGCAACGCTGCGTGTCTTTGTCCATAAAAGAACCTTCAGCATCCTTAGGGCGTGTCACAGCCTTTTTATGATTTTGCACGGCTATGTACGGTATGCGGACTTGTCCACAAGTATCAAAATATGTTAACATAGTATTTATGTAGACGACTATGATCAACTTTTACTATGGGACTAATAAATTTTTATCCGAATTGCGAAAAAAGCAACTATATTCTCGCATAGCATATTATAGCAAAAAATGAATTATGTATACTATATATAATTTATTTTTTCGCGACTTCTAGGGAGATCTCGAATAGAACAAGTTGGTCATAATGTTAAGTGCAATGATAGTCTATGTCCTTCGTCTAGACTACAGAAACATCCTGTATAAAATCTATTTATTTTCAGTAACAAGCTTACTCACATTACCCCGATGTATCGTCTGTACATATAATCTAATGCAATTTGTATATCGGAGTGACATTAACGAGGTGTTCAAGACCAACTCTACCTTTCCAACTGGTGACGCAAGTTAGCTTACTCATTGGATCGATAAGTCTAATGGGGATCCGTCACGAACACACCTACTTAAAAAGCTGTAGCGATTGTTATGCAGAAAAGATAATAAAGGTGTCAACTATGCCTATTTTTAGAAGCGGAACTAAAACTGACTCGTCGAAAAAAAAATGTTCGCTCAAAATCTTTGACGAAACGAAAATTACGAAATGTTTCCTCGAATCCTTTATCGAAATTCAGTACAAGAAAATGCTAATGATACAAAACTTATTGGAAATGTAAACGCAACTTCACAACAAATTCCCGCTTGAGGCGGTAGAATGTTGGGCGAAAATGGTCTCCCTATACCTATTTGAACTTCGTACATTAAGTTATCTTTCGCGAAATCGAAAAGAAACTGGTACTTACATGATATAAACGTAACAGTCACGCCAGATGTAATAATTTTCAATAAAATCTCGGGAACATGTAGTTACGGAAAATGAACTCGTGACTCATATTCTTCCTGAAAAAATACGATCAGGTAATATTAGGCCATATTAGCTTTAAAAGCCATGTAGGCTTTTAAGTAATCTACGTACACGTTTTACTTGATACACGTTGATTACTCTTCGGCTTATACATATCGATGTCTATGTATATCTCGCATACCGATTGAGTAAATTGAATTGTCTCCCGTGTGCCATTAAGCTGCTTAACACGTAATGTAAATGGATTTAGTGCAATAGTAATTTTGCTAAAGTGGTATTAGTTCCAAATGGCTTAACTTCGTAGCATACCAAATAAGAAGTAGGCCGGAATGGTAAAGTTATTGCGAAGATAAGACCTAATCTTCCTTATATTCATTACTTACATTTTAATTGGGTATCTTCAGGCATATAAAACTGATGGTCGATGAGGTCGTAAAGTTCTCGAATAGATATCACGTAAGTAGGTACTAGCAAGCGTAGTGATGTTCGCCGACAAGATCGCACGAACACCCTAGATGCAACCTGCTTCCAATTGGTCTTATTAGAAATCTTTATAAATACCAATGTTAAGCAATAGATTTTGAAGATGATAATCTTCAAACGTAATGTTCAAGAGATTTCCCTACATTATAAGGTATATTGTTATTCAAACATACCTTTATACTTTACACAGCAGTAAACTTCAAAGAAGTATCAAACATAAGAGGTGTGTGAACTGTCCTCAGAGACTATGGGGCTCCACAGTTTTATGACTTGGCGCGTCTTCCTTACACACTGACGTAGGCGGCGAGAGGCTATAGGAAAATTGTTATTTGTTTATGACTCCTCGTGTTGTGTTAAAAAATTAATAGATGCTGTAAAACCGAGTGCTGTGTTCCGGGAATACGATTAGTGTCTAATAAATTTTGACGGATATTGAGAGAAGCTATATTGTCCAATCCAATATATCAGTTTCCTCAGTGAAATTGAGTAGAAATATTTTTTTGGAATGTAGCTGTTATTTTTAAAGTAATTGTACTGAAAAGGGAAAAAGGCGTCAAGCTTACGTCGTCCAGTGTTTATGAAGAATGAAATGATGACAACAAACTTTACATGTCCACAATTTGCCATTCAAGAGTTTTTATGCCACTTTGCCGGCTTCATCATAATGACCTCGGTAACATGTAACGAAAATAACCAATAATACTGGACTGATGAGCTTAATCTTAACAAGCCTGCTATTTTCAGTCTAATACATTTTCCTCTCTATCATCAGGCCAGTGTTTGTACTGTACTGTACTTTTTTAATAACTAAGCCTTTTTAATAGTCCACTGCAGGATGTAAGCCTACCCATGCAGGGTGATTGGGCCATATCCACCACGCTGGCCCAGTGCGGGTTGGTGGATTCACATTCGAATTTCTTCTACGGACGTATGCAGGTTGCCTCACGATGTTTTCCTTCACCGAAAAACCAATGGTGTGAAATTCCGTTCATAAATTCCAAGGAATTCATTGGTACGGGACCGCGATTTGAACCCACTACCTCACGATTGTAAGGCGGGTGTCATTACTACTAGACCACTACGGCTATGTGACCACTAGTGCTTGTGCAAAAGTGTAATTGCTGTTTCTTTGTAAGGTGGAGGCAGTTTTACCCTAATCGGCCTTATTCAATTATCGCAATAGCAACACTTGATTTAAATTGCTATTTACATAAAATCCTCTTTGTTTACAATAGCCTTGGTCTAAATTTACCACCGAACTGCTAAAAACGCACTTCTAGTAAAACATGAATCAGCTGGAAAGGATGATGTCATGCGGCCGAGCGCAGGTCATTGTCGTCATTTGACCAAACCGGTATAAACAAAAATCTCGCCTTGAAAATACCGTTGATTTTGGATTCAGATTTAATTGAGAAGTTTCAGGGCCAGAGTTGAAACCAGTTGCGATTCTATTTCAAAGGCTGTATAAGTTAGATTGCGAATTTCTAGCCCATGTCATGTATCCTAATGGTCTTACGAATTTAGAAAGCGTTTAAAGAAAAGTTTTAGCACTCGCATTGCTAGAAATCAAATTAACGGAAACGTCGATGCCAATTTCCTGGCAAAATGAAACACTTGGCTATAAATCAATGATAGGGGCGCAGTCTAAAACTTTTATTGGTTCACTCTCAGTTAAACTAGATTCCATGTTGTTTTTGCTGAGAACTCTACGTTAAATTAAGGAAAGTCGTTCACCTCTGCTAGACGGTTCCGTAGGATACATTCATTGCCAACAAGAGTAATTAGATCAATAAATCCAATTCATGGGTTCTTCTTGGCTCAGGATTCTTTTTCGCAGGTTCAATGGACGGGCATTCGTTCACAAATGCACTATAAAAATTGCTCGTGTTTTTTAGAATGAATAGAACTCTATCTGGGTTCACTGGTTTGCAAATTTCGAAAACAGCTATAAAAACGAGACATTATTTTAGAGCACACTTTAAACGATTGCAAACTCAGTGTTGCAGACATTTTAATTGCAAATAGAATTATTTATTGTTTACGCCAGAAATAATATAAACAGATGCAATACGAAATGTTGAACAAATATTGTAACTTACTAGGCCAACTTGAACACACTTTCTAAAAATTTTGTACTTACCACATTTTTAGATTAATGTTTTATAATAAATTTTTATCAACGAGTCATTTGATTCTTATAAAATTATTTGAGCTACCTGTCGGACTGGAAATCTACACTATGATCTGTCTTTGTTATTGTGACCGTAGATGTCGCTGAAGGGGTGTGCAGAGCGATTTTTCTCACCTTTGTGTTGAGCTATTCAACGTTAACCTTTGCTGATGTCTATTTTAATTCTGCAAAGTACTGATGTGCTTAACGATCCGTGTAAATGGTTTTAGGGTCACAGTGCGTGCTAAGCACGGCGGAATCGTGCGGAGCACCCTCACGCCTACTTGTTCCTCTTGAGACACCGCCGCTATAATAATGTTGCACTTAACAATTTTCATGAATAGTATAAATATAGTTTAAAAAAAAAACTAAAAAACACGCTTAGGAGTCATCATTTTTTTTATAAATGCATTGTCATTAGGCTTTGATAGGTGTGCGAAGTTTAAAGAAAATCTGATCGCTCAAAGTAGGTCAAAATCGAGCTCAAAGGGGTTGATACAAGCAAGCAAACAAGCAAGCAAGCAAGCAAACAAACAAACATACAGGTGAAACTAATAAAAGCATGTTAAAAATATATACATATTCCTCTATATTCCAAGAGCAGATTGGCGTAGCGAATTTTTTACAATCCAACACGGTAATGGAGTGTGCTTAGAATCCTTGGAGTGTAATACTATGTCTGAAATACAGAATTTAAACTTATCAGCAATATTGCACACTGGAAACCAAACTCCGAAATAAATCAAATACGAACCGAAATAAATGTAGGTTAATAATAGGTAAAAATGCTAACGAGTAAAATGTTTATCGCGTGGCTCGCTTTGTAAAGATTTATGTCCGCAAAACGCCTGTGCGACCCTGGTTTGTCAAGGACACTAAGGTTTAACATAATGCACTCTTATCCGTTTAAAATATTGCGTCCTCTTTTTTTTTTTTACATTCGGAGTATATGTATATAACCTTTGTTTTTATTGTTGACAGAAAACAACCAAAGACCTTCGCGTTCGACCACTGTTTCTATTCACTGGATCCAGGGCTGCCGGACTTCGCCTCGCAGAAGACAGTTTTCGAATGTCTTGGCAGAGATATCCTCGACAATGCCTTCGAGGGCTACAATGCCTGTATATTCGCTTATGGACAGACAGGTGAGCAATTTTTTTTGTATACAAATATACGTATTACTACATTATTTATAGGATTTTTTTACCATTATAGACATAACCTTGAATCTAAGGGAATTCCCAGAAGATCGGTAAGGTTTCACAAAGTAAACGTTTGTGCGATTTGGGAAAATCCAAAATGATATATGTTTATTGCCGGGATGGCTCCCGAAGGAGCGATCATGGAGGTTAATGGGTCGACGCCATAAATGTCGGTACGTCCAGGAATGAACCCATTCCCCGTAATTAACGTTACTAATAGAGTCTTTAGTTTAGTCCAGACTGTGGTCCAGTATAATATTATGTATGTATGGAGTGCACGGCAGTTGCAGTTGATTAAAGACAAATGAAGATATTTTTGTTTGTTACCAACCTGGGTGGGAATCGAACTCACGATTCCTTGGCACAGTAGTTTGAGTCACGGTTAGTGACTGGGCCACCGAGGCAGTCAACTATTATAGAAAGAGTTCTAATATGTGTATGATATGGTGTAAGTTGCAGAAGCTAATAGCAATGTTATTGCTAGCATCAGATTCTATTACGAATTAATGCATAGTGCTCTTACTACGCAAATTGCTCTTTCTAGACACGTATAATGCATTCGATGCTAATTTTCGTGTCGAGAGCAACGTCCCCGTTATACTTTCAGGATTGTTTGTCACGTTAATGGGAGTCTTGAGACTGGAAGATGCCAGTATTTTACAGAGGTCATTGGCCGGGATATTTATTGTGAAAGCGGTCTATTATTGATCCATGACGTCATTAGTATTTGATGTAATATCTCATTTTTATAGTCCCCATGTCAGATGTAGCACGTCCTGTCGCCCACTGCTAGATACAGATATCCCTGTTATTTATTGCCATATTATACCCGGTTACCAAACGATTTGCATTTGGCGCACTTCTGCTGACTTTAAAAGAGATTTCTTGCCATCGCCTAGACACCTGCCTTTAATTACTACCGTCTTACCACAAAAGGTTTAACACTCTTTAAACACTGTTTATCCGTGCAATTATTCCGTCAAACAGTGTGTAAAGCGTGCTTAAAAGTTTTGTGGTAAGACCGAAAAAGTTTTGTTGAGTAACATAACGTTGTCTAGAAAAAACGCCAACTTTGCTGTATTCAAAATGAAGGCTATTCGCTCTGAGAGCATTGGTAGTCCGGATTCGCTTTTTGTTTTCTGGATCAGTAACCTTTTCAAAACGCGACACTGCAGCAAAATTAAACAAGTGCACCGTGAAGTCTCACAAAGCTAGCCGTTCGATTTTCTGCCAATCTGTTTGGCCCGGACGGATGTACAGTACGGTGGAAACTCGCAGTATTCTGCAGCTGCGGATAAAATAATTATGTCCGCTTCACGTGGCCACCTCAGTGTCGTTAATTTCAGTCTTCTTTTCAAAAACATTAAACGCATTCTCCGAAATTGTATTTTATACGAAATAATATAGGATTATTGGTCGTATCTGTGGGATTAACGTAATGAGACTAACGAGGGTTTCGTTCATTTCATTTCCATAATACAAGGGATTACTGGGTTCATGGTCCGGGCTGGATGATGAATTTCGGTATTAGTATTCATTGCTTTAAATAAATATATTTTTGTTTTTAATTCTAATTAACTTTACTGCCGCGGATTTTCCCAAGATTCAGTTAATTATCTCTTTGTAAGGTTGCTACTTTGTGATTTCTCCTTTGCCCTCCTTCGACCTTGCAAAGCCATAAGGTTTCACATAAAACTGAAAGTTATAGCTTATTTAAATACAGTGCAATCATTTTCTCCGCTAGTCTACATGTAATTTCATTTTAGAGTCCTTCGGAGCTTACGATATTACTTCAGCTACATCAGTTATTCATAAGGCAGGCGTTGAGTGTCGTGCTATGTTTTCACAGCTACTTTGTACTTGAACTGCATCTGCTTACCCGGATAATGCTGTTAGCTGTTCTCATGGGGGTGTGTTGCGGTTGAATAAATAATTTATACGTCAACTTACCTACTGCTTTCTTAAGAATTATTACTGCATCATAAATAAATGATTTTACAATTTTCCCGTATTTTAGAGCACATACCCATCTGATAACCAGATGAGACATACTTTTTCTGAAATGTTATTTACCTACCAATAAGCCTATGATAGCTTAATTCGTTTTTTTTGGAAATTATTTCTTTTTCCTTCACTCTTTTGGTAGCCCTCATTATTTTATTCCAACGAATAGTTTTTGATGTCGAGAATATTCCTTGGTAGGTTTGTTTACTTTGTTCATACTACCTGGCAAGCAATTATGTACAAATATGTCTATATAAGTATTAAACCGATTTTAAAACCAGTCAAAATTGGTATCTTATGAAAGATACTTTAATTACAAAATTAATCATACAGGCTTGCTTTCAAAAAATCGTTAGTGACATATTTTAAATATAAAAAAATAATCATATAATTTATAAAAAATAACTAGATATGAATAAACTATAATTTATAAAAAATACATCTCATCTGGTTATCACGTGGGTGAAGGTCGGTCATCAGTGGTTCTTAGGCCAATATGCAAGAGATATTAGGAAACATAGGGCACAGCGCAATGTCGCTCCTCGTTTTGAGCTGTTCGGATATCTACTATGTTATTTCTATTATCTTGGGTAAGTGTAACAGATCGTCAGACGATCGACTTCCTCATCTCTTGCATTATTCTAGTTAAATATACAAACAAACAAACAAACAATAACACTTTATTAGACAACCACATTACATAAAAAACAAATTACAGGGACAAAACAGTACAATTTATAGGTTTCTAACTGGCGGCCTTATCGCTTTAAGCGATTTAGTATAGTATAGTATAAATATAGTTCATGATAAATAGATGTATAGACATAGTTCTTAGCGTTGATGTAGAGTCTAATCAAAGCGATTCATTCAATTCTTCATGCCTGTGCGAAATAGACCTAGTACAACTACCCATTCAGCACAACTGCGCCAACATTTCTCAAAAGATTTACGATCTAGATTCGCCCATTTCTCGTCGTGTAATTTTAATCTTGTTTATAGCCCTCTGAAAAATACAGCGCATATTTCTTTTAGATGATTTTGAATTTGAGATATTAGAGCGGTAATGGTTTCGTCGCTGGTGAATTTGTTATCCCAAATGAGGATGGCGGATGAAAGACGGAAGTTTATTTATCAAGCTTGATGAAGTTTTCGAAATGGTGTTTTGTGAACGAATATTTTCTTTGCGTTTTCTGAACTTCATAATTTAACTTTTATGCGAACTTTTTGCTCTTTTTAGGTACTCGAACATGATGAAAGTAATATGTAATGTGACAGGCGATTAGACACTATCTTTGAGTGAGTGATGTTACCTGCGATAGGGAATAATAAAGGCACAAAAACTAGCCGCCTCACGAGTTCTCGGTACTTATTCGGAGTATAACAATAGATAACATTAAACTAACATTAGAGAGAAGCTTCTTACTTTAAATACGACATATATTGTCGCTTTTCTATTTTTAATCGACTTCCAAAAAGGAGGAGGTTCTATGTTCGTCTGTATTTATATTTTTTGTGTATGTTCGTCGATATTTTCGCCAATTATGAATTAAAACATTATTTTTAAAACATTGTTTTCAAATAATTGGCACATACGGCTATTCTAGGCGCGTGTACTGCAAAATAAGCAATCAATTGTTTGAATACCTAAACACAACAATATACCAATTACTACTAGTATCATTGACGTTCCTTAGGCCTTTGGAGGGTGCTATTATTCGCCAGTCGGCACGTACTCTCGTTCACTGAACCGTAATCGGATTTGAACACGTCCGCAGGCAGCTGCGTGACATCTCATACAACGAACAAATGTATTAGCGCTGAATAATTTAAAAAGTTGCTGCTGTAACAATACAGAGTTTATTTTATGATGATGGTTCTGTGCTCAGACCAATTCTTTTTTTTATTTGGTCTGAGGTTAAGGTGTGACTAGTTTTAATAACGCCTCAGAGAATATCTAAAAGTCATATTTAAATTTCGAAAACGTTTGTTTATTATTAGTTTAATTCTATCTAAGAAAATAAAGTACCATAGATACGTAATAATTATTTTTCGCAAAAAATCGAAACGCCGACTTCCGCCGTGTACAGAATTCGAATATTTTGCACGATGTGGGTACATTATTGTTGTTTTATCAAAAACGGCTCAGCCAATTCCAATAAAGTTTAAATGGGACCACCTCGGGAATATACCGTTTAGAGCTAAAAAAGCATTTTGTAAATCGGTTCACAATTGGCGATAATATCGATGAACATACACAATTGAAAATACAGACGAACAATAGTACCTCCTTCTTTTTGGAAGTCGGTAAAAATAGTTCATTATTATTCCTGAAATCGTTGTCTCTTCTTAGTTGGTTTCTTCGAATCGTCTTCTGGTGTCCGTTCTGCATCCAGTTTTCAAGTTTTCTCAGAGCTTCACTTTATATTGTAGAAAGCGTTTTCTTCCGCACCGTTCCCCTTCCTTATTACCTCTCTCAGAACACGGCAGGTTCGTTGAGCATTCCTAATTTTTGGTGCAAACTGAAACAGATGCTTGCCGTTAATTTGTTTACGCACAATTTGCGACCCTGTCTCCGAGGAGTTTAATTACGATGCCTCCTTAATTATTCCGCTGCTGTCTTGGGAGCGCGACCCGAAAGAGATTTTAGCGATGTATAATAAAATATAAAATATATAATTATGGATGATTGCGCCGCTGCCCGGCTTTACCCGCGCTGTTTTTCCAATTTGTCCTAATTTTTTAAATGGTCTTACGTTCGTAATTGACCATAATTTCAGCTGCAAGATCACTTGAATTTTAATTCAACTGTAACTATCAATAGGTGTAGAGAGATCATAGATAAAGCATATAGATAACATACCTCCCGGTTGTACCCGCCTTTTCCCGTGGTTGTCTAAAATTCCAGAGAATAAATTAAGACACAGTATAACATATCATTAAACTATTAGGAATTGTGCATAAAATATATGAATTCACCATCATCATCATTACAACAACAACACACATATAACATTAATCGTTTACTGGATGTAAGCTTTCCAATAGAAACGATTGTATTTAGCTCGCATCCACCACGATACTGCGGTTCTAATCAGCCCCCCTACCGCCTAAAGCAATAGCAATCGTTTATGACTTCATTTTAGTCATTTGGCACCGCCTATGTGACGTTAGCCATCAAAGTTATTCATTCAACGATTGCTTTCGCAATCCGCGCAAAGCAATTGATGGCTAACGTCACATAGGCGGTGCCAAATGACTAAAATGAAGTCATAAACGATTGCTATTACGATTGCTATTGCTTAGGTGGTAGGAGGGCAGGTCATCTGTATTCACAATACGAGTACGATAAATAGATAAATAATCTTCGCATCTTCTTATATTAATCCTGAAGGTTAAAAGTGGAGCTTTCACAGTTCCACACAACACCTATATGACGATAGAACCAGTTAAATTGAATACCCTAACAAGTCCCTTGATCCTTGCTCAGAAGGCTGAAAGACCCCTTGAAGGTCAAAGCTTCGTTAGGCTCACACATGACCTATTTCAACGAAATGATGATATTACTAAACATTATAGGAATTTTACGAGCGCCATCGTGTAAGTGTATTAGGTTCGGTAGATAACGACAAACATTATGTTTTATAAATTAGGCAATAAAGTAACGTTGTTTCATATGTGTAGCTATTTGTATAACTATAGTAACAGTCGAAGTTTTACCGCTTATCATAATTATCGTAAACTGGAACGTTGCTTATTTCTTTGATCTTCAAATATATTATGGTTTCAAATGAACTCATTCTCCGTATAATGCTATGCTTTCAGTATAGAGACTCCGTTGTCTCCAAAAGGTCAAACCTCATTAAAGCAGAGCAGCGTTTGTCTCGTAAAGTTGTAGGCCCTATTGTGCTGTAAAATAAAGTTTTCATTCAGCGCGTCTTCAGAGTTAAACCCAGTTTTCGAGTCCAACCGGGGTTTCTTATGTAACTTCTTGATGCTGCCTACACATACTTGGGGTGAACATTGTGCCGGTTTTCTTGGTACTGCCCTCGATTCGGATGGAAGAATAACTTAGATCAGTGAGAGCGTGCGACAAGACTAAAATTTAATATGTGACCTTAGAGTAGGTATATTGGTAATGTTTGTAGTTTAATTTTAATCGTAGAAATCGTATTGTGGAAAGAAAAGAATTTAACATTTAGGTCTACACACGCCATCTTCGGCTACAGCTTCGCTTTCTATCAGGCGTGTTTGTGGCCAGATGGAGCCCTACTACCCTACTATATCTATTAAAAAAATACCGATGTTGTCGCAATTAAGTTAATGTTAGCAGAGTGCACATTCAATGACAGCTATAACGGGTGTCTGACAAAAATGGCGTTCGTCCTAAATTATTCAGCAAGCCTGGTAACACTACACGCACTCGCACGAGCTTGGTTATTCAAAGAATCATTAAACGTATGAAAAACTGGGAAGGTTTTTTCAAACGATGCGTTTATGGTAACACCTTTGAGGTTGCCTTTTAGAATTTTTTTTCAAAGGAACCCTATAATAATAAAAATAACTGGCTAGTCATGAAAGTATTAAATGGGCATTTCTGCAGATATTGCAGAAAAAAATAGCCTTGCCAGTTGATTCAGCTTGAATAAACTAACAAGGCTAACTAAATTAAACTTTATTCTAAAGTCAATTTGACTTTAAGATAAACTTTAATGAAAATTCTAGGTTTCAGTAAGTACATCACTTAAAGACTTATAGTTGCTATATTTTCTAGTAAAATTCCATATAATATCTAATAATCTCTATCAACTTGTATCAATCTAGTATAGTTCAGTAAAGCATCTATTCACTGTATATAAAGTAGGTATACTAACTTTAGAATAAAATTTAGTGATTATTCAATGTTTCAATAAGTACATCACTTAAATACTTATACGTAGATTTTGTAGTAAAATTCCAGATTAATAATAATCTGTATCCAAATCTAGTCATTCTTCATTAAGTAATATATATACAATGTGTTTTCACGATTTCGTCCAAGCTCATGAATCGGTAATGAACAAATGAGTCATCCAAATATAGCTCGATAAAACCACCTAACATTCCAAAAATGTTTATAACGTTTCATGTGATATAACACTTACCGTTTTGAGGAATAAACACTGAGCTATCGTAAACAAGTCGCCGAGGGATCAACTATCCGGATAAAGTTACGTTTTATCTGTTTTTTACGCGTATACTGGGTGTGTTTTAAGGTTCCGTACCCCAATGGTAAAAACGGGAGCCCGAAACTAAGCTCGTTCGGGCAGGTCGTTTTTGCTACATCTTATAACTAGTTTTTATGAGTTTTAACCAAAAGTTTCACAGATTATTTGGCGCTTTGGTGCTTTTCTTACTAAAAGTTTAAATCATCACGGTTGTTCGATTATTTACACAGTAGGTTTTCTTTCTTTTCGACCTGCCTATCTGATTCAGATCTAACGCAAAAGTGGTATCATATCATAGAGACGTCGAATTGTTAAGTAGGTACTATTAAAATTGACGAACCGGTAGTCGATCTTGCATTATGGACACCGAGCGGTAACTAACAAAGTACGGAACTCTTAGTGCACGCGCTTGACTCACACTTGGCCGGTTTTTATAATCCAGGTCGCTTGACATCGCTTTTGCCACGGTCATGAATTACTCTGTGAAGAAAGTGTCGTGCGTGAGGGATTATCTAGGGCATTTATTAAACCACATACAAACGTGTAGACAAGTCTATATGTTTAGGTTCTCTTTTCTAGATATTCAAGGATGACTCTAATGAAAATCATTTGTCTTTGTTCCCTGAGGAAGGTCGATTTCATATGAGAAAACTTTGAAGTCCATTGAGTCCCACTTTCGATTTAATGTTGAATGCTTCATTGTAGAAGTGAAGAAAAAAGGAATAATTAGTATAGGTTAAGAAACCTATAAAAAGTTATAGGTTTCTTAGCTCAAACCTACGTATGGTGGAATTATAAACCTAACGCTAAGAAATTCCTAGTTTTATCTCGTTTGTAAGCTTCACTAAACTTTCATGTTGCTAAAAGTTATAAGCATTATTATGCGCATGCCTTTCCTCCGCGATACTAAATATCATGTAAGAACTTATTCGCAAATTACTAACAGCGATAAATTTCACGTCAAGCTTAATGAGTGTATGTGTACCGAAGGTTTAAGTACTCATCTCTCTCCACACGAGTATGCCAAGGCCTCGCATCAATCAACGAACTTCAGGGATCCGCGATAAGGGTGTCATTCAAACAGCGCCCTTCAAATTGGATACAGGCCCTCGTTGAAACGCTGTGCTGATGTTCTGTCAATATTTGAATTTAATTGGAATTCTACACATGCCTTATAACTAGTATATGTTTTTATTCCATACTATGTAGCCGTGATAAAATAATGTTCATGTTAAATGTGGATGTGATTTCAGTGTTTAGTTCTTCAGCTATAAAAATCCAATTCAATTAGATCCTTGATTTTATTTATCGTCATCTTTTCAAATATCTTTTGTGTGTGTAGGGTACTATCCCTGTTTCCTGGTCTATCGCACCTTTAGTCATGAGTCTCACTCTTATTATTTTTTTATTCTTATTATTGTGTGATTGCATCACACATGATGATTTCAACTATAAGATAGTGCTGAATTTAGATCGGTCTTATACGAATGAAAGCACATCTTCCAACCGCCTTGTTTTATAGCCATCACTTCACTTGGTCGCGCTCCACTTCACATTGAATCAAAGTCTTTATATTTCCTCACCTCATTCATAAGCATTCAATCTCTCACGTACCCAGTTACCCGTAATGGTTAGAGCCGATTGAATGGCCATTAACTGTTTCTCACGTCGTGATTCTCAATATTGAATGAAGAGCGGGTATCGGGGAAAAGTATCCAAGAAACGATTTTCCATTTCTTCGATCTTTATATTTTTACACCGAGTTAAGCTTTCCTAACATTTTTATATTGCCATTTGCTTCAGAGCGCTGCTCTTGGCTAATATTGCACAATACCATCTGTAATAGCTTATCAAGATCAAGATGGTTATCTATAATTGGATTACTACCGACCGATTCGAAGTCCATTACCGGTTTCGTTCAGAAACGTATTTGCTCACGCGGCTCGGGGAGGTTAGACTCGATTAAATGTTCGTTATTTTTTCCTTATCGTGCGTGAATGGGTAAATTGCTTCTGTTAATGTAATCCTTGACATCTAATGCACGTCAGATTTTTAGTTTTCTTAACCTAACTGCTAGTTGAATAAAACTAAGAATAATGTCTATCGTGTAGTAGACCAAAATATCGCCTGAACATTAATTTTATCCATTCTGTATACTACTGCTCGCAGAACTTAGTATCTATGTTTTTTTAATAGTTTGATAACAAGCTTAGGATCCATAAAAACAATTATACCTAAAATGTATAAAAAATACGCTACTTATAATTTCGTTCCAATTTCCATAGCTACAAAACCTTCGCGCGAAATATTCAACTATAAGGTTAAAATGATCAGTGAATCCATAACGGTTGGTCGATCTCATTCATTCGCTTGGAAGCGCCTCTGGAGACGATTGAATAGCTATTAGCTTTTTCTCCCACGTCAGCCTCCGAGTTATTTATGTTTCGAAAGATGAAAACTGAAAGGACTTACCACTCAACTTGAAATGAATGAGTTTACGCTATCGAATAACGTTATTCATAACCGTCAGCTAGTTGTTATATTGATTGAGTGATATTGTTTATTTTACTGTGAGGAATGAAAACAGCACAATATATTATGTTAATGAAACGTCCAGTATTTATTAGTTTTTGTTTGTAAGAAAATTTGCAAGACATTACTTTTCTGTAATAGTGCACTGCAGGACGTAGTCCTACCCACGAGTGGTTGGACCATATCAACCACGTTGGCCCAGTGCGGATTGGTGGATTCACATACGCTATCGATTTTTTTTCTAAGGATTTATGCAGGTCGCCTCATGATGTTTTCTTCACCGAAAAGCCAGTGGTGTTAAATTCCGTACATAAATTCCCAAGAACACATTGGTACGGGACTAGGATTTCAACCCACAACCTCACGATT
Source organism: Hypomecis punctinalis (assembly GCA_949316475.1). NCBI lineage: Eukaryota > Metazoa > Arthropoda > Insecta > Lepidoptera > Geometridae > Hypomecis > Hypomecis punctinalis. The sequence goes on from OX438798.1 coordinate 6,061,643, forward strand.
GTAAGGCGGATATCACTACCACTAGACCACCCCATTACTTTTCGGTGAAGGAAAATTCTGCTGAGGCTACCTGCTGCCAAAGACTGATCAGTACAGTAAGGATATTCTTCATAACCTGTCCTATTAACTATGACTATTCCAGCTTGACTATCTATTATATATTCTGAAATATGACAGACAGACGGATGATATAAGCTTATGTAGCATTTTTATCCACTGAGTATTGTACTCTAGAATTTTTTAATTGCATTTTTTAACAAGCTTCTTTTAAATCAATTGTGAGGCGCCAACTTTTCCATAAAAAAGCAATAAGCTCAACCTCTAAATATTATCCGATTTGAGTGTTTTTTTTCCATGGAATCGGCTCTTGAAGCGCTAGGCTTATACGTTTTAGTTCTTATAGTTTTTTAAATGACCTGAATGTTATAAGCCTCTCAAGTCATATTTTTACGCAAAACTGGCTGAAAAGTATACGTAAACTAAAAACTCCTTTGAAAAAAATAACACGTACCTCGTACCTACGAGCGTGCAACGTTTCTTACTCAAGCGATTGACACGAAAAACAACATTTTATCACAATAGAGAAAAGAGTTTTCTCCTGCAACGTAAATTTTATCAAAAAATGTACGGCGAATTTTCTCAATGTTCTACAGAAACCGCGAAAACTCTAGTCGATACAGAATCCTCTTAATAGCTCTACAAATCTACATCTTATTATAAGATGCACGAGGTAAATCCTGAAATTATGAAACGGTTGCGAAAATGCGATGTAAAAAACAGCGTCTAATGTATCAAGTAAACGGGCGGGGAATGTAGGGAATAACGAAATATTAAAATTCCTGAAGATATTCCCAGCCGGAGGTATGAAGTTATGGGAAGATTAAAGTTTTCATTTATGCAATAAATTAAGCTGATTCTCGGGCAGATAAAATTAAGCCTGTGAAATGTTGCGTTTTGTTTACAAATTACGAGGAACTTATCTTGAAGAGATTTGACTCTGACCTATCATAATTTGACTATACTCTATAAAATTACACTTGATCTCTGCGACAGTTACATATTGACATATTTAGAGTTGAGATGGTGATAGAAAAAATCGATTTTTAAACAATGTTGTAATGAAATCGAATGAGTAGTTGAAGGTGAGAAATTGGATTTTATTTACTTACTATTATTTAAGATCAAGTATGTACACATGTAAATAATGTTTTGATATTAATTAAATACTCATAATAATGTAACGATAGTATTTATCGACGTTTTTCACTATTATCGATGCTAATGTAACATATAATTGGGTTTAATTTAATTACTTACACATGTAAAAAATGTTATGATATTAAAATATACAATAAATTTAATAATAAATTAAGTTTTATTTAAAATAACGTCAGTATAAACTATCGATATTTAATTAAAACTCTATCTTAAACTCTCTGGTCACGATCATTCGTCGCCCATCACTAATCGGCATGCCCATAAAGTATGACATTGACAGGTACTGTCTGTACTATTAAAACATTCAGGACTTCATAGGCATGATTTTTCTGACAGCTGTCGCAGAGATCAAGTTAAATTTTATAGGGTGTAATATTTGCTAACTTTATATAACATTGATAAAAGCAGAAGTTCATGTGTGTATACATTCATTCGATATTCATTAGTTTTTTTTTAATTTAACGGGATTGGCAAACTGGATATTAGAAACTAGTGTTTTGTAGTTAACAATATCCCATTTGTTATTTTTTATTATTATTTACTGTTATGCTAGATTGGGTGCATTTTTACATATTTATGCTAAAATATATTAATTTTATTGCAAAATTTTAAAGCAGCATCACGTCATAAAATATTTTTAAATCGTTCGGAAAATAACCTTTTTTTATTTTAAAGTTAATATTCGTATATTTTCCAATAAGTTTTGAACAACTGCCGTGAATTATGCACCTGTTCAAATAAATAAATGCACAAAAAAGTTTTTGAATATATTATGATTTTAGTCCAGTTTGCTATGCTAATACTAATAAATACCGCATTTTATAGAGATTGAATTGACCTTTCTTTTCTACTAATAAAGACCGATGGCGTCATTCGACACTAAACTCTTATAGACATATAAATTGGCGACTATAAAAAAATAAAATGATACTTCGCGCAATAGTTGGCGAGACGGCGACGGGAACTGGTTATTTCCGTAAACTTTAAAATATTAGCTATTTGTTCTAAAAATCTATTGAAAGCTTCCAATTTGCTGTGGGAACATAAGCATTACGGAGATAAAATTCTAGTTTAAGCCTGATCCTAACGTTATCTGACGATCTAAATCACAAGACATCGATTCTGCGTGTCAATATAAGATAAGAAATATTGCTAATTATTTTATAGCTTGTCGTGCTTTTTATAATCGATCCAAAACATTTTACACTAAGACACAAGATAATTTGAGTTTGTAAAATAGGAGTACAAATGGAGTTGGATATAGATATATAGAGGAGTACTTAATTTAAAATTTCGTCTCAAGTAAAATAGCAACATTAAACTTGACCCACTGGAACGCTTTAGTCGAAACGTTAATTTTTATATAACTCTCGTTTATGGTAATTACTTACTTAGCGGTAATACATAACTGTTTAATTTTTAATTGCTGACGCTAACCCTAAGTGGAGTAGGTGATGAGAATACGTTTAAAAAGTATGATAATGAACTCGTTTTGGGTGGACGACTACGCTTAGCCTCGTTTAGGAGGGTTAATTTTTTGTTTTTTTAATAAATATTTTTGGGACATCTTACACACGACTTCTGACCTCAAACTAAGCAAAGCTTGTGATATGGCTGCCTGAGACTGATATACTACATATACTTATTTTTAAATACATACTTATATAGATAGTAACTAAATAACACCCAGGTACAGAGCAAACACTTATGTTCATCACATAAATATTTGCCCTGGGTGGGGATCAAACCCACGCGTCTTTGATCCAGAAGTTAGGGTCACTAACCACTGAGCCACCGACGCAGTCAATATTACGGATATCACAAGCCATATGTTTTTTTTTCGTCAGGTAGGATTTCAAGAATAGATACGAGTTGAATGAACGATATGATAAAACAAGTTAAAGCGATAGTTATCATGCAAAAGGTTATTTAGTTTAAACTTTTTATTTTTGTTCTTGTTACTGTTTATGATTTGTGTTCTAATATAAACAACCATTCCTCCTAATATTGTAAGTCCGAAAGTGTTTCTTGGTTTGTATGTTATTCTTTCACATAGCAACGGAACAACGAATTGATTGATTTCACATTGCAAAGATCGGAGTGTGTCATAGGTCATAGGCTACCTTTATCTGGGAAACGTTGAAAGATCATTTAGAAAGCTGCAGGTAAAAGCTAGTGGTTTTATAAATATTCAGAGAACGTATTCCATGCCTTGTTCAACATCTTGATATACATAACCAGGATGACTCCTCCCTGTAAACTAATTGAGAGGCTGCGGTTGACCTTCGGCCATTCTAGCAAAGGATCCTCCAAATATAGACACAACTGGGCGACCGCAAATCCCCGCTCTAGCTCGTGATCTCTTGAAGCGAAACAATTTACCTACATTCACTCCTTTGGGTTAAACCGCACTGGGGCGCAATGGTTGTCAGTTAACAAAAAACGCCAGAAAATAAATTAACAGAGTATTTATTCTGATAAATTATCCAGTTTCTGTAGTCATGATTTCAGGAAGCACACAGAGTCGTACGTGGATTGATTTAAAGTTTCGCTACACACGAGTTGATTTTATATAATACCTTTTTCAACGCAACGTACAATAGTATGAAATTGAACCATTGGTCTTCTCGGTAAAATCGGCTAGAGTTGAGACTGACTAAAACGTTTCAGTTAAAAGCGTTATTTGTGCTCTTTCTAGAAAGTTTTTATTTATTTAAAGTTTTTATCAGAATTATACTAATGGACGATTGTAGTCGGGATTTTATTCCACGTACGATCGAGGAGGTGGATGGACAAGTTAACTAGTTTATTTTAGTTTCATGCTATCAATTTGAAATCAACAACATGTGCAAACATAGATGCTGTTTGTATACATATAGATGTTTTATGCTCGCGTATTGCCAATCAAAAATTCAATCACGCCACGGTTTCACAGTGTCCGGTGTCGGAAACAAAAAGTTTTTAGTATGAGTTACGTGGAAAGGTCGATATAAAGTTGGAGAGAAATTCTTTCTCAGCTTTGCGGTACTTAAAGGATCATTATCGAGACCCTAGCGCAGTGCACGTGCCCACTATGTAATCGCATTGCGGTATCGTTGAGACCCAACATCTACTGATACGGCGCTGTGATACCGGGGCGGGGCGGTCGAAAATAGCCCGAGAATAGACTTGTTTTAGACGATGATATCCTTTCTGATGTTAATAGTGGAAGGTGGAGTCTAAGATAAATAAGTTTCTCTTAGAATTTATGATAATTTAGACATTTGTTGCCAGCTACTACAGAGCCGGGCGCTTTGAGCCAACGAACCCAAGAGGCAAGATTTGATTATGTACTCATAAAAATCTGGAGCCAAACACACCTACCGAAGAGAGCAATATTTGCTCTGTTTGGTAATGGTGTCGTGATTTTTGCGACCCTACGCTTAAGGAGCGGTAGTGGTCCTAAGTGTGATATTACCCCTCGACCCCCGGGGTAGTTCAATTAATCTTATTCACGCCGCCTGGTCACATTTGGCATCGGTCGAATCCCCATACTGGCAGGTCTCGTCGAATCACTTGCTTACTAGAGTTACTGAGTTTCTAGCAGTTTGCCAGCTTATTTTACCTCTACAACTAACAAGCCAATTGTTTATGTAGTGTTTTTGTTCAACGTTTTCTCTTACTATCAAGATATTTATTCTCAATATAAGATATTACATCACTTCCATGAGAACACAACTAAATATTAAAATACAAATAACAGTTCGTCGTCGCTGAGAAAACAATTTTTAAATAATACATAATGTAGGTAACAACTTTTAAAATATTTCACACACGTTACCCATCGATTACAATAAAAATCAAATGGAAAAGAAAAAAAAACATATGTACATGATAACAAACATACATATATGAAACAAACATATATATATGATAGGTATATGACACATTTTACTTATAAGTTAAAAGTATGAATTGTCGGCAATGATGTGCTCGGCAAGTTTATTTTAAAATACGTTAAACGAAGTAGTACTTTTTATATACGAGGGTGGGTATATTATTGGGCGCGCACCGTCAAAAGATATCATACTTTTACTGTAGTTACTACGGATCTTTGGCAATACAATGAAGCTACCACGGCGAGTGGAGGGGTACGCAACATTTTGTTTTCGTTTGATGAAATGTAAATTTGTGTGAAGTTTATTGCTTATAGATTTTCGTATAAAAATACAAATATTATAATTGTGTAGTTGTTTAATGGTCATTAATTTTGTTTCTTTGTATATTTTTTTAGTTTCTGTAAGGTAGTGGTAGTTAAAGAGCCTTTTTTGATTTTATTTTGTACTATTTACTATTATAAATCAAACAAATAAGTCCATTATGATGTATATTTGGTCACCATAAACTATTTTACATTAATTTCATAATTATCACAACTTGGATTGACTAAGAATATGTGCTTTCGCCTCGAGGCGCAAATCGAGAATGATCTCACCCAAAGATTAATATTTTTACATCTCTTCAGTTTCTTTTCTCGTTTCCTGATTGGTTGTTTTAAAACTACGCCGGAAGCAGTTCTTATTGGTTAAAATGCAGGCTGATTGTTAAATCGGCCATTCATAAACCAGAGAAATGTTACCCTTACAAATACTAGAAAATATAATTCGACATATACATTTTAAAACCAATTCAAAATTTGATGCAACGATTAAAAATCATGACATTACTATTGAATGTTTATATTGTTTTTTGCTCGGCCTTGTCTCGAGCCGAAACGGACAGATGGGGGCAAACAGAGGCATTATCTTATCGTTATCCCTTGTCGTTACTTAATAAATCATCATTCAATATCATTGCTCTGACTCTTTATGACAAGAGAAACATAGTTGCGAATGATCAATTTAGAAATATGTTCAGCCGTATACTGATAGAGGTATTTTCTTCGCTATTAAAGGAATACAGAGGTTACCTATGAATCATCCAAAGTTTTTAAATATTCATATCGTCTGCACGTACAAAATGCTACAAACATATATTATGCGAGTTAATGGCGAATGTCTCGGCCCGTTCCTGCCAAAATTTGTAACATGTACCCTCCTAATGAACCTTCCCGCCGGTTAATTTATGTACAAATTAACTTACATTATTGTTTACACTTTGCCGTGCGTGAATACAAACAGCTGTTTGTGTCTAAACTTATCTTAATTGAATATTGGTACTTGGTAGTGTCCGGGAAGTGATATTTGAGTGGGCCGAGCTGAGTTGAAGGTTGGAGGGTTCTTAGATGCCGCAGATCTATCTTTGGTCGGGACTCGGTAAAGTTATTGATTTGAAACCAAACTTATTGTAATAATATTACAAATTGTTACTGCCATGTTAGCGACCTTCAGACGGGTTAAAATCTCTATATATATATATAAACTTTCCATAGAGATACATAATATAAGCTAACTTCATATTAATTTTAGCATTTAAATGTATTAATGACACGCTTTAATAAATTTATTTATTACAATCTTCATAATCCTAATGTAGCTAAGTCAGTTTACGTTAAAAATAATATATCTACATACCTATCAGCAGAACAATCTGTGTATAAAATTGAAATGATTTCTGCAGTAATAACACTAAAAACAGAAATGTTTGCCGTTGTCATTCTAAGAAAGCTGGGGTGTTGTTAGCATATAGGTACTATGTGCATTACTATTATATTAGTAGGTGAAATTTAAATCAGTGTTATCCAATTTGCACATTTCTTTTGCATCAGCTTCACAATAGTCCTGACCAGCGCGGCATTCAGATCGATGGTCGATCTCGTGAAATGCATTAACGTTTCAGAACCAATTTCCTTTCGGTCCCCGTTTCCAGTTGGTTGCACGCGCCGCGAAATTATCGGGAAACACAGTTATTTGAAGAACTATTGAATGTATAGATTGTGTGTTGGTCCGTAAAGGATGATGCGCGATTATACGCGAATATATATGTAAAATACATACGGTTATTGCGTATCTTCCAGATATTTTGCGGAATCGCCACCAGCTTCAAACGGTAAAGAAACACATCATGAGGAAACCAAACTTGCTTTGAGAGAGTTCTTCATATAATTTTGTTTTCGTTTGATGAAATGTAAATTTGTGTGAAGTTTATTGCTTATAGATTTTCGTATAAAAATACAAATATTATAATTGTGTAGTTGTTTAATGGTCATTAATTTTGTTTCTTTGTATATTTTTTTAGTTTCTGTAAGGTAGTGGTAGTTAAAGAGCCTTTTTTGATTTTATTTTGTACTATTTACTATTATAAATCAAACAAATAAGTCCATTATGATGTATATTTGGTCACCATAAACTATTTTACATTAATTTCATAATTATCACAACTTGGATTGACTAAGAATATGTGCTTTCGCCTCGAGGCGCAAATCGAGAATGATCTCACCCAAAGATTAATATTTTTACATCTCTTCAGTTTCTTTTCTCGTTTCCTGATTGGTTGTTTTAAAACTACGCCGGAAGCAGTTCTTATTGGTTAAAATGCAGGCTGATTGTTAAATCGGCCATTCATAAACCAGAGAAATGTTACCCTTACAAATACTAGAAAATATAATTCGACATATACATTTTAAAACCAATTCAAAATTTGATGCAACGATTAAAAATCATGACATTACTATTGAATGTTTATATTGTTTTTTGCTCGGCCTTGTCTCGAGCCGAAACGGACAGATGGGGGCAAACAGAGGCATTATCTTATCGTTATCCCTTGTCGTTACTTAATAAATCATCATTCAATATCATTGCTCTGACTCTTTATGACAAGAGAAACATAGTTGCGAATGATCAATTTAGAAATATGTTCAGCCGTATACTGATAGAGGTATTTTCTTCGCTATTAAAGGAATACAGAGGTTACCTATGAATCATCCAAAGTTTTTAAATATTCATATCGTCTGCACGTACAAAATGCTACAAACATATATTATGCGAGTTAATGGCGAATGTCTCGGCCCGTTCCTGCCAAAATTTGTAACATGTACCCTCCTAATGAACCTTCCCGCCGGTTAATTTATGTACAAATTAACTTACATTATTGTTTACACTTTGCCGTGCGTGAATACAAACAGCTGTTTGTGTCTAAACTTATCTTAATTGAATATTGGTACTTGGTAGTGTCCGGGAAGTGATATTTGAGTGGGCCGAGCTGAGTTGAAGGTTGGAGGGTTCTTAGATGCCGCAGATCTATCTTTGGTCGGGACTCGGTAAAGTTATTGATTTGAAACCAAACTTATTGTAATAATATTACAAATTGTTACTGCCATGTTAGCGACCTTCAGACGGGTTAAAATCTCTATATATATATATAAACTTTCCATAGAGATACATAATATAAGCTAACTTCATATTAATTTTAGCATTTAAATGTATTAATGACACGCTTTAATAAATTTATTTATTACAATCTTCATAATCCTAATGTAGCTAAGTCAGTTTACGTTAAAAATAATATATCTACATACCTATCAGCAGAACAATCTGTGTATAAAATTGAAATGATTTCTGCAGTAATAACACTAAAAACAGAAATGTTTGCCGTTGTCATTCTAAGAAAGCTGGGGTGTTGTTAGCATATAGGTACTATGTGCATTACTATTATATTAGTAGGTGAAATTTAAATCAGTGTTATCCAATTTGCACATTTCTTTTGCATCAGCTTCACAATAGTCCTGACCAGCGCGGCATTCAGATCGATGGTCGATCTCGTGAAATGCATTAACGTTTCAGAACCAATTTCCTTTCGGTCCCCGTTTCCAGTTGGTTGCACGCGCCGCGAAATTATCGGGAAACACAGTTATTTGAAGAACTATTGAATGTATAGATTGTGTGTTGGTCCGTAAAGGATGATGCGCGATTATACGCGAATATATATGTAAAATACATACGGTTATTGCGTATCTTCCAGATATTTTGCGGAATCGCCACCAGCTTCAAACGGTAAAGAAACACATCATGAGGAAACCAAACTTGCTTTGAGAGAGTTCTTCATATAATTATGTTATCGAAGATTAAGAAGTATGCTCAGCCGCATTTGGTCTGCGTAGCGGACTATGGCCTAAGCCTTACCTACCTATTATCATAATGCGATAACAACCGCGTTCAGTAGCAGGTTAATTTCATTTTTTCAATTCAGCAGCTCGTTTAATAATAGGGCTAATAACGGTAATGAAAAATCCACATTCGGTACACAATTGATAAATTTCATACTTTCTAAATAAAAGAAAATCGTCACCAAACAATCCCTAACTATTATTAGAAAACGCCAATGATTTATCGACACTTGCCTACTTTCACGATTCCAAGAGGAAAATTCCTTTGCCATCGTTTATTTCGGTATGACCTCGCATATTTCAATTAATTTGCTCAATTACCTAGTGAAATAACAGCGACATTTGCTTAAATCAGGTCGTTCCATAAACGTTGTTTACACATCCATTGAGCGTTTTCCCTGTAAATTGCATTCAGTCGGTACCTCGTCGCGTCGGTAGCTTTTGCCGACGGGAACTGTTACGCCAATCTGAATGCTTGCAATTAAACGGTATTTGATTTGCGCCAATTATCCCGTGCCTGAAGCCTTCATTAGGATTCGATTTATTCCCCACTATTTCTCTTTTAGACCGCTTCATAAGAATAATTAAAAAATAGTTTTGACAATTATTGTTTTGAAACCATTGGCTCCGAACTAGTACGAGTATGTACATTGTACTCTGTATTGTGGAGCCAATCATCATTAACACAACACACTACAGTTTTTAGGGGCAATCTCGCACGCCGATCCGTCTTCGAAATTTGATAGATTTTTGTATATCTATTTTAGTTTTCTTACTCATCGTAATAGAAACGAAATTCGCGAGTAGGTATAAGCTAAAGAAGCTATCGCAGAAAACCATACTAATAAACCCAATTCTAATTGCTACTATTTTAACTGAAATCAACCCTTTATAGAGCTAGAGCCGTAGTTTCAAATTCCATTACGATGAGTAATAAATTACAGAGACCTATAGTTTCTACATTATACTGTTTTAAGGGGTCGTTCCATGAAATTTCCTGCGTGGAACGTCAATTTTATTAGCGATCACGATGGAAGCAAGCCAATTACGTCGTCAAATTTCATCCTGGGCGACATGTTATACAATGCTATTTAATTACACGATGAAAAACAATTTTGGTAAAACGTTATTAAAACGTGGCTGCTTGCTATGGTTTTACTGGATTTAGCTACCTACATGTAAATCTCTACGTTGCGAATGTCGTCGGAAAACGTAAGTGCATTTTCGTGTTTTCTCTTTGGAAGAGTGAACCCGCTTAGTATCAATCTGTTGGGATTGATGCTTCAATGGACGTTTTAACCCGAAACCTGAAAAAAAAAACAACACCCTTTGTTTAACATATTAGTTGTCTATGATACAGTAACGTTTTAATTGGTTCAGCTAATCGCGATCTAAAAATAATAGGCATAGACAACAAACGCGTAGTCTTGTATTGATTTCTATTCAATCTCAAGATTAATCAATACATTTGAGATCTTGAAAGTGTATAATGTTTGTAGATTTATTTTTAGTTAATAGGTACTTATTGTTGAGAAAATGATTAAGCATCGAAAACGGTTTTTCTCATTAAAACCACAACAGGTCTCTATTCAACACATCGAATTAATCTACCGCAGAATCCAATATTAATAATTCGCATTCAGTGAAATCCATTACGTGCCGAAATCCGACATTTCGGGGCGGCTCTTGCCAAAACACTGAATATTCATACGATATAACTGTTCCCTGCGCCGAGCCCGCGCTCTCCCACTACGTCCAAATCACTTTATATATTCATGTAAAACTGTTTTTGGACGCTTTTTTGCCGACCATATAGCGCATTTTATAAATTTGTCGCCAATTTGAATAGTGATGCTGGGAATAATATGAGGATCCGTTGCTAATTATAATACTTGTAATCGAATATGGCTATAATTATATATTAATTGGGTTGAAACAGCAGGAGCACGCCATAGATGCAAAGTACTGTCTAGTTTTGTTTTTCCCGTTGGTAATGTATACTTATTAGAGGCCATTAAATGGACTACGGCTGAAATAAACGAAACAAGTCCAGAACGCACCTAAAAAAAGGCCTGCTCATGAAAAATACTTTTAATTTTAGAGTTATTCGTTTTTGTACCTATTTTAATCTAAGTTCTTAATAATATCTATGATGTGGAGTTTGAACAAGTTTTCAAAACATTCTTAGGCATTAGTCGTACTCTATTGATGAAAAAAGTGTAGACATCAAGCAAAACCCTCTCGATAGATGTTATAAAAGGCAACACAGACAAGAAACTTATCTCATAACAGAAGTAGCCTTTGAAAGGACGAAGAATTTTCCTTTACAGATCTGTCCCTTGAGTTTTCCACGTAACTGACTCGACCTTTCATGAAAAAAAATCCTTGTCTCTAATTGCAAACTTTAAACATTCCCATCTCAACGAGTGCACCATTAGTATGGACTTCTGAACCAGAAAGAAAAACTCCTGCGACACGAATTACAAATTAAAATGTTACGTTTCGTTTGCTTACGTGGAATTATTTTTCTCACTTGAAAACATTGGAGCTTACTAAAAACTACCACAGGAGACTTAGTGGAATCATAAATCGCAAAGAATAATTTTAACTTTAATGAAATTCCGCGGCAGCCGGTGTTGGTTTAATCTCTTAGTTAATTCTAAGCACGCCACGGGCCAACAGTTTGTTTTCACTCCACAATAGATTTCAGTCCCCGTTTCATTCTCTTAGCGGCTTTGTACAGCGGGTCGGTTTTGCTTATTATACAGCAATTAGCGCTTCAAGCTCGCGCGGTTAGTTGAACTGTGCTTACTCTGCGCACCGCTGAACAAAAGCGTTTCGCCAGGGCTGGCTGACTCTCCTTTTATCATAGAAAATGTGTCAACTTGAACTGAAGGCTTGATAGCTTGTGAAGTGACCACTGAAGTCTACTCTCATTGGTAGGACAGCTAAATGTGGCGTCGGGCCGAAACAGAATATTTCAGTGTCAAATACGAAACAGGCCTTGGGTCACTTGATTCTAAATGCCCTTTGTGTCGCCAATCCGTTAGTCGACTGTGAGTTCAGCAGGCACAAAATATTCAAATATTCTATTAGTATAGTTCAGCAGGCACTATTCAAATAGTTCTTGAATATTTTTAGATTTATATACCGATTGTCTACTACTATACCAGCATAATACTACTACCTACCTACTAGCATATACCATAATACCTTCTGACTAGCATAATCCTACTAAAATACCTTCTTACTAGCATAATCCTGTAATGATAAAATTTGTTTAAAAATAAAAAACATTTAGTATTTTAAGTATATTCCTAATTGCTGTCAAGCGATTGATGCTTGATTTCGTCTGGACGTTAACAGCTGTTGATCTCGTTTTGCTTGCATCGTTTTTGGACGCCATATAGCCTGAAATTAATAACAATTTTGTTTCAATTGACTAGTTCGATATCGGCAACACAGATCAACGAACAGTAAATTTTACGGCGCTACAAGCAATATAACAGCGCTGCAACATGCTGCGAATGAATCGTTATTGGAAAATTGCACTGTGAGAACCGAGAATATGTTCAATTTAATACGGGCTTTATATCCCTCATTTTCTTGTCTTGAGATTATTATAAAAGCAGAGCTAGTGTATCTTATGCTAACTTTATTGCTGAGTCGGATAGCCTGAATATAACGTACGAGTGATACGTAACTTTTACGCACACACTTGGCGTGTTGCCATGTATAATGCAGAAAGCTCCCTAATATTACTTCCTGGGAACTCTGTTCGAGCTTCAGCGACTTTTGGAAGGAACACAGCTCGAAGTTGACTTGTGTTGGAGCTAATCCAACTTTAAAACCACATAATGTGTCAACCAGATTGTTATTATTTAGATTGGAGAAGTTAACTCTGACATTTATGTTGACGGGTATACATACTAATGAACTTTAAATGCTTTGTTGTAGCCACAAAATTGAACAATTTATTCTCGTAGGCGCTCGCCTATTAGTTGTTTCCTACGCTAAGCCTACGGGAATACCTTTTGACAGAACAAAATGCCTTCTAACTAGTATTATTACAAACTGTGATCTCATTTTTTTTTGCGTTTTACCACCTTCCCGCCTGATGGTAAGCGACGACGTGGTCAAAGATGAAGCTAGCAGAATTAAAAGAAAGAATTCTTTCAAAAAAAGTCGCGCAGTTTAAAGATTTTCTTTCAGAAATCAACACATGAGTCTTTCATAAAACCATAGTAATTTCAGCCAATTCCAATGTATTCTTCATACCCCGTAATCTCATAACTCAGTTACCCACAAAGAAGACGATTATGTTACAAATTTAAAGTTATGTGAATTACACACAGCGCTTTCTATTTGCTTTTCTTGTTATATTATGTTTCTGTGATTTTCAAAAATATAAACGTCTGAGGTTACTGTATTGTGTTTACATTGTTGTTTTGGAAACACTTGTAATTAAAATACTAGACTGAATGAAATAAAAAATATTTGACCAAGATGTGTTTTGTGTATGATAAAATAGCTATATTTCAATATTAGAGCGAAATTTTTATACACGATAATTAGAAATTAAATTAACGAATCTAAAACTACTTTTCTTTATCCTCTATCAAATCTGTTAAATATTTCTTTTGTGACGTGGTGATACTAATTAAAATGAAATACCCATATAAACACCCGAGGTCTACGTTAACATCCTAAAAATAGGTAAGTCTACTTCATCATATAAAGTAGTAATATTCTAGTAAGTTTTTTCCTTTTGTCAGGGGAGCCGTGAGCCTTTTTTGCAGATCCAGGTAAAGTAATACCGTAAGCCTCCCCGTGGGAGATTAAAACAGAAAAGTAGATCTGAGTGGCGGATAGGAAAGTTGGAACTCCTTGGAATACGACCCACATTTTGTCTTTGTGGTAAACTTGGCAAGGTACCCTTTAAAATGTTGGAAGTTACATCAGCAGTATGCATCATGATACGGTTTATTCTGTGGTGACGGTAATGTTTTGTATAATATTATTGTTCCATTTGTATTTTTTGTTACTTTTACGTATAAAAATACTGAACAGTATCCCGAATACATTGGGAAATTTGAAATCGGCATTTCAAATTCGAACCAAAGTTACTAAGCATGCCTTACCCAATAAGAAACTGAAGACGGTCAGTTTTAAGTCCCGCAATAACATTAACGAAAGTTCCCGAATATATTCAGTCGAGTGGAAAAGCTTAGTTAAGCAATTTATGAGCCATTATGCACGAGGTCTCTACCCTCGATGTAAGTCACGTAGCTATAAACACTGGTTTGCTATAACTAGTGTATTTATTATAGAGCCTCTGAGAGCTAACTGCAATAAAAACGTATCACGTATTAAATATTATGCTTAGCTCATTTTATCAAAGTTGCTAAATTGTAGTTTGAGCTTTTCGCAAAGCTCATCTACGACAATGAATCCTATTTTAAATAGTTAACGTTTGCTAATGTTCTTCTATATTAAATACCCCTTCAGAACAGCGACTGTGTTCCTAGCTTTGTTTCCAACAATTGACGTATGCAAATAAGTGTGCTTGAACAAGCAAACGTACAGTGAAGTACCTAGAGCTAGGTTTCAAACTGAAAGTTACCCGCCTCGCTTTCAACTGCGGCTTATTACTAAACTCGCAGCATAAATTTTCATTCACAATTTATACAGTAACTTTACAAATGAAGTCAGTAGCTTTCGATGGAGCGGAAAATGCTAAAATTTCAAACGATTCGTAGCGGGCGCTACGAAACTGCTACGGTATGTCTACGAGTTGACGTAGAGCGTATATAGTTGATCCCTGATATGCGATCGACTGATTAAAAAATACAAGCTTACCTTAATTTACTTTTAGCATCGTTATCCGTAATTAGCGATTTAATCTTTTATTTTTTGTGTTACTTATATATTAAAATTGTATCATCGTGAATAGAGAAATAGGCAATAAGTAATGAATTTGCTCATTGTTCTCCACATAGCGTTTAAAACAAGTTTAACTGTTTCATAAAAAAGCACTGTCAAAGCATAGAAGCTGTGTCAAGATTTCTGCATCGCTGACGCTAGCTGTTGTCCTGTAGCTATTAAAGAAGTAATTAAGCAAAAACTACTTAATAAATTTTCTTAAAACAGTCTGAAAGTAGTTCATTCAATTATCGCGCTCGGGACGAAGCGGCTACCTGCATTTAACCGGGACAGGAACTAGAACAAAGAGTGCTCGCGTCCGCGTGACCTAAAACTCGCTGCAGGTGCCAGTTTCGTGTCGTTTTACTGTTTGGTGTATGATGTAAGAAATAACTCGACAAATCGTATGCTATGAGATATCTCGGAATTTGTTAGTGTCTATGAAACACATTATTGTGTTCCATTACTATTGTTGGATTTTGACAGGGTAGCCCTGCTGAGTCCCGACCCTTGTCCTATGTTCTCTGATCTGTGGCCCCGACCGAGTGTATGTACGAGTGTTTCAACAAGCCAACGATCTTTATTAGTGGGTCGTAATGTAGATTGACTATAATTAATCCAAAAGTTATAAAATTAATATTATCAAAAAAATGATGTCAAAGTCGAGCATCTATACGAAAACTTATATCCCAATATCTTCCAGAGAATCTTCCATAAAACTATCAAAGCAGTTATTACAAATATTACTCAAAGTTTATCACTCGGTTAGAAGTTGGGTAAGGCTGAAGTTAATCTTCTTTTATTTAAAGGAATTTAATACTTTACAGAAATACAGAAAATTTTATTCGGGACAAAACAATTAGGTACACAGAAACAAAACACGAAGAACAACTAAAAATAGAACAATTAATACCCAATGCTTTGCCACGAAACTGATCCCAACTCAGCATATTGCTGGTTATAAACAACCAGCACTGATATTATGTTGAGACCAGCGGTGACGTCACTACCGCAAGTCAGCGCGAGCAGTTAAATCAATTCGTATACATACTTAAAAACAAGAACTAACGAGAGTACATTTACTTTACAGAACGCTTTACTCTCATAACTTTCATCGCGTCAAAGTTTTAACTATCTGTTGTTTGCGCTCGTTAATTGTTAGAGGTGCGACTGTTCGAGGGCGGAACCTGAGCCATTCCATACGATGGCCGACCTGGATGCGACCTGATTCTCCTCTATGAAGTGTGTAACTAATGAGATACTTTTATTTTCTTTCACTCAAAACTGGAAGTTTGAAACAAACAGTTATGTTTCAATATTTCGAAAACTGATGTTCTTGGCTTCTATAACTTAATTGCCTGAAATAAATCACGGCTACAAGATAGAAAACAGTTATAGTACTTTGTACTGTTTATCATGAATTGGTTTATGGATAAGCTAAGCTAGCTTTTCATACGCTAATACGAGACTACCTCGGTGGCTCAGTGGTTAGTGACCCTGACTTCTGGATCAAAGATCGTTCGATCCCTACCCAGGGCAAGCATTTATGTGATGAACATAGATGTTTGCTCTGTGTCTGGATGTTATTTTGGTACTATCTATATAAGTATGTTTTTGAAGTAATGTATATATATGTGGTAAGTATATCCGTCTCTGGCAGCCATATCACAAGCTTCGCGTAGTTTGGGGTCAGAGACCGTGTGTAAGATGTCCCCTAATAATAATATTTATAAAGTGTTACCTCTGTAACTGTATTTAAGGATATAATTAAGAAACTTGTCTTATATCGCTTGAAACCTTCATGCGCTGTTTTCAAGCACCTCTCGTTTAGATGGAATCTCTGGCAGAGTTCAGTCGCTCCGTCTCCAGTCTCGAGTGTTCCCTGTCTCAGACGTACGTAGATCTTAACATGTGATTTAATTAAATTATCCGAGCTTAACGGCAACTTAATGCCTATGTAGAACTTCAAGCACTTTCTTGAGTGCGAGTAAGTTTCGTCTAGGCTAATTGCTTGCTCTACGAAGAGACTTAGTAGGTATGTTTCGAGCGGAGTATAGTGTTACTGAAGTTATTAGGTAATACATTATAACTATAACAGAATACGGCTAAAACTCACGTTATAATTTTACGGTCGATCCGCAAGGAATCCAACCAGTTTCAGAGTATTTAGAACTCCATCCTCAGGGAATACGCGCGCGCCGGTCGACGGGGGTGCGCGTATTCCCTGAGGATGGAGTTCTAAATACTCTGAAACTGGTTGGATTCCTTGCGGATCGACCGTAAAATTATAACGTGAGTTTTAGCCGTATTCTGTTATAGTTATGATGAATACTCACGGTAGTTTTAATGAAGTAATACATAATATATTATATCAACATCAAAATGCGCAGTAAGATACAATACTACTTTATATGCTAAAACTACATACACTACTACTACATAAAAAGCAATATGATCATCCACAGACCATTGAAGGTCTAAAGATAATCCAAATGCTCAAGCCCACTGCCAGTTGGCAGCCTGCCCAGCATGCTGGCAGCATTGCCACGCTGAATGGCAATGCATGCGTTGAGCCAAATAATTACCAACATTTTGGTCACGCGTCGCGTCCACCAGACATGCGCACTTGCGCAGCTTCATCTTTACTACTGATTAGGATTATCTCTTAATAAATGACCATCTAGGTAATTTTAATCATAACTTTCAGTAGGTATACAATATAAAACTGACAGAGCTCTAGCCATACAGTCCACACAAACTTACTTTAGTAAGTACGTAATTGCTTAGATGCTGATCAGGTGCATCGTCTCATCGATCATACTACGGCCTTATGTGGTCTCGTGTCATCCACATAGTTGATCAGTATAGTCGGCTTACTGAATGATGGATGTTATTTCGACACATTAGAAAAGATGACGCTATTGCTGGAAGCTCACATCTTCATTATTGATCAATTTACTGCCTTTAGGCCTGTTGTGGTCATCTCATTATCCTTAGATAATTTTGTTCATTTATTTACGGACAAGTAGTATCAGTTGTTGTCCATCCACTTCATTCTCGCAGGGTTCGAACCCTAAGTATGAAATATCGTGTCTATTATTCCAACTAGGTATAGCGAACAGCGTGCAACAAAATACCCGTTGGGTCAAAATTCCCTACGAAATAACCAGTGTTTTTGCTAAACATGCAAGTCGTAATATGCCTCGTTACAAAACACCCAGTGATATTAAGGCTAACGAATGTGAGGAGGATGGTGACGCTGGCTCGTATCCAGTACTGTAAATAGCCTTTTCTGCGCCCTGTGCGAGCTTTAATAACTGCGCCCTTGTTTTGCGCATTAAGACCCGCGGTCTGGCTATTCTTGCGCCCCTAGGGTCTACGCCCTGTGCCTGGGCACCGGTGGCACTGCCCTATTTACGGCACTGCTCGTATCGAGATCTTGGAACGCTGCCAGCGAAGATTGGAAGAGTCATCACTAGTGGGGTGATGTTCTCACTTTTGACAGAACAATTCATTTACCTTTGTGCTTTTATATGGCTTTTGTGCATGAAAATCTCAGATGCAATAGTTAATATTTACCATTCGTGCTCAGCAATAATTTTATTCAGGGAAAAAAATGTAGTCCTGTCAAAGTACAATTAATTTTTGGTCGCTCTAGCTATCAAAGAAATAACTTTTCACATACATAAATATTGACAAATTATACCCCGTGTCCTAGTCGTTGGGATAATAGCATAATAATTATTATAATTTTGGCCGTATTATCGTAACAACACTGAGTATCTTGTATTTAGTCTCGGCAGGCGAATTTTTGTAAAAAGTGCTGAAAAGATGCATATTTGCATAGGCTTTGATAAATGTGATTACTTACAGTGAAGAGGGATAGAGTCGATGTACGCCGACGACATCGACCCGTAAATTTAGAGTGTTGGCACCCAGCCAGCGAAAATTTGGAGAGTAATCACCCCCCAGTAGCAACTCGTTGACTTGATTGCGGTGCACAGAAATCCGACAGACGGTAACACCTACAAATGTATCGGTTTGGGTGAAGTGATACAAATGTATTTGCGTGTATATTCTAAGCCAAAGAATACAAATTGGTTTCGTGGTTTAAAATAAACACTAAAATATGACTCAATTCATCCTAAAATAACAATTTTCTTCTATAGTACATGTCTGAAATCTTTATACTAAGTTAAATAATAGAGCTGTTATAGAACTCTATTATTATAATCATTTGTGTACACTGCACGATTTATCAAATTTCCAATTGAGCTTATCAATGAATTAGCGACTCGTGATATATTTGCTTAATATCTGAACTGATATGTTTATTTTGCTACATATAAATTGTTGAGTGTGCTTTGAATTCACAAGCATTCCAAATAGATTGATTTATTTGTTAAATAAAATATAAGTACATCGCACATTGACATGAATGAGAATGATCATAGATACCTATGATCATGACTTAACCATTGATCATTGTTATCACCCATAGTCTTAAGTTCGAAACATACTATCGGACGCGGCTTACGGACGCGACTGACAGCCGCGACCTAGACTATGAAAGTACAATGAGCCGTGCACACTATCGGACATAAGTCGCGGACGTCACTTTCGGACGACCTTGAGCGTTCGGACGTCCGAGAGCAATCTGACACACCGGATGTCTTAAGACTGTGCACATTGCTAAGTCGCCGCTGTCAGTCGCGTCCGTCAGCCGCGTCCGATAGTATGTTTCCGGCTTTGTCACCATCGTACTTAATCGCATAAAATCTGAACCATTATTATTATTGTGATAAACTCAACTAACCAAAAAACATTCTTATATGTCCAATTGATCATATACTTAATTGTCTTTTCTATCGATATTGTTGATCAATTTGTTCTAATGATCCGATTTACGAATGTTAGAATAGTATTTCACACTGATCTTTGAAACAAGAATGCAATAAAACTAACAGGAGAATCTAAACGGCGTTTTATAGAATAAATAGTAGCATCTCAGTGTTAAGCAATATGTCTTCTAAGCGGAATACTTTGGAAATAAAACGAGTATGTGCTCCAATAAAACTTGACATCCCCATACAGATTGCACAGCGAGAGTTATGGCGCTCCCATCTTTCATGGGACGCTTTCCCATACTATTTCATAAAGGTTCCCATGTTTCAGGCTTATATTTCTGTTTGCTCTGTTCCTTTTTTCTCAGAATAGTAACATTTGGTAAGTAACGTTATTCGTTGGGTCGCTGCCGCTCTTAACTTTTTATAGTATTTTTGTTTCGCTTAGATAGGTTGGATTTTTGTCTAGCCAATTGGAAGTAAAGCGGACTAAAGCGTCTTTCACCTGTAGTTTTTGCTATTCATGTTTCCTTGTTTATTTGCGAGGATAAAAGTACCTAACATTTTCAATGAGAAAGTATTGTGAGGCACGTTTAAGGCATCTCGGAGCTTAAGATGAAATAAGCAGTAATACACTTAGCATTTCTTCTTAGATTAATTTTATAAGTCAAATACCGATGTGTATAAATGAATTGATCTATTATTACCTATTAGTTTAAGTCAGGTCACATGCTTACTACAGTATCTACCCATGATATGTAACATGATGATCACCACCAATCAATGCGATGCCTCGGCAGGTACGAATCACCCAATACCCATTGTTTCGATTGGAGAACAAATTGTAATGGTGTTTTAATAGAACATTGCTATTGTTTATAGTGCTCCGTAGTAGAAAATAAATATGATCTGATATAATCTCGATGAATTAACTTGTCTCTGAGACACATGTGTATAAAGTACTGATATATGTACATATGTGTGTTTTAGGTAGAGTTTGTCTGGTATAGGTGCCAAATCGAGACGTCTTTTTACAGATTCACTCGGGTCATCGCATAATATAGCTTTCATATAAGAGCCAATATTTATTTTTGCCAAATTTATTTTCTAGTTTTAAGAATTCAGTTTTTATATCGCAGTAAAACGTGTCAGCGAAATGCTTTTATTAATATTCATAATGATGATATCTGATTAATTACGTACCGTTTTTAAATATTTTTTTGATTTACATAAAAATATAACTGGAAAATAAATACAACATCTCATTGTTATCCCCTGTCTACGTAAAGTGACGACGTGAATACACAAAACATGCTGTTTCTCTCCGGGAGCCCCAGGTGGCGCGTGTCGGGAAATGTCGCCATCAATCCGCCATCGATGGCAAACCACCCATTGTTTCCAAGATGGCATATTGAATTTACCCATTTGGAACACATGCTGAGCGCTCGGAGATTTGAACGATAGCAAATTGAGACGTTGGCATCTGTTGCGGCTCGATATACGACGCTCTGATATTGGAAATGTAGACACAATTGTTTGAAAAATATGATATCATTTTCGAGATTTTACGAAAACCTTGCTATGCGAAGAAAATTTTCGCTAGCTCCACTATCGTTAGGAGTTCCTTGTTTCCGTGAAAATAACACCTTTCCGCCCGCACTTGTGCACAATTTATGGCATATTATGCGACGTTATTCCCGCTTGCACACAACAGGCTATAAAACATAAGCCTCAAACGCCGCTTTGCCATGTAACTGTACACAAGACCTGAGGTAAACAGTAGATTTACTGGCACGTCGCGCCGTACACGGTCTAATAAAGGCTCTAATACCCAACTTGCGGCGCTGTGCACTCGACATGCCGTGTAATTCCCACGCCCCTGTGACGTACCCCACGAGACATGTACGACAAAATCCACTATATACCCACAGCTGGAGACTGGGACGTTCAACTTTCAACTTTATTTGACTGTGAATAAAACTCCAACTAGTAAGTCCATGTAAACGCCTCAAACTTTGCCTTTGCGACAGAGTTTTCAGAGTCGATTAGTGATATCCGAAGTTGCTTACTAACTTTGGAACTTCGGTTCTGTTATCTTGACGTTTTTCGATATAAAGTGTCTTTATTTATTTATGATCCGCGATGAAAATAGAAGATATCGATAAAGTTTTGGGGTAACATTATACAAAATAATAACACCATCAAAGAAGTTGGAATATATAGCAGCTTTTGATACGCAAATGATCGGAAAGTTTACTCCATAAAACCCACATCCACGGCACTAAACTGTTTTCTACCCTAGTTTCATAGTGCCATTATACCTCGCGATCGTTATGATACCATTTTAGGTATGAGTATATTGGCTAAGATAATCTGATGCTACAAGCTTTCAAGATTCCATTCATAGTAGTGCGACAGCACATTTTGATACCGTATTCTAAACTGCATGTCGAAGTAGGATCCGCTCCGAATCTAAATTGCGATCTGGGGCTTACTGAGAGCCTTGTCGCTTGTTGTACTAAAACGTTAGCCCGGAATCCTCCGATACGATGGCAAAACAAAATCAGCAATCGCATGGCCAGCAGGCTGACCCAGCTCTTGCTGTAGTGACTGAAAACTTGCCGCATACTGTTGCTGCAAAGCGCTACTTTGTAATGAGTTTTCTATTGAAATTTAAACACAGTGAATGTTTTTTTACTGCAATCTTTAATATAATCATTACATTTTATAAAAATATAACTGTAAAGTAATCACAGTGATCAAATCATCACTGTGTTTAAAAAATTTATTAGAATTGTGTATTATTATTATAATGAAAACAGTCTAATAATAAAATATCGAATGTCATATTTATTATTATTGGACTGTTTTCATTGTAGACAAAGGTTTAAAATTTAATTTAAAATGAGTATTTTTTTCATTGTTTACAGGATCCGGCAAATCGTACACGATGATGGGTGCGCCGGGGGCTGACGAGGGCGGCATCATCCCCCGGCTGTGCGACGCACTATTCTCCAGAATAGCAAAGCAACAGAATCCACCGGCCCTCACATATAAGGTAAACAAATTCAAATAGCTTCAACATGATAAGAGAATAATGTTTATAGCTTAAAAATTATATGCTCAAGTGAATCCACATCGAGTTAAGATAGATACGGCCATACCTTTACTCAACTTGCCAGACAAGATGTTTCTTGCCAACTATTCTGTATACCGTTTCTCCCACAATATAATATTTGCTAGATCATGTTCCTAACGACGATGGTCGATACGTTACATCGTATTATCCTAAGCCTAAACTAATTCCTAAATCCTGTAGTTGCGGCCTCGGCATTTACCTCAATTAGACCAACATTTGATGTAGGCTTAGTGCCGGTCTGATATAAAACCTAGTTAGGTTGGGCGACCTAAATACGAGGGTGAAATCCCTCTTCCTTTATCGGCGCAGAAAGCTTGTTTTATAGCTCGCAAATCTCTTTATCGGAGAAAAGTGCTTACTTTGAAAATACATTGTTCAAAGGCTTTTCTTACATGTTTTTTTAGTCAAGAATATAATGAAATTATACTAGAACTTAGGAACTCACTGTTCTAATAGTAGAGCTTGAGTGCAAGTATGTTTTCAGTTAAATTCACAATCATTGGAACAACGGCGGGCGCAATAGCTTTTATTACTAGTTGGCAGCTTACTCTGTAATTCTGAATGCAGCGAATTTGTATTTTTGAATGGCATTGCTGTTCCTTCGAGCCAAATAAGTGTTCGCAACGTAGGAAGCAACTGTGAAGAAACGTTTCAAGCATTTCTTCGTGATGTGGTTCCACGCCACACGTTGTTGCTATTTGGTCTATTAGTGCTTTGAGCTCTATCTAAGAGAAACTGAGATTGGAGGTTCTCTGTGAGAGTAGTAGAGCCCTTTGAGTTCCTGTGTAATCTACCACTTCCGTTGTCGTGTCATGTGCAAACGGTATAAAACATTTTCGAATGGCTCGTTTTGGAGATAGGACCAGTCAGTGTGTAGGAAACTTTGAGAATGTTACATAATTATTGTGGTTTCTTTAAATAGGGAAATTTGGCTATAGTGTGAATCCCTCGGTTCTTTTGAGCACAAAATATGTGAACAGGGTTTCTTTACTCAAGATTAGGCAATACTGTATTTGATTTTGCAGTTGTCCATATATGACAGACGATGACCCTTTACCATCAGTAGGCGTGTCAGCCTATTTGCCACTTTATTTAAAAAAAAAGCGAAGATTGTAGCGACAATAAATCTCGTTACGACTGCTCAAATACTCGGCAGAGGCGAATTTCTATTTCTGATGTTCAGTCAGTCAGTGTTCAGAGCACTCGGGCAGTGTAGGACCCAGCTATTGCTCTAATGAATGTAGTTAACTCTAATGAATGTAATGTCTTAAGGGTATATTTCTCTGGCAGGTGGAAGTGTCGTACATGGAGATATACAACGAGCGCGTCCACGACCTACTGGACCCGGAGACGTCTCGGCGCTCGCTGCGGGTGCGAGAGCATGCTGTCCTCGGGCCTTACGTTGACGGCCTGTCGCAGCTCGCCGTCACTTCATATCAGGTAGAGTACCATGTTGTTTGCTCGTGGTTAGTACCACGGGCACGGTTGCCGTATGTGTACGAGTACGTTGCATTTGCATGGTCCTGTTGATCATACAATCGAACGGTCAACTGCACCATGCCAACGGATCTTATTGCCATAGTACAGTGTATAGGTAGGAATAGGAATAAAGGTAATAGTAGTCGGAGGAGAAGACCAAATATAGTATGGGTGAATTATGTGAAAGATGATATATGAGAGAAAAGGGCGTACATGTTGAGATCATGTCTGATAGCGTGAAGTGGCGAAAGGAAGTGTTGCATCGACTGCACCTAGGAAGATGATTATTATGAGGACATGTTTTATGCTTTAGTTTAGCTCATTTGAGCATTATTCAATATAATTACCGATGTTAAAGTAAAGAACGGTATCGTGAGACTGGATAGGTGACCGCTAGAGTCAATAAACTGTGCGCTACAAGTGATCGTACAATAGCTCAGGAAATACGTATATTTTTACGCACATGGCCTTATGCTTAGTAAAAAGTAAAAACAAAACTGAAAAGTTAGCTAATTTCAAGAAACATTAATAAAGGTTGGCCTCGATATAGTAAAAGAAACCCCTTAAGATCTGCCACAAAACGGCGCTAACTCTCCATAAGCCTCCCAATCACCGCCTCTCAGCCGAACGACTCCCGCGGCCCATCGGTCTTTTGCCCTAATTCGACAACTACCGTAAATATAAATCTCAAGTGTCTAACTCTTCATTTAAGCCTTGCAGCTAAGATTTTAACCCTTGCTGGTTGAAGTCGACGAAGAATAAGGCGAGTAGAGAAGAAATATATGTCGTTTCGTGAAATACTTCATAACGTTTGAAATTGCTCATAACATTTAGTTTCATACCTAAACGAGCAGTTTAAACGCAATTTCTGATAATTTCTAAATATGAATAATATTCAGTGCACCTGTTTTTTGACCTCTGTTCACCGATTAATTTATTTATCTATCGAAAAACTACTTGTTGTCTATTGATTATTTTATTCTTTTACTGATTTAACATGTTATTCATTTGAATAATCCGATGAAATCCGATCCGATGAATAATGAAAAGAATCGATTCATTGTGATTACTTTATTATTTTACTTATTATTTATTTATTCGAATATTCGGGTACCTACTCTCTGTATTCATTCTTGTGTTATGAGTGTTATTGTCGAAAAATTAAACAGGTAGAGAAGAAAATATTACTGACTATTGTTCAACCTATTAGTGGCAGATAACGTTTATAGTTAATTTGAATTTGTATAGTTAGTTATTATTTCATTTCATACGTAAACGAACGGTCTAAATGCTATTTGCCATAATATATTCACATGCGTATGATATTCAATGCAGCCGTTTAACTCCCATTTCTCGTACTCTATGCCCGATGAGATATTTATCTCATATCGAACCAGTCTATCAAGCACTATTAAGTGTCATTTTAAGATGTTTTTCACTAATGTGTTGACAAAAATGTCCGTTTCAATATTACGTCTCTAGGAAGCTGGCCTGCCTACTGCGAGGGTTAAAATAGTCTCATTCGCAGTTCACCTGCCCTAAGCCCCCGTATTTATTGGCTATCAGGGCCCGACGCCCCGGTCGACGATGGGGAGCGCTCATATAAATTATGTCTTAGTGCCTTTACATTTTGGTGTTTCGTGTTCCTGTTAAGAATTAATTAATAAAGGCTTGGTGATTAGTAAAATTTATAAATGATGTTTAAACACATATAATCTTTTGTATTGTATGACAGAAAAAAATCACTTGGATCATCCTTACTACAGCCAGGGAAGAGGCTGAATTACCCATTGTCATGCAATTTTGATTCATATAGAGATATAGTAAGTATTTTTCGCAAAGAATGTCATGACCGACTGCAACCGTGTACAGAATTCGCGAATAGTTCGCACGATATGTAATTTTTCACATTATTGTTGATTTATCAAAAATGGCTCAGCTGATTCCGATAAAATTTTAATGGGATCAATTTTGAAGCATACTTTTTCCAATAAAAAATAATTATCGAAATCGGACTACTATGTAAAAAGTTATGCGTGGTTAATACATAAAAAAATATACGCGTCAAATTGAGTATCACCTCTGTTTCGTCGATCAAAAAATAAAACGTATTGAAATTGAACAGTCCACGGAGCGTTTCAAAACTTAATTGCAATCCTGTGTCCCTAATTACGCTCCTTCCGTTCTCGTTTAAATTTTCATCCAAATATAAAATAATTTAAAAGTTTTCCAAGTCGTAAATGTTTAAGTGTGGCTCGGGCGTCATTCTCTTTCTTATTAATATTTAAACGCAGTTTTTCCATAATGCCGAGGATAATGCTTCCTTCAGGGAAGTAGCGCTAACGGGAATATAAAAGTCATATCCCCCCTCTTAGTAATATTCCAAAGGTGTAAAGTTATATGTGAGTAAGTGACTGTCTTCCTCAGTAAATATGACCGCATCATTGACGTGAAGCGGTTTTAAAAACACTCTTATCTAGCTAGTGTCAACAGATTAATGTCCGATACAACGCCTATCAATACCGCCAGGCTCGTTGTGTTTTTCATTATCGCTATTATATCTCTTGTAACTGCTGTAGCTTTAGTTTTTCACAATATCCTTCGGCAAATATTTGCAACCATACCACACGACTTCTCTAAAGTATGGATATGTATACCAATGTCTAAAGAAAGAGTACCCGACTGAAATTGGATCCCACGTTACGTATTTAATTTACCTGATAACATCAATGTCTCATTTCTCCACATAAACCGTCAATCATAAAGCAATTGGAATTTGACTGGTGGCGGATAGACCGCTCCGTCCCTTCCGCCGGCGGATTGCTCGTTACGGAAGGGTTCATTACTCGGGTTTAGCGCCGCTCGGGGGCTTTGCATTCCCATCGCTCGTCAATATTCCCGGCGTAGCCTTTCCAATCTACACAGCTTTAATTTTGCTCCATAAACAAGCATTCTTTTCAAACTCCGATTAAATTAAAAAATAAATTAAAATCTATTCATTTTTAGCTGACGAAAAGGTCTTGTTCAACTTGGCCGTCTTTCTATCGAAATATAACGATTTTAAGAAAAACCCACTACAAAGTCTGATCATAAAGGGAACAGAATGCGTATATTATTTACACACCAGATGTCATAGAAATTTATAATATTTGCACTGCGGCCACAAGCCGATTCAGTGTGTGGAAAACTTTATTTGGACTGCTTAGTTTGTGAAAAGAATCGATTGTGATTATTTTATTCTTTTACTGATTTAACACGTTATTTAGTCGAATATTCGGTACCTACTCTCTGTGTTCATTCTTGGCTGTGGTTTTGTTTGTTTCTATTTTTGACCCACGAAAAGGACGAGGTACTCAATTCGAAGCGTTTTTTTAAGTATAACCACGCATAACTTTTTACGATAGTCCGATTTCAATAACTCTTTTTATATTCGAAAGAGTATATTTCGAAATTGGTCCCATTTAAATTTTATTGAAATCGGCTGAGCCATTTTCGATAAATCTACAATAATGTGAACAATGTTACATCGATCCGTGCAAAATATTCGCGAATTCTGTACACGGTTGATGTCGGTCATGCTATTTTTTGCAAATAAAATATTATGTCTGCTAAAAACTAACGAACTTTTTACAATATTTACGAAACCTTTGCCAATACTCTCGTCTATTGGAAAATTCCTGAGACTTTTATCAAAGTCGCCGAACCGAAATCACTTAGCATCAATAACGTCAACTTTTGAAGCCTATAAATTTAGACGCCTTTACGACGTCTGGAAAGCTACTGGTGGGATTTATTGATCGTTTCGACGTTTAATAATAATGTTTAGGTTTTATGGTGAAGCCGACTTGACAAGTTGCTTTACTGCTCGCGGTCGACTTGCAGCCTTAGGTAACTTTGAAACACTAACTAGCTATTCCTGTTTTACTCGCAAATTTCTAGCTAGTATCTTATTATATGTATATCTATGCAGATTTCCAGTTTTGCCGCTTTTGTCTGAGCAATAACAACAAGAACGAGGTCTCTACCAAGATTTTTTGTTGCATTTTGGCAAATATCGTTGGCGTCACGTCATAATAAGCACTATTTACATAATCGTTATGAATTATTTATTGGTTCTGAAACATATACCTAGACGATTATTTTGAAAAATATAAAACAAAGATCGCTCATATAAGTACTATGTTAGTCTAGGTCATTATATCAGCCAAGCAGTTAAAAACTAGCACGGCCAGCGGCGAGCATCTTCGTGTTAATTTTTAATCTACTTAGTAACGGTTCGTAGACTTCAACGGTATGCGATTTTTAATACACTGATGGAATAGAGGTTAATATCTTGATCAGTTATCATTTGCTCATCTATTATATAAAAGGCTTCCCTGAGTGACTGACTGACAGACAGCCTACAGCCCAAACCGCTAAAGATAAACCGTTGAAATTTGGAATATAGGTACATTGAACGACGTAATGGAGCACTAAGGACGAAAATTTTGAACTTTTGACCTCTAAGGGGTTAAAACGGGCCCTTTTCGTTTGTATGTAACTTTTTATTCCCTGTACTGATTGACTTAAAACTTTATATACATGTTTTTCAAACAAAATAAAAGTTACGTTTTTTTCTGTTTTTCCGAATTTTCCTCATCTAAGGGGTCAAATAAGGTCCCAAAGTTGGTGAAAAAAGCGTCAATTATATCGAACCAACTGAACGGTTATGGTTGAAAATTGGTATGAAGGAAACACTCAGCATGTTTTAATAGAGTAACTAATAAAATCCAGGAAAATCTATAAGGTTCCTTAGGGATACGCAAAATTAATAAGTTTAGGCTACAGCCCAAACCGCTGAAGATATGAGCTTGAAATTTGGGATATAGGTACATTGAACGACGTAATGGAGCACTAAAGACGAAAATTTTGAACTTTCGACCTCTAAGGGGGTAAAATGGGCCCTTTTCGTTTGTATGTAACTTTTTATTCCCTGTACCGATTGACTTGAAACTTTGTATACATGCTTTCCAAACAAAATAAAAGTCACGTTTTTTCCTGTTTTTCCGAATTTTCTTCATCTAAGGGGTCAAATAAGGTCCCAAAGTTGGTGAAAAAAAGCGTCAATTACATCGAACCAGCTGAACGGTTATGGTTGAAAATTGGTATGAAGGAAGCACACAGCATGTTTTAATACAGAAACTTATAAAATCCAGGAAAATCTATAAGGTTCCTTAGGGATACTCAAAATTAATAAGTTTAGGCTACAGCCCAAACCGCTGTAGATACGAGCTTGAAATTTGGAATATACGTACATCGTACGACATAATGAAGCACTAAGGATGAAAAACGTACCCAACTCTAACTTACGGGGTAAAACTGGCCCTTTTTGTTTGCATGTAACTTCTTATTCCCTGTACCGATTGACATGAAACTTTGTATAGATGCTTTTGAGACTAAATAAAAAATATGGCTGTACCTGTTTTCTAAATTTTCCTTAAAAAATCCTTAGGGGTCAGATACGTCCCAAAACTTCAATGCGCTTTTTTAAATAATGTAGTATCTAGGATTATGATAATTTCTCTTTAAATGGGGCAAAATGGGTCCCCAAAAGTTTACGATTTTTTTTTATTTTGTGAGCCAATAGAAGAATAGCAAGATTGGCAAGTTAAAATGGCAATGGGCAGGGCACATAGCGCGGAGGGCTGATGACCGTTGGGGTCGAAAAGTTCTCGAGTGGAGACCATGTACCGGCAAGCGCAGCGTAGGACGTCCATCCACAAGGTGGACGGATGACCTCATTAAGACCGCAGGATCGCGCTGGATACATTATTGGAGATCCATAGGGAAGGCCTATGTCCAGCAGTGGACGTCCTGCGGCTGATGGATGACTGAAAATAGGCCTATCCGCGAAGGGTAATTGGGCCATATCCATCACGCCGGCCAAGCATGGGTTGCTGAATTCACATACGACATTGATTTTTTCTACGTACGTACAGGTTGCCTCAATGTTTTCCAGCAAAGAAAAGTGAAATTTCTTACATAGTTACTCATACAATTATTATTATTGGCTCACTCGGTGGCTCAGTGGTTGACTCTGACTCCTGGGTCAAAGAGGCGTGGGTTTGATTCCCAGGGCAAATATTTATGTGATGTTCATATGTGTTTGCTCTGTGTCTGAGTGTTATTAATGTATTTTTATTTATTTATTTAACACTTTATTGCACACTATTTGTACAAAAGGAGAACTTAACGCTAAACAGCATTATCTGCCAGTCAACCAACATGTATAAATAAATAAATAAATATATCTTTATTGTACACAGAAACTATACAATATGCTGTACAATGGCGGCCTTATCGCCTTTGGCGATTTCTACCAGGCAACCTTTGGATGGACTGGAATTATTCTAAAAATAGGAGTATGGTCGGTGGTGTATACAATACAGTACATACATTGAAATACATGTATACGTAGTATATCAGTCTCTGCCAGCCAAATCACAAACTTTGCTTAGTTTGGGATCAGAGACCGTGTGTGAGATGTCCTCCAATATTTATTTTATATATTTATTTATTATTGAGTTAATTTCAGAAATTCGGCAATTTATCATCCAAAAAATCACGTATGTACTCTGTAATAAGCTTTAGATACAAGTAAATTAAATAACCAAATACTGAGACAATTCAGGCTAAACCGTAGGCATTATTTTGCAAGTAATACAATAATAGGCTCAGTTATGAAGACGCCATAGTAAATATAATAACAACATAAAAAGTGTTTTCTCTATCGAATGCTTAAAGTGAAAATGAAACAGATATAATTATGATAATTAGCTATTATAATTACGATGGCGCCTTCATAATCGAGCCTAATACGGGCTTAACCACGAGCTACTATTATTTTAAGTAAGTGCCAAGAAAACGCGGGCCTAACTGTGGGTTTTTATCATTTTAAGCAGTTACGAAAATAACGCGGGCCAGACCGTGGGCTATTATCATTACAAGCAATACAAAAACGCAGGCTAGCGGCATGCTATTATAATTTTAAGGATTTATTAAGACAACACGGGTCAGACCGCGAACTATTAGATATTATTATAAGCAAATGCCAAGATTTAATTAAGTAAGTATTAAAACAACGTGGGCCAAACTGTGGGCTATTATCATTGTAAGTAATACGACAATGCAGGCCAAACGGTGAGCTTTTATAATTTTAAGCAAGTATTAAGACATCGCAGTCCATGCTGCGTGCTATAAATAACCATCTTAAGCAAGTACTAACAATACGCGGGACAAACCGTGATCTATTATCATTATCAGTATTAGGCAAATACTGTTACAATTTTGACCAAACCATGGGCATTATCCTTGCAAGTAATTTTAAGCAAGTATTAAGACAACGCGGGCCAAATTGCGGACTATTAGATATTATTATAAGCATGTACAAAGACAACGTAGATCAAAACGCGGGCTCTTTTCATTTTAAGTAAGTACCTATGTACTAAGACAACGCGGGCGAAGCCGCGGGTTTTAAGCTAGTAATCATATAAGAGACAAGTACTCACCTATCAATCTACCGTAATATCGTTTAACAAACCACACAATCCAACAGGATGCGGTCAAACTTCGTCAATCTTGAAAAAATAAATAGCTTCTCCGTTAATTTGGTTTCAAATGTATTCCTATGCAAATGTATTCCTATATTATAACAATAAGTCGTGAGGTGCATAACTTTAACAATGGCATTGTACAGCATGCACTGTAATATTGCCACTTTCGCTATCTAATCTCTCGTCTAACTTATTCATGGTTGGCGTTGTCGTACAAAGCGTTTGGAGGGATTTCACATTTTATAAAACATAACTCTGAGAGTTGTAGGTTTCTATAGGCCGGGTAGCTAGCACTGGAATCGAGAGTTTTTAAGCCGCCTGACGACATAATGGCAAATTTTTTAAACCGGGACCCACAATTTAACGTGTCATCCGAGCTACGGTAGCTCTCAGTTGTAAATGCCACCCATCCGAAGACTGACCATGCTGAACGTTGCCTAATTTCGATGATCGTTAAGGAATACCTAGTCAAACTACGTTATGAGCGCTATTGACAGCCCTGACTGATTACAAGTAAAATGTAGGTACTGATTACATGTAAAATTTAGGTTTTTTCATTCAGGTTTATGCATTCATTTTCGTGTATTTTCTAGTTTAATCCTAGACCGCGTATCCACATGACATCACGATGATCAAAATCAAGCCCGGTTGGAAGTCCTTAGGGGAGGCCTATTTCCAGTAGTGGCTATTTTACGGTTGATTGTCAGGATATACTCGTAGTAAAATACGTCTACATTGAATAAACTTTTATTCCCAAGTCTACATCTACAGCAATCAGCCAACTGAGATATACAAAGAACAATATATACACCAAAAGTTAGTGAATTTCAATTCAAAATAGCTCCGTAGTTCCTCCCAACTCATTTATTCCGTATTGTCGTTGAAATTCGCGTAATGGCCCATTCAGCGATGCTTATTGTTGTCGTTCGATGGCAAATGCTGTTTGCGGTGTACTGAAACTCGAAAATGGCATAACAATCTTGGCATTTTCTCTCGTCACTGTGATTTATTGACGTGTTTTTACCTGGGGTTACTACCTCGCTGGAATATTATTTTTCCTTTACAAAAAGGAGTGTACAGTAGAATATTTTGTAGATACTTATATGTTACGTAACAAACATGCTTGCAAACATTTTTGGACATGCTCCTAAAAGCCAAGGTGGAATGGAGGAGTGGAGGAATGTTGTCCAGTTACCAATATACCACAATTTGCCAAAGGTCAAGTACTGATACCACATATTATTCAAATACCTTATAGACAAAATTTATGGAATAGTTTGTTTTTTTCGCTAATTTCACGTTGGCTCCTTAGTAAAAGTTGTTAATAATGTTGTACCAGATGAGTGCACTTGACCTATAGTTTTTTTTTTACCTAATTTTAGTGAACGACCTATTTAAAAATTTTGATATCTTTCCGTTCAACAAACAGATATAACAAACCGAGAAAATAAAAGCTTTTAATATCAAACAGGATATTTTTAAAACGTTTCTGTTTCGCAATACATATTTGCTACTACTAATATTATGTATTCCACATTCACCCACACCCACTGCAGTGATCTATCTACGGATTTATTATTAATAAAATCGTAAACGTGATGGATCGCCCGCCGGTTGGGCTTGAAAGGTTTTTGTTTACTTTATTTAGGTGTAAAGTATACTGGTTCGCGTTCATGAATTACAGAAAAGGCCAGGTACTAACAATTTGATGAATCCGTTGGTTTTATTTGACCTTAAGAAAATATTGCCTCTCCCTTATTAAACGTAATTTACGAGCTGCGGAATAGTCATGAGGTTTTGCACCTCATGACTATTCAGTGTTCCTCCCGAAGATATTGTGATTGTGAATGTTTGAAAGGCTGAGTAGGTACAGAATTTGGGAAAAAGTATACTGGGTTCAATTTTATATACCTAATCTGTTCTATATCGTAATATCATCTGTTGTGCCAGTGGTCTGGAGCCACGCTCCGTCCTTTTTAGCTGGGCTGTCTCTGGTAGAAACTGCAAGAGGGAATTAAACAAAACACTTCATGCAGGACGCCAGTGCAGGACCAATACCGACCTCCATAGCGAAGAAGAATCTTTGAAAGAACATAACTGTCCTAGTAATAGTAGATTGTATCATATGGGAGCAAAATAATATTATTACGGCGAGGACGCTTTTTTGAATACAGAGCGAAGTGAGGGATTCTTTAGTAGAATCCTGAACGTAGCGAGGGATTCAAAGTACGTCGCTCGAGCCAAAAATATATTTTGCGCCCGAGTGGTACACTCTACTTTTCATCACCTCTATGAGAAAATAAAAGGCGCCTCATATGTTATTGTAATATTATTATTTAATAAAACGCAGATTAACAACTAAATTGAAATTAAATGGTATCTAATAATAAAACAAATGAAAACCTATATTTACATTCTTTTCATTCATTTTCTTGGTGCTGAACACTATCATTACAAATACTTCAAAATTCAAAAAGTGCGCGGCATAGATAATTCCGGCGCACTTTTATAAGTGCGCCGGAATTATCTATGCCTTATGGTTCCTTATAGAAAAAGTAGCCCTTTTCGAATAGATGTGATGAAAAATAATTTGATATAGCTTACAATACCATGGGATAAACGTCTTAAAACCAGTATACCTAGTACTGTACTGTATCAGCCTTTTTTTAATAGTCCACTGCAGGACGTAGGCCTACCCACGAAGGGTGATTGGGCCATATCCACCACGCTGGCCCGGTGCGGGTTGGTGGATTCACATACGCCATCGAATTTCTTCTACGGACATAT
This sequence comes from Hypomecis punctinalis, assembly GCA_949316475.1. Taxonomy (NCBI): domain Eukaryota; kingdom Metazoa; phylum Arthropoda; class Insecta; order Lepidoptera; family Geometridae; genus Hypomecis; species Hypomecis punctinalis. The sequence continues at coordinate 6,096,707 of OX438798.1, forward strand.
GTAGGTTGCCTCACGATGTTTTCCTTCACCGAAAAGCCAGTGGTGTGAAATGTATACCTAGTAGTAAAAAAAATATCAGTAACGTGTTTAAGCGCCAGTGTAGATATAAATGAACTGCAATTGCACATGTTTCCTATTAAATATGTAACTAAAGATTTATAGCGGCAGTTATTATGCTAGAGTTACTATTCGCCTGTTTAGTCGTAACTCGGGCTGTTAGTGTAGCAGACCGCAGATGATCAATGATGGATAGATTGAGTCTAGAACCAGTATTCAATTATTCTCACTATGCTCAGTAATTTTCCTCACATTTTCTGACCTCTCATCGTCTCAACGATTACATTAGATTGCGAGAGACGGATGGTTTTCCTTGTTTATCTTTGCATTAATATATTTTTGTCCCGTTGATTTATTGAATTTCCTGTTCGGCAATGTAATATTATGTCGTACTTACTGGTCCGGCTTACAAAAATACTTTTTCATTTCTCCAATAAATATATCGTGCACTACTTTTTATTAAGAAAATAGAAACGAAACGTAATAACGAAACTGAACCTTTTTCTTTCGCTAAATTCTCCGAATGTAAAAGTAAATTCGGCAAAGAATCATTCACTTTGATTCTTGGAGCTTTATTTTTACCCTCGACTTTGAAACAATGAAAGGGTTTAATGCTTTTCCCGAAGTTTCTTTGTTTTGCCGGTTGTTATCCGTCACTCAATCCGGACAGCCTAAAGGTATCCCCAAATTCTACCCGACCTTGAACCTTTTGTACCGCTGATGGGGCTCTATAAGAGTACTCACAGCGTCAGATCAAATCGATACAGCGACTATATTACATTTTCCGAGGATTTTTAGACATTGATTGCGATGTACTGTACCATATGAAGTCATTGATTGGCAGACAGTGCGCGATCATTGAAATCCTTGCTATGCTATGCTACCCATAAGTTTCATGGGTTCTGATCACATCAATGAATCGGACGCGGTGAGTAGACGCTTTAATGTAATTTCCCAAGGTATTTAGCTTTTAAAAGCCGAGTTTCCGAACTATTTACGTCTGTACCTTCGTCAGCTGTCTACTCTGCTTACTATTTTGAGACACGACAAAGGTTCCCAATTTAAAAATTCTCTCCTAAAATTACTTTGGCCTGTATAATTTGACAAAGATTTTCCTAAATAAAAATTCGTTAGAGTAACAATGAAATTTCCTGTAAAAGGCCGCGGGAGCTGATAAAGAAATTGTTCCAGGCAAATATTCTACTAATCAAATTGGGGTTGGAACAATAAACGCCAGAATAAACTTCGGCATTTTCTGCGTCAAGGAAAAATACACACGGTGCTTTATTTTCAGGTTTTTGGGAAAAAATATTAAGTAGGTATATATTTTTGTTTGCTTGCTATATTAAATTACCCCATTTGATAAGTAGTTAGGATTTAGTTTGGAAAAGAAATGAGTAAGGATCAGGTCATAAACAGTTCCGTGTAAAAGTGCATGACGAAATGAAAACGTATGAAATGAAATCCTCTGACAGTAGTTTGTAAATATACCTACTCGGAAGTACAAGTTCTATATCTACAACGATGTTGACTGTAGAGCACGATTATTAAGACAAGGAAAGCGGATTACACCACGTGGTATGTTAGAAAGAGGAAGTGAGAGGCATAGTTATGCATGAAAAGTTACGCATTCGCCTATTGCGCAAACTTGACGACCATCTTAAGGTCCCTAACAAGGCTCGACACGGCAATAAATGAATTTAATTTAATTTTGGCCCCGAGAACTTTGTTCCTTCAAAGTTGGGATTAGGTAAAGCGGAACAAAACAACAGTCTCAAGTTCCAAGTTCCAACGTTAATGATATCGGGGTGGAACGTTTGTTTGTATTAACGGTGGCTGCAGACATTCAAAATAACTTTACGGCGAGTTTGAAATTTAAACCATCAACGGATTATTATAGAGCTCCTTGTTATTTAAGTGCCTCGGTTAATACGTGTACCCACTAAAGTTGCGAGTAACTAAAAGTAGGAAGAGGAAAAGTTTTGGAGTCGGGAAGTTGGTATAAAAATTTAAGTGGACTGATGTGGTCCTAAAGGAAATTAGCAATATTACGAGTATGATCTTAGAAAAACTTTGTCGATAAAGAACTTCTTGAAGGTTTTGTGTTAATGATGGCTGAAGGAGAGATGCATTGGTTAACGATAATAATGATTGCTCATGTAGAAGGGTCTTATGAGTTTAACGTATGTATGTGTGTATAGATATGTGTTTTTCTTAGGCGGCGGGCTTCTAATCGAATGAACCTATTATGATTTAGCTTTTTAGGCTATTTAGGAAGTATTAGCGATCATTCTTCTATAATCGGACCGTTGAGACAGCGGGCGGTAGGGATCCGCCGCCCGCACCGCACATGTCTCAGCCCCCCCTTTGTCGTCTACCCCCGCGCCCGTGTACCCGCGCAGCCGAGGACTGCGTTAAGCGGTCGAACTATAGAATGATGTAGAATCTAGGAGTTTATTTTCGAGAAACGGAAAATATTAATTTTAGGTGTATTTCTATCATAGACAGCATAGACATGCCTTTTTAGGATATCAACATCATCCTTGACGATTGTTAGAGCTGCAGCGAAGTCCCTTAAATAAATTAAAATTGTATGCCAGTCCAATGATTGTATTTCACCAGTCCAGCTGCAGACAATAGATAGATAATCCTTTAATAGCTTAACCACATTACAAAACAAACAAAATACATGAACAAAAACATTACAAATTAGTTATAATAAATGGCGGCCTTATCGTTTCAAGCGAACCCGGCAACCAAGACAATCGGCTTCGTGGCCGATTTATTCGACGAACTAGCTAAAGGCTACTTCTAATTTGTTCCAGGATATAGACAATCTAATGACAGAAGGCAACAAATCCCGGACGGTGGCCGCCACGAACATGAACAGCGAGTCCTCACGTTCACACGCAGTGTTCAGCGTGGTGTTGACGCAAACGCTGACCGACGCAGCGACGGGGGTTTCCGGCGAGAAGGTCGCGAGGCTCTCGCTCGTTGACTTGGCTGGCTCCGAGCGCGCGGTCAAGACGGGTGCAGTTGGAGACAGGCTCAAGGAAGGATCTAATATTAACAAGTGAGTTTACTCGGTTGGGGAGGAAGTTTACTTAGAGCAGTTTTTGTTGAATATCCGCGGGAGCATCCGGGTAGACGACGTCACTTGTCGACTTGGCCAGATCTAGATCCGGCATGGATTAGTGGCGATCTAATATTGGTTTGTCAACGATGTTGGCTCACAATTATACCATAGGCTGCAGATTGTAGGCAACCAAAACAGCAAACGAATACAAACAGTAAGATCTAAATTGTGGAATGTGTGAATGGCGAAATGAGGTTTTAACTAAGATCTGTGCCCTACTCTGATAACACAGTACCTCGTATAGAAGTCTTGTTCCAAGATAGTCTTATTGCGATCAAGTTAATAAGATGCTGAACATAAAACTAGTGTTTAGGTTGAATCAAATATCTTGGCGGCTGTGATGTTCGCTACTAACTGCAGACAACCCAATCCTCGCGCATCTGTTAAGCTGAGCTTCAGTCAGGATTGGCTTGTAGTTAACATTCGACTGATATTAAGAGTCGCATAATTTTTTCCCCAGATCTCTAACGACCCTCGGGCTGGTGATATCAAAGCTGGCCGACCAGTCCTCGGCCAAACCAAACAAAGACAAGTTCGTCCCGTACAGAGACTCTGTACTCACGTGGCTACTCAAGGATAACCTTGGAGGAAACAGTAAAACTGTTATGGTAAGTGCAAATTCAACACATGTTTCCTATTGGAAAATTATTAAACGCTATCTTTGTTACCCGTCCGCTGTTGAAGGGTATTGTTTTTCGCGTATCTTGTATGTGTATTTGTAAATTTCATTATTAATAAAATAAAGATGAGACCGTGCTTGTAATTCGCCTCAGTATCATCGTCACCATCCATAGCCTTCTCTATCCTACTACTGGGCACATCCATATCTCTTATAGTGTGCCTTTGCCAATCTTGTCCAAGTTCGACTTGCGATTTTGATGATATTTTATCGTCGACCCACCTCGTTGCCAGTTGACCCACGCTCCGCTTACCGTGTCTAGGCTATCACTACTAGTGCGTAAGTGAGATCACTTATGACTTAATAATCCAGAATAACTTTTTATTCCTATAACATTTTCCTGTTGTTAGTACAATTCTAGGTATTCCTTCTCATAAATAAATTGTACCTACGAATTTAGCTGGATTTGTGTAATGTGGTTAGGTATTAGTGTAAATAAAATGATTCAGTTGAATTTATATACAAGCCAGTTTGTTTAGATATTTGAAATAGTGATCAAATGTCAAATCCGATATCACAATAATCACAGATATGTTACAATAATGGTGGACAAACTTCAAACGTCTCTTAGCCGGCGTTTTATTTTGAACCCTAAATTCATAGTAATAATTCCATGTCAATTCAAATACCGCCCCTATGCATACAGGCAGGAAATTACTTACGTACCGACGTATATTATTTTTTAATCAAGTTGTCGAAATTATTAATAAAATGACTCACACTTTCGTCACAATTAGACCATTGATAGGAAATGGCCTTTCTAAGTATGATTTATATCCAGCCAGTGGCGGTACTTAAAATTCTACCGACGGCACGGATGTACTACATCCTTCGATGAGTCAGGCCGGAGCCCTTATCGGCTAAAAGCTACGGCGTTGGTCTTCGCGTTCCGCCCCGCTCGCTCTTGTGATGCCAGCTATTTACCTACTTGTAGTGGTGGTGCTGCAGCTATCTTGGTTGTATATTTGCACGATTGAATGCACAAACAAGTAAGTTTTTTGGTTAGTTTAACAAAAGCGATCAAAAATAGTTTTCTTTTGTATTTCGTTATGATGAAAACAAATAAATTTGAATTTGGAAAATTGCAAAATATAGATGGAACTTGACACCTTTATGGCACAGACAATACAGAGATAACGATAAAGCGAACAGATCAAAACGCCTAGTCCGTTGTCACCGCGCTTAGCCGATACGGGCTCAGCATTGAGCACGGTACATGGCGCGCATAAAGATTCTTTTATCGCCTCGTGCAGCATGTGTGGAGTTGTTAACTACGAGTACACGCGAATGAAGTCCCAGCTGTTTGATGTGTGTTTATGTAAGGGGTCTTGTTTAGCTTTCGATTTTGACGGCCGTTGACGTGTGACTGTAGAACGATCTATTGGATATTGATGTTTTGGGCCATTTTATGCATAAGGAAGCGTTACTATGTACTCTAAAATGAAGATCCTAAACATAATATAGTTACTTACAATCCTATAATCTGTTACCGAACTAGTGTATCAAGTAAAATAGTAATCAAATTTGCTATCTTATACCTACCTTAGCTCAAGCAAAGATAATGTTGAGTACGAAGTTAGGGCGTAGATACAACATATATGTAATTCTATCTCATTTCTCTCTTTCATGTCACTGTTAGGTATATAGGCAGACTTAAAAAAGGTAAAAATAGAGCTAGAGACAGCAACACAACACATAAAGAGGAGTTACGAATAATAAGTTTAAATTTTTTGTTAAATATATTTTTTTAAGTGGCCTGTTTGCTTCTGACATGACTAAACGGCCGGACCGTACCGTAAATCAACCGGGACCTACAATTTTACGTGACTCGGATGTCCACCGCAGTATTCTTTGTAAATATCACCTGCGTTTATCCATTCGAGAACTGATCGTGTTGAACGTTGCTTTACTTCGGTGGTCGCTGAAAAATACCTAGTCAAACCACGTTGCGTTCCAAATAGGTCTATAGAATATTAATATTTTTATTCTTCGTCGAGTCAATGGTTCAAAAATGATTATTTATATAAAATATTCTCCCAGTATTTGGCCACTACGACCCTGAAGAGTGTAGCCTTGTATAGATCTTCCATCGTACAGAAGTTCGGACACTGTGGGTACGTAAGTAAGTGATCTATACTCTGCTCAAAGCACCGCAATCACATTGTAAAATATATTAATACTGTAAAATAGAGATGACAAAGAAAGATATCGCCTTACAGGTAGCGACGATATCGCCAGCGGCCGACAACTACGAAGAGACGCTGTCGACACTGCGGTACGCCGACCGAGCCAAGCGCATCGTCAACCACGCCGTCGTCAACGAGGACCCCAACGCGCGCATCATCCGAGAGCTGCGGCAAGAAGTCGAGGCGCTCAAGGAGATGCTCAAACATGCCACGGTGAGACATGCAACGGGAACTGCACCTTATCGCAGGGACATTAACATTAAGCGTTACCGAGTATGCTGGCCGTGTTACATGTATCGTCAACCACGCAAGCCCATTGCGCATCATTAGTTGCGTTGCGGCAAAACGTCGAGGTTCTGATCAAACATGCCACCGGTAATTCTTTTGTGACAACCTTTGTGATAAATTTGTTTAGCTGAATTAACTATCGAGAACCTTAATAAATGGACTAAATTAAGATGAAGGAAACCAGCGACTACGTTTAAAAAAAAAGTAACTTTAAACAAGCAACAACTTAGAAAAATACATGAAATTATGGTGAAATAGTTCAGAGTTCCAGTTTTATGATTATTCGTGTCCAGTCTGAGATAGACGTCATTTGCTTGATACGAAAACAAAAAGCAAGTTATATAATGTAATCAGGTAGAGCTGCATACAAATGAATGCTACTTTTTGGATACAAACAGGTCTAAAGCTCGGCATGACGCCGACTGTCTGTAAACTACTAGGATGTAGATTAGAGCGTCATTGAATAATATAATAATGTGACATTTTAAAATCATAGCAATCATGTTGATTTTAAAATTATTATAACATTCAGGGTACTAATTAGTATTAACCGTACAGATTGTACATTCACCTTCCCGTAACCAATTTCAATGTACCACGCATTCAACCCTAATCTGGCCTGCTAGAAATCATTGCCTCCCCCAATTATCAAAGTATGTTTTTTCCTGGCCAAATGCAGAGCAAAAAACATCTTTCAAGAATTAAATAATTTGTCATAGCCTTATGTGCCCGGCCGCTCTACATTTTGTGTGTTCAGGAATACGCTTGTATGGGCGGGTTGGTTTATTTGCGCGGAGAGTTCTGAGCATGTTACAACTAAAACTAAGTTAATACTTTATGACTTTCGCAGAGTTTTAATCCGAGGAACTACTGCTCATGTTTGCTTATCGCCTTTAAAATTCTAACTCTGGCGTGTTAAACTTTAGATGTAGAGAATTTTCATTTTCGTAGAGTTAGTCACCTACTTTGGAAACTACTCGCTCGGAACAGGATAGAAGCTCTTAAGAATTTCATATCGCGCCCGTACAGCCGGGGGCTGCACTTTCTGAGTTTTCCTTTCTGATTTATTCACAATGTAGTTGCAGCATTTAAATAAAGTTGGCTAAAGCGCTCTTATGTTTAGAGCGTGATATGTCTGGTTTTCCTGAATCATGACATCAGGAGATTTAATCTCGTGTTACAAATAAATTTACTGCTTTTACATATTATATCAAAGTAAATACATATCATATTTGTCTTGATTAGTTTATGGTAAAACCAGTTTTCTCATTTTTAATAAATGATAGCCGACTAATCAATTTTTAAGTTCTTCGGTTGTAAACATTGTAATAGATGTTTTTCATAATGCACCACAGCTGAAAAAATACGTATAAACAAAACAATGACACTTGCGGTGCAGGTCACGTAACAGATATTATTATGTTTATGTAGTCAATTAGTGTACTCTTAGCAGAAGGAGGTACTTAAACTGTATGCTTCTTGCGTCTTCTCGTTTTACCCCCAAGGCGCTGCATATTGCAAGGCATGAATTACTTAACTAAATAAGTACCAACTTGGGAGCACTAGGTGCACGGAAAGTCAGCGGACACGTGTGCATCTAATGCATTAGAGATTGCGCAATGTTTAAATGTCATAGTAATAATAATAATAGATTAAAAAATATATCCTTAGGTTGGTATAGGTGGTGGTGTATAATACTCTATTGTATCTTTTATGTGCTCCATCACATTTAAACAAAAACTTTCCATTTCCTACATAGTTTTTTGCTGTTGATCTGATCTTTTTCAAAAGCGTCGCGTGTAGTGATATCAAAATCAAAGACGTGGCAGCTAATAGCCATATAGCCTGTACTGTGGCCAAAGCTGATGGAGCCGCATAGTCATGATTTGATTGATGATATTTTTAAAAATGATAAAAATCCTTCAATAAATAAGTATTAAAAACGTTTTTTTTTCATGAATATTTGACTATGTAAGCTATCATATTCGTCCATATTCTTTATTTTGTAGTACTATTTGTTTTTGTCACCCATGTCTATGGTGTATTGAGTTGTTATTTTGTTTAGGGTTCTCCCGTGGGCGAGGATGTTCACGAACAACTGGCGCAGAGCGAACACCTCATGAAGGAAATGTCGAGGACTTGGGAAGAAAAGCTGGTCGAAACTGGTGAGTGAGATACTGCTTGTCTCATATGTGCTTCAGCGCTGATTTCCTTTTAAGTGCTTCAAGAAAACTAGATAGAAAAGTATGTGTATCATCGTCTTGTCATTAACTGCTCACAGTTGCCAATATATATATAATCACTTGCACATACGGGCCGTGGCGTCATAGCCTGCTATAGCGCGATCTCTGTCTAGCAAGAAAATAAAAATGTAACTTCTTTATTTCTAAGTTGATTTTATTTTTGTTTTCGTTAATCGGCTCTGTTTATGGTTAGCGGTTACAAGAGGACATAAAAGAAAACTGTCAACTAGTCAATTATCACATCGTTTGAAAATTGTCAAATCCCAATAGAAACAATTTAAACAATTTTTATTTCGGTTCACAATAAACTTTTAAATTACAGTATATTGGGGATTCCTTTGAAGCAAAGGTTTGCCTGTATCAGGAATCCCCGCTCCTCCAAACTATAGAAGATAGAAGAGTGTGTGAGTTAGTTTTTGACGCGCCTCCCCAAATTGGAATACAATATAGCAAAATTGATTGCGCCAAAGACACATAAATGTCGTTTAATAAGTTTCGTTGTGAGCCATTTGCGTTTTTAGGTATCACATGCCTAAGTGATTTAAATATATGTATCAATTTTCTAATTCTGTTAGCGTAGTTAAAGTAGTGACTACCCAGTAAATAATATGGACGTTCGCCTCTTTATGAGAAATTTAATTTCTAGGTCGAATACAAAGCGAAAGACAGCAGGCTTTGGAAAAGATGGGCATCAGCGTGCAAGCCAGCGGCATCAAAGTCGAGAAGAACAAGTATTACTTGGTCAACTTGAACGCAGACCCCTCGCTCAACGAACTACTTGTCTATTATTTGAAGGTACGCTATTTTTTTCACTGCTAACTCATTGCTGTTCTCCCGTTTTCTTCCATAAGTCAAGATCCCTCGCTAGTTCTTGTTAACTTACGTTACTAGAATAATCTGCTTAGCAGAAAGGACTCAATCAAATCTTGCTATAAAAGACACTTGCTACATTTTGATTTTGGACACCTGTGTGGGTTGAGGTCTTTTTACTAAACTACGTCCATTATTATAGGTACTTTAACATTTCGGTATAGAGTATCATATCGGATAGTGATGATTAGAGTGTAACCATATTGTTTTTATTGTTGATATTAGGCTGCAGCCACAGGCAGCTTCAGTGTGTGGGATGTTTAAACTCTCTCGAGAACAAGTTCTGTTGTAGAATGCGTTTGCTTTATTTTCGCCTTGTGGCTTTTGTGAATTCAAATTAAATAACGTTATAGTATTTGCCACCATAGATGAGACTTTGGTTTGTAATAAATATACAAATTCTGGTTATACAAACGTTTACAAAACGTTTAATAGATTTACAAATTCTGGATAATTAGTTTGTACACGACTGTACCTGCGCAAGATCCCCAACCACTAACGCTCGTCAAGTCTCATCTTTGGTGGCACGCACTATACACTTGCTCGGAAAGTGACAAATATTATTACAATAATAATAATTAGCAGTCAAAACAGTATTTTTTTAATATGACATAAAAATATTGTGAACTACAAGATTTTTTTATTTGATATCGTTCTCAAAAGTTTATACCAAGTACTATAATATCACCAGAGAAGTTCTATTCCGACGAATTGGATGTATTAAAGCGTTCAGCGGCACGAATGTTCAAATTACATCAGGGTATACTATCAGTTTCTCCTTTCTACAAAGAATGTACTATTTTTACCACTGTAACAATGATGGTAGCAAACCGTCACATCATTCCTCTTTACAGGATCGAACGCTCGTCGGCGCGGACAGCTCCGCCGACATCCAACTGTCCGGCCTCGGGATCCAACCACAACACTGTTGGCTCGTCGTCGAAGGGGGCACCCTCTACATGGAGCCGGTCGGCTCCGCTCGGTGCTTCGTCAACGGCACCCCTGTGGTGTCTAGTGTGGGACTCGGACATGCTGACAGGATCCTGTGGGGAAACCACCACTTCTTCAGAGTCAACTGCCCCAAAGTCACCATGGGTAGGTTGTGTAAGTAAATGTGACGTCAATTTTAGTAGTTACTAGGTTAACTAGATTAATTTAGAAAATTATTATGATGTTAATTCTTGTTGTTCTGTTCGTAAATGGCGCAAGTATGCAGTTTCAGATTTTTGAAATTCTGTCTTTGGGTCATTGGGATTTACATAATTATGCCATCGAATTTCTTACGTATGTAGGTTTCCTTTCAATGTTTTCCTTCACCGAAAACCCAATGAAGTGGTGGGAAAAACCGTTCTTAAGTTGCAAAGAATTCATTGAATTTGCAAAATGTTGAATCCTAAAATTGTTGCGAGATCTGGGTTTGAACTTTCGACCGTCAGAATCGAATTCTTAGGCAGCGAAGGTTGGCGAAAATTACCTCTTGGCCTCTACGGCCTACAGTGCTGTGCAAGTGTGCATACTTTCTAATAATCCGCTGCTGAACATGGGTCTTCCTACGAAGGCAGGGCCGGATCTATCATATGCCTTTTTGGGCTTCAGCCCAGTGCCACGTGGATTCCAGGGTTGATTCCAGGGTCATTCCAGAATTCCCCCATCTAGGTTAAGTCAAAGCAAAAATAAACGATGATGCGAAAAAAATCTATAATTTTATTAATTTAAACAGATCGTAAGGTTTGCAGCCCAGCGAATTCTCCGACTAAAGAATATAACATTTTAGGGGTTTATAGATCAAATATTTAACTGTCTTATTTTCTTCCTACACTGAGTAATTAGATGGCAAGTTGTATTAGTAGCCTACGGCCCCCTATATTCACGGTCCGGCCCTGTACGAAGGGCGATTGGACCATAATATCCATATCATATTGCTAGCCCATTTTGTCCAGTGCCCTGATTTTCTATGTAATAAAATAGATTTGTTTTGTATAGCGGCGGCATCGGAGCCCCAGACGCCCGCGCAGCCGATTGATTACAACTTCGCGCGCGACGAGATCATGCTCAACGAGCTCAGCAACGACCCCATACAGACCGCCATCTACCGCCTCGAGAAACAGCACGAGGAGGACAAGCAAGGTACGTCACTACACACGTCGGAGCCATTACAACGAGCTCAGCAACGACCCCATACAGACCGCCATCTACCGCCTCGAGAAACAGCACGAGGAGGACAAGCAAGGTACGTCACTACACACGTCGGAGCCATTACAACGAGCTCAGCAACGACCCCATACAGACCGCCATCTACCGCCTCGAGAAACAGCACGAGGAGGACAAGCAAGGTACGTCACTACACACGTCGGAGCCATTACAACGAGCCCAGCAACGACCCCATACAGACCGCCATCTACCGCCTCGAGAAACAGCACGAGGAGGACAAGCAAGGTACGTCACTACACACGTCGGAGCCATTACAACGAGCTCAGCAACGACCCCATACAGACCGCCATCTACCGCCTCGAGAAACAGCACGAGGAGGACAAGCAAGGTACGTCACTACACACGTCGGAGCCATTACAACGAGCCCAGCAACGACCCCATACAGACCGCCATCTACCGCCTCGAGAAACAGCACGAGGAGGACAAGCAAGGTACGTCACTACACACGTCGGAGCCATTACAACGAGCCCAGCAACGACCCCATACAGACCGCCATCTACCGCCTCGAGAAACAGCACGAGGAGGACAAGCAAGGTACGTCACTACACACGTCGGAGCCATTACAACGAGCTCAGCAACGACCCCATACAGACCGCCATCTACCGCCTCGAGAAACAGCACGAGGAGGACAAGCAAGGTACGTCACTACACACGTCGGAGCCATTACAACGAGCTCAGCAACGACCCCATACAGACCGCCATCTACACCATCATACACTTTGGAGATGAAGAAGGTGTGTAAAATGTTCCCTAATGAGTGTTTATGTGTCAGTATTTTAATGTCTGCTTTGTTTTATATTTCAGTGGCGCTGGAGAAACAGAGACAAGAATACGAGAGACAATTCCAACAGCTCAGGAATATTCTGTCGCCGACCACGCCGTACCCACCATACTCCTACGATCCTTTGAAACTGGGTGAGTCATTCATATCGTACAATGTGTAAATTAATGTTCTTTAAACATCTATCAGATAACTAGAGAAATTGAAGAACAACGTTTTGCTCTGTGTTGGTTCTTATTAGCGGTGTTAGTGTCGTGGTGCTATTCGCACAATACATAGAAAACGGTTCGCATACTATAGTAATCCCAAATTAGACGGCTCATAGTTTTAGTTTTTTCAGAATCAGACTGAATAGGTATCTTCTAAGTCTAGAGTGCTTCATATTTGACTACTGCGTTGCTTACAATCAGACGTCTTGGTGGTCAAGTGCGGAAGTCGCATAAATACCATCCTTACATAGTCGATGTACCACGTGCTCGTAAGCGATTCGCTTCTTCCTTCATAATGCGAACCGCTAGGGATTGGAATGCCCTGCCTCCGTCATTGTTTCCTGACAATTACAATCTGATTGATCTTGATTTTTCAAATCAAGAGTGAATAGGTATATCTTCTACAAATTCGCTTTCCATCAGGCGAGTTGGTGGCCAAATGTAGCCCTATTCTACATAAAAAAAGCTCTATATCGATAATCCAATAGCGGAAAGTTTCGGCTACATAGCTTTTATACGATCTTTGTCTATGATTAATTTGGAATGGACTTTCAAGAAACTTTTTAAGTTTATATCCTCGTTATCAAAGGTATCCGCAAGTGGTTGGTGCACTAGCGCAAGTGGGGTCAGCAATAAAAATGGCTGTAAAAAACTAGTTAGCTAAGTTTATACATAGGTCTTGGTGTCAATGTTTATACTCTAGAAGCAGTTAAACAACCCATTAAGGCAGCGAAAAGAACCGCTAAATTGACCCTGGAAACACTTGGTTTATCAACATACTAATCAATTATGTTAAAGTTTTAACCCGGCGAGGCTGTGGTGGCAAAATGTAACATTGAGTATGTGGTGGGGTTTGACATACCCACTTATTAAATTGGCCATAAATATCATAATATCGATAAATTGAGTTCTAATCTTATGTTTTGTGATATTAATATAAACAATAAACAGCTTTTAATGAAAAATCTTTAGTATTTTAATAATTTTTTTATTATTATTTAGGAAAATAAAATAAACTGAGTTTTTTTTAAACAAAAATAGGCATTATCTTCATAAACCTCTAAAATAAACAACATCGAAATTTTACTTTAAACAACAACTACTAAATTAAGGAAAAAACATCAGTCTTTGAATTAGAAATAAAAAAACTATCATAATACTTTGGAACAGCTTAGGAACTAGGGTCATCATCACAACAATTTTTGCAGGAAAATATTGCATGCTCGAGCTTGACTCGTCCGAACATTCTTGGAAAACCTCCTCTATCATGGACTCAAGACGCCTTTGATCTCTTTCGAAACTCATTTTCGTTCAAAAACTGAAACAAAAAACAAATAATAAGCTAATAAACCAAAAAAACAACTTTCAATTTTACCGAAATAACCACACACCAACTATGTGGCGGGGTATTACGTACCCGACAAGAGTATGCGCACATATATCTCAAGCGCCGGTTAGCGCAACACTACGATCACGCCACTATCCCCTCCCGCAGCTCCTTAGCTCCAGCTATGCGGCGAGACAAACCGTTACAGCAAAAATTTAAAACAAAACGATCGTTGGAGTAATGCGTGGGGTATGTCACACCCCACCACAGCCTCGCCGGGTTAAAAGAAGGATGCGCGAGCCCATACATACTAGGACCTGTTATATATGAACAGACTAATTTTTCCTCACTTATTTTCTAAGAATGATATGTTCACCAATGTGATTTATGACGCTTCTAAAACTGTTCAAATATGTACAATTTGGCTAAAATTGAATATAAAATAAGAAAAGACGAAAACAATTTTCAAGCTATAAGTACCTATTTATAGACATGTATACACACTAAAGATTATGGATTGCCAGGTTTGTTATGTTCAGAGTGCTAAAATGGTGCTCGATTTTAAAAACTTGATGTCATGTATTTTTAGTCAATATTGTCACAATGATATTTATATTGATTTTTAAAACAGTGCATGTCATCTTGTCTGTAATATCAGATTACTTTTTGGAGTTCATCGATTTAAAAGACGTTGTCACGTCAAAAAAATCAATGTCTAGGACTGATATAAAAAGAAAATGAAAAATAGAATGATAAAGAAAATTCGGTATTCATCCATTTCATTAGCAAAAGTACAAGAACCGCAACTATAAGTTAAGAATATAAGTAAAGCAGCTATTCGAACCTCGGCTGCAGCCTGCGGATGCAGGTTGTGAATGGAGGTAGCACACACATGAGCCGCTGCTTGTATCCGCAGTCGGGAATGATTCCGATGCTGATTGCCTACGTCGTACATCGCAGGTACGTTGGACTTGTTTAAACAGGCTAACGACACTTGCAGCCGAGGCTCGGTAGCACATGCTGCCGCAGCCGTGTTCGGAATCTTTTTGTAGAAATTCATACAACTACGTAGATAACCAGAGCCCTTAGTCCAGGTTTTGTGTTGTTTACTTAAACTTTTGCGTTCGCGTGTGGCTCCATACATTTTGGTTAGTTCTTCATCGTTTCGGCCAGGGGCTCTGTACAAAAATGTATAGGGCAATATCGAACAGATGTAATTTCAATTTATGTGTAAACCTGGACTAACGCATCAGTTGGGTAGCCACAGCTGGCCTAGTGCAGCTGCTGCAAGTGAAAGATTCGAATAGCACCCTTAAGGATTATTACGAGTAATATTAAAATTGCCACGACTTTCTCGGATAACTTCAACTACTGCTTTTTGTTTTTAGTAGTAAAGTATATGATAAAAAGTACATATAAAAATAATAAGAATATTCTTTCTTTTCGATAATCTTTTAGTATACAAAAATGTATGTTTTTATAAAAATGTATAATAACACCTCAGTTTGTAAACATTACGGGCTAAAACGAGTTAACGCAGGATTATGTGCCAATAGTTAAAAAAGAAAATAATTATTACATCAACACGTCAACATTTCCAAAATTGCTAAGTCTGGATACCGAGAACGAAGTCTGGCAACACTAAATACGTCATCTGATTGACTGAATTTGACATTTCCTTTTTTTTGACAGCAACAGTAATAAAAGATTGATTTTTTTTTTTCAAATAATTCGCCCATTTTTGGACACTAATGTAAAAAACATTAAAAAAATCATTGTAATTTTTCTGGTGGGTTAATTTTAATTAGTGATATGAAAACAGCAAAAAATCCCTATATTTTTGAAGCACATATCATTTTTAGAAAATATGTTTGGTTTTTTACTAACAAAAAAAAAAAAAAAAAATTGACAGGTTAATTCCGTGCATCCTTCTTTAGTTCTTATCGTTCTTGAACTTTGTTTAACAAGATTTATTGCTTCATAGTAGACCTCAATTATTATTACGTTTAGCATCACGCCGAATGAGGCTAAGGGATGATTTATATTAGGACGGGTCGGGCCCGGACGTGCGTCGTACGAGCCACTACAAAAATGTATAGAACCTGCGTCGTACGGGCCTCGTGCGGGACCGACCCGCGCCCGCCCAGTCTTAATATATATCATCTCTTAACATGAACCTATTTCGTATAATGAAATTACCAGATTATTGATGATGGATAACAGTCAGATATCTCACTATAACAAGGTTAAAACGTCTGATTGATCTTGTGTTTATATTCAATTTATTGTTTAATATACGACGTTGTGGTTGAAGATGAAGCATGTAGACATTACAATATATCTTTATTATTTATCAAACCGAATGTAGTTATATGAAAAAAAAAGCTTTAAAATAACATACAACAGTCCGGTAGAAAAAAGAGTGGCCTATAGGAAATAAGGGGACTGATGTTGAAGATATCGTTAACACCGACTTTGGAAAATATTTTTGTACATGTATTTAAAAAAACCTTTTTTGCAGGTAAAATGACCGCGTGTACGCCGACAACCGCGGCGCGCGTCGAGCGCTGGGCGGCGGAACGCGACGACACCTTCAAGCGATCCCTTGGACGACTCAAAGCAGACATCTTACGAGCCAACGCCCTAGTCCAGGAGGCCAACTTCCTCGCCGAGGAGATGAGAAGGAACACTAGGTTCAGCGTCACGCTGCAGATCCCGCCGCAAAACCTGAGTCCCAACAGAAAGGTATTGGTTAGTGCACCCTTTTACTAACAACCCCTAAAGAGCACCGGGATCTGATGCGCTAGTGTGGGAGGTAAGATTTGAGGCGTGGTACAAACTTGCCGTGTGTGACTATTATCAAAGATTATTAAAAATACAAGTAGATTGGCGGACGCAGAACAATTGAGCGTACGTCGCAAAAAGCTCGAAAATACGTATTGTTTGTAGATGGCGCTACTAAGTAGCCGATGAATATGTATTTTGATACAGAGCACCGATTAAAATAGATTACTATGATGCAATTTGTGTCTTAAAGTCCTAAAGTATTTTTTAGATCTGTAAAGTTAGTCTTAAATCTATTTTATTTTATTTATAGCAAATTTAAAATGTTACCACGTTATCCCAATGTATTGAGAGATGGCGTTGCGGTCGAATGAAAGAAGATTCGAATTCTCGCGTCCTTATTTCGTTAGATGGCGCTGAACATATTTACTTTATACTTGGCTTGGATTGGCAGGTTAACTGATTAGCAAGTTGAAATGGCAGTGGGCACGGCACAAAGCACTGAGGCCTGATGACCAATGAAATCGAAAAGTTCTCTGGTGGAAACAACGCACCAGCAAGTGCAGTGTAGGACGTTCCCTCACATGGTGGACGGATGACCATCGAGGATCATTAAGACGGAAGGATCGCGCTAGTTACAAGCCGCTTCCAACCTGTCTCATTGGAGATCCTTAAGGGAGGCCTATGCCAAGCATTGGACGTCCTATGGCTGATGGATGTATTGGCGGAAACTGTAAGTTATTACGGTAAAGTAAAGTGTTAAAGGCAGGGTGATACAGTGAAACAAGAAGACAGCAATAGTACTTTCGTTATTTATTTTTTTAAATCCATAATTTTGGATGGCTTGTTTTACTATAGGTTACAATAAAAGTGGATTCTACCAAAATTATCTGATTAATAATGTACTCTAAATGCTACTTGCAACTTATATTTAATAATTCCGGAGCTTCACACCTCAAGCAGTCTAATATTGTTCACCTGCCTGTTTTTTGGGTCAAATTTAATTTATATTCAACCCGCTTTCCTTTAATTTCGATGAAAATACAATTTTATGTAATTCATTACAATACAGTTTCATATAATTTTATGGAATTTTAGATATTTATCCTACTTAAATATCTACTCCTTCTTATCAGTCAGATAAGCAATAAATAGTACCTTCCTTCCTCAATGATAGTACCTCTTTATTCTGCGTCCGATTTCTTAAAGACCGCTAAGTGACATTTTTGCGATTTTGAGTTTTATACACTACTAAAATCAGAATTTTATCCTCGATTTTCTAGTCTGGGTTTTATTTTTTCTTTTTATTAGTTTCTGAGTTACGGACACCACGTGCACAGTTAACTACGTACTTTTTGGTGTTTTACCATTCTTAAACACAGTTTTCCCATTTTACAACACTAAAATACTATTAAGTGCGCATACATGTGGTTTGAAGCTTTAAATTTATTCTGGATTGCACTTTTAGAAAACGTCTAAGTATCTTTGCGTTACTATTTAACCGTTACCCGACTTAACAGTGTTTTTTTACCATTCTATAAAACAGCTTACTCTACGTAACCGAATAATCGTTGATAAACCATTATGAACATTTATAATTTACAATTCTAAAAGACGGTGACTGTTCTTCAGCTGCGATTGGCTCCTAAAGCAGGCCGGTAAAAACAATGTTAGATAACGGTTAAGTGACATTTCCACGCTAAAAAGCGTTTAAGTGAGAAGACTCCCACGCAGCTACACGGCCCGATTGCGCACCCGTAATTCCTCGCCAGGACGCTGCAAGAGGAAAACGAGCGTGTGTGGAAGTTCCCGCTAAAATGGACGCGGGATCGGAGTAATGTATTTTATTCAATAAAGTATATTGCCTATATTTTACTAAGGCATAATGATTTCATAATATTGTTAGCCACAACATCACACTAATAATAATAACGACGCCTGTAATTCATTGTGTATGCTTACTCGCGTGAATTTTGCAAAAACGTTGCATTACGCGGACTAATGACGCACCCAACTCTACACACAGTTGCCACAACCGCGCTTGGCCGCAGATTTTTCTGCCATTAGTACAGAATGCTGAAAAGTATTTGTTAGTCCAGTCTTCTAAAAATATCATGTATAAATACATTTAAATGTCTCATTATCACCCTAAATGCGAAAGTTTGTGTCGTAAGTATGATCGTTTTTTTTTTCAAGCTGGAACGGCTGAACAGAATTATGTTTAAAATACGAAATAATGGTTGATTATACCCTAGGTTGATACATGGTTAAGAAGATGGCACTACAGCGTTGATTGAGATATTAGAGGAGATCAAAAGGTTTTATGGACAGCTTTACGCTTCAGTCGCTAAGCCTGTTAGTAGCGCGGCCAAAAATCTAAGAGCGAAGTTGACCCGACACTTCACCGAAGACATCCCGGACATCGGCTTGTGTGAGATTAGAATGACCCTGAATCAGCTTATGAACAACTAGGCACCGGGCGAAGACGGTGCCACATAAGAGCTTCTGAAAGCGGATGGAACACTGATACTAAAAGTCTTTCAGAAGCTTTTCAACACCGTCGTCCTTGAGGGCATAAGAGCGCTAGAAGCATGGAACAGTGGTTTGGTGGTGCTGTTCTTAAAAAAAATGTGATAACGCTTAATTGAAGAATTACAAACCCATTTTACTAACCCATGTTTATAAGTTGTTTTCAAGGGTCATTTCAAACCATCACGAGTGCAGGTTCGATGACTTCCAAGCTTCTGAACAAGCCGGGTTTCAAAAAAGGCTATAGCACCGTAGACTACATTCATACCCTGCGGTAAGTTATACAGAAGACCGAAGTGTATAACTGGCCTCTTTGCTTACCGTTTGTGGACTATGAGAAAGCCATTGATTCGGTCGAGACTTGGGCTGTGCTTGAGTCTCTCCTTAATGCCTTATTAAATATCGATCTATCTATGTCAGCCCAAGTACACGAAGAGAGTTCCAAGACGATGCCTTTAAAAAGAAGTAATATCACCGAAACTATTTACTGCCACATTAGAAAACGCCTTCAAGCTTCTAGAATGGAAATGATTTGGCATCAATATTATTGCTGAATACATCACTCTTCTTCAGTTTGCCGACGATATTGTAGTCATAGCAAAATCGATGGAAGAACTCAACACGATGCTCGAAGGCCTCAATCGGTTTTCTAAACATATGGGTATTAAAGTAAACATAGACAAAATGAAGGTCAAATAGTGTAATTGATAATTTCCATGTTGCACCCATCCAAATTTTAGTTAAGAACTTAGATCTTGAAGTCCTTGACTCGTCTATTTAAGATACATAAGTAGTCCAGTTAGGTACTCGTAAGTCCAAATTTAAGAAAGAGGTAAATCGGCATATCCAACTCGGCTGAGCAGCGTCCGGAAAATTGCATAACGTCTTCTCGTCTGACACACTTCAGTGCCATAAAGTACATTTAAGACATCAGTATAAAGTTCTCGACCAGTGCGTGTAGTCAGTGTTGACTTATGGCACAGAACATGGATGCAAACAGCTTCAGATTGGTCTTATTGGAAATCCATAGAAGAGGCATATGTACAGCAGTGGACGTCATATGGCTGATGGATAGATGGATGACACACATGCCAAGATTCATCATGATCGACATTTTGCTGAAAGGCAAGATGCTGCTAGTAAGAAGAAAAACAAAGTACACATTGCCGCTAATGTGATATTATAATAATATGATCGGGATTAAAATTTACTACACTAGAAAACAGTTATCGAAAATCCTTTCTCCAAAACTGTGTTAAAAGTTAAGACATAATGACAAATCTTAATTTAATATGTATTTAAATAAGCCGTTAAAAACACTCAACATTTATTGATAGAGTAGTGCATTTTAAATAGCTTAGTATTTATAGCATAAAAAGGCGTCTAAGTGACGTAACTGTTATTTTTTTGGCATTTTTTATAACTCTAGCTTCCATCCAAATCATCACACAGTTACAATGTGTTACAACTCTATAAAACGGTTGCATTTCAGCCAACCGTTTTTTAGTGGAGCAAATGTAAACAGATTTGATTGGGATAACTTAACTAAAATACAAAAAATGCAATTTATAAGCAAGACTAATTCCTAGAAGCCTTCTATAGTCATACAAAAACCAAATAATAAAAGAAAAATAATGGTCAAGAAAAATAGCGATATGTCTTGTCAATTTGTAGAAATATCATTTCCCACCTTATTGTCCATATCTCAAAATTTGGTAAAATCACTTAGCCGCTTTTTAGAAATCAGACGGCAGTCTTCCCTTGGAAAATGCATGGATTTATCATATAAACAGGATTGAGTACTGGCAAAGAAAAACGTGCCGACAAGGATACCACATCAGATGATTGTGTCTCTTTTCCAAGTAGGATGACCAAAACATCTCGATCATCTGGGGATATAATATTTCTTTGGAATGTTACTGTACGTAGGAATCGCAGTTATCTTGCCCCTAACTCGTCATCCTTCGTCATCGTCGTCGTTTTAGCAATAGGACGCCTACTGCTGGGCATAGGCCTTCCTTGAAGATCTCTATAAAACCAATCCCCGTAAAAACAATGGTCTAGAATTAAATATATAGATACGGATATAATTCAGTTTCTAGTTTGACAGCTGTTATCTGAAAGGTAGATCTTGGAGAGTTATTTCACTTTTGTTAAGACAGCAATGGTCTAGAATTGAAAATGACGGAGATAAATCACTTTTAAGTTTAACAGGTGTCATCGGAAATGTAGGTCTTGATGACTTCGTTCACTTTTGTGATGACAGTAATGGTCTGGAATCTATATTTACGGTGTTAAACAACGTTTAAGTTTCATACATGTAATCTTGACACATATCACGCAACCCATGTCAGTACTTAACCACAAAAACTTTTTCACGAAAACATTTTCACGAACGACTTTTTCACGAAAAGACTTTGTCATGAAAAATTTTAATAGACTTAATTACGAAAAGTCACAATCATTTTTAAGCTTCCGTAGTAAACAAGGCATCCATTTTAAAATATAAATGGCGGACTCACTTTTTTGAAAAAAGTAGTCATGGGTGTAGTTTTCGAGGTTTTTGGGGGTGTATATTACAAAATTGGCATCTATTTTGAAATTAAAGATGGCGAACGCCATTTTTTTTAAAAATGCCGACATGAGTGTTGTTTTTAATTTTTTTGGATTGTAGATTTCAAAAATGGCATATATTTTGAAATTAAAGATGGCAGACGTCAGTATATCAAAAAGTGTCGTTTTCTAGGTTTTTGGGGGTGTAGATTTCAAAAGTGGCATCCACTTTGAAGTAATGTTCCCCATCTTTAATTCCAAAATGAATGACAATTTTGAAATATACATCCCCAAATTCTCAAAAACAACACTCATAACGACTTTTTCAAAAAAGTTACATGCACCATCTTTAATTCCAAAATGGATGCTAGTTTTGAAATTTACACCCCCAAAAACCTATTAAACGATATCTATGATGACTTTTTGCATAAAGTGACATCCGCCATCCTTAAGTTCGAAATGAATGCCATTTTTGAAATCTACACCCCCAAAAACCTCGAAAATAACACCCATGACGATTTTTTCAAAAAAGTGACATCCGCCATATTTAATTTCAAAATCGATGCCATTTTTGAAATCTACAACCCAAAAAAAATGAAAAACCACACCCACGACTATACACCTATTGTACACCCAGCATGTTTAAGAAATATGTACAGCATAGTCACCCTACTACACTTCTTTGTACACCATAGTACGCCATTTGCAATCGACGGTGATACTCTAGTCAAAAATAAAAAACCACGACCATTAATCATAAAGACGTAGGTATATTCCTACAAAATAAATATCAAACTATGTTTTATTAGCATCTATTCGCAATTTAACAAAAATCTTATCAAACTACATTATTATAAAAACTAAGAAATGGTTAAAACAGTCACGGCTTTACAGGTATAATAATTCTACCATAAATAAGTGTCGTTTCGAAATGGCAATAGTGCGAGCAGGACACCCTCATCACTTTGGGAAGTATCACTCGGCACAGCGTCTCTCTTATGCCATTTCAAACGAATATATGTTTTGTTGCAACTTGTTAAGGTTGAATTTTCCTAAGCTAACTTTGAGCCAAATTTTGTCTGTGCGCAATCCAGATACCTAGTATACAAAATTCTTGGTGCAATGACATTACTTTGACATGAAATAGTTTAAAAACCGAAATAATAAACATATAGGCTTCTCTGTCAAATGTATATATTAAAAATAGGCCAGCATTATACACGACAGTTTCGATAATTTGGAAAAAAAATTCGTGACGTCACGCGCGTGCCGGGTCCACCATATTAAGTCGGGCGACAATAGTGATGTTCTTGTTATATAAAAATAAATATCGATATTTTGGTTAGTTGTTATTCGTGTTATTGGAAAATTATTTTTCTAAAGTTTTGAATTTTCATTTCATTTATCATGTAAAACTGTCATTCTAGAATTAATGCTTGAATGGCATGACAGGTGTCAAAGGGATAGCTGTCATTTTATAGAATCCATACTACAAAATCACGACAGGTGTGAAAGTAACAGCTGTCAAACTTAAAAGTACATTATCTTCGTAACTATCGAAGTTAGACTATTGCTGTCTCCACAAAAGTGATAGAGCTCAATAAGATCTACAAATCGTATGACAGCTGTCAAACTTAAAATTGAATTATCTCCGTAGCTGTTGAAGTAAGACTACTGCTGACTTCACAAAAGTGATAGAGCGCAATGAGGTCTATATTTCAAATAACAGCTGTCAAACATAAAATTAGATATCTCCGTAACTATTGAAGTTAGACTGCTGCCGGTTGAGATGCACAAACATGGAGTGCAACAATGTGAAACGAACATTTTGACTACAAAAAATATGGTACTTGATGTGCGTGGGTTATTACGCGTATGTTAATGTCTCGCGTATCAAGCTATATTTTACAAGGCATAAGTATGGATTCTAGATTATTTTTATTTTTGTTTTATTTTTGTCTCAATTCGAATGTAATGTAATGTTTATTAATTCTTTATTTCTACTGTAACCTTATTATGATTTTTTGACATTCACAAGTATACATATAATTGTATCTATGTTGAGAAATAAATGAAATGAAATGAGAATATGACAGCTGTAACTTTGACATCTGTCATCTTTGAAACTAAAAGTTTGCCATTTAGTTTGATTTTGTCTATATTAATTTGTGTCGATAGTTTTGTTGATAGGTACGGTGAAATCAAAAGTATAATGAGGTAGTAACGACACTAATCCTCCACCTTATGTTCGGTGGGTATGCAGGTTTTTTTCGTAATTAAGGCATTTCCATTAGTTTCATAATTCAAATTCTGACATTTCTGACAACTTGGCATAACATCAAAATTTTCTCGGATTTCACCCTATATGCAACTGCAAAAGCTATGAAGATTAAATTTTAAATGGTTTCTTTTAAACAGGACATTGGAAGTGCTTGTAAAAATGAGATGGCCTTAACTGAGCATCGCGTGCAAATCAACACGCCTCCTCTTGTCGACCGACCAGCTCTCAAACGCTTCTGCTATCACTGGGGTCTCCTGCAGTGACCTTTACAGTTCCTGTGGTATCTACTGCTACAGGGTGGGATCCGGCGGCTCTCCTGTGATGGACGGACCATCTCTTCGAGACATCACTGGGACCTTCTGTAGTGCCTATCCCAATTCCCTGTGGTATCAACTGCTCTCCTGTGACCGACGGGCCGTGGCACCTGCTACGGGATCTATTTCAATGGTCCTTCCAAAGATATCGGTCGTGAACTTTCTTATTAGAGTAGCTCGCTGAGTGCGTACGTGTAGGTTTGATGAAATTTACACTACTGTTTGGATTACATATTTTTTTAAATAAAATAATAATGTACCGCCGATTTTTTTTGGTTTAAATAATTTACCCTTAAACCAGGCAACGAATCCCAACCTATGGGTTGCTACTCTACACACATATTATGCTGTTCGGCACTAGTGGCACTACCAGGCGGTAAAATTTGTGAAGATGAGTCATGTGGTCCGGCAAGAGTCGGAAGTGCCGGGCGGGATTTCGCGACGCTGTGCGGCCGCGAGATAGACTTTCATAATTTACGTTTGGACCTTCGTAATTCAGAAAGGTTTTCCGTCTAGACGCCCGCCCAAAACCGCTATCAGTCAAATATATTCTTCGGTTTCTCATGTCGATTTTTATCGCAGTCTTGGGTTTGTGTAAAAAAGATTTTCATGAAACATGATGATGTGTCTTTAGTTATTTATCATAACGCCATCTAGTACAATTTGACACTGTACTGTAATGAGGCTTAGGTAGCTGAGATGTAAGGGTTAACCAACCAGCACCAAAATAATTATTAAACACCCTTTTTGTGACGTCAATAATTTTGGAATTGCTTCCATTCGATACACATAGTGATATCTAGTGGTCTAGAATGTAACTAATTAGCGACGTACGCTCAATTGTACTGCGAATGCCGGTCTTCTTGAGGTACTTTTTAGTCTATGCTATTATCTTACAATCGATCAAATTAATCTTTTTTTTTTGCTTGAAAAAGGTACAACGAAATGAGGCCTCTGGTGCCAGAACCAGCGAGTGGCTGTGCTACAGGAACCAGAGTCTTCTATTTATATCTATGTATTTATATTTTCCTGTAAAACTTCAAACTATCCCTCATTTAAAAAAAACCGTTCTGACATTGTATTGCGCCTCGACACTTTAAGTTCTAGTTGAAATACTGTGCACCTTTTCATTACTAACCCATAACATTATAATATTTTTTAACGTTTTAAAACTCGTTTATTGATTGTTAATGTCAAATTAAAGTGAACTTTGTTTTAAAAAATCAAACACTAGACTTATTATGGCTTCTCATTTTTTACAATTAGCAAGTGACTTGCGCGTTGCATAAAAATATCGGGAACTTTTTTACTGTCGCATCTTTCAAATACGTTTTCACCATTTCCTGCCTTACCACAAAAGATTTAAACACGGTTTAACCGTGCAATGTGTACTGTTAAACATTCTCCAAGAGGCCAAACACGCGACCACGAAGTCACGAAAAGAACTCTTTTCGGCGTGTGAAAAAGTGACAGACATATACTTTGCCATAACTCTGTCTCGATCTGACACGTCTAAAGAAATATTGCGCGGCGCGCATCATAGCCCGGCAAGGCGTGCGTAAATTTTTTATGGTAAGACGGTTCAAGTTTATGCATAGTCTATAATTCATTACAAAATAATTGATTCTATTTTATTTCGCGCCTTCATTCATCCAATCGTTTGATACAATCAACACTTCTAATCATAATACTATATTATCATAAACGACTGTAATTCCTTCTCTGTATGATATAGGACCGAATCATACAACTTGGCGGATGTGATGTTAGCTACAAGCTGTGGATAACCTAAGCCTGACTGAAGCTCAAGCAGCTGCGCGAGGATTGGGTTTCCTGCAAGATGTTTGATTCGACCCATACTAATATCTATTTCTTTACAGCGGGGCGCGTTCGTTTCGGAACCCGCTATAATGGTGAAGCGGCCGAGTCGCGGCGGGCAAGTCTGGTCGATGGAGAAGTTGGACAACAAGTTGGTCGACATGCGCGAGATGTACGACGAGTGGCGCCGCCGGCAGCAGCGCGGCGAAGAGTTTATAGAGGAGGTAGGTCTGTGGAGAAAGACAAAGGCAATTGGGAGATGTAGTTGGTGCTTATTTGGCAGTATATTTACACAATTGCACGCGTCACAGCAAAATTACCAGCGAGGCATCGCTGCTTCCCCAAGGTATTTTGTGATGCCACAAGACGTAATCGGATTTTCTCTAATATTTTCAGATCTTTAACTTTCTCTCGGGTTTAGTCTCCTATTTGTCACGGTCACAACATCCTACTAATATTATAAACGTGAAAGTTTGTGAGGATGGATGGATGTATGGATGTTTGTTACTCTTTCACGC
The DNA here is from genome assembly GCA_949316475.1 of Hypomecis punctinalis. Lineage (NCBI taxonomy): Eukaryota > Metazoa > Arthropoda > Insecta > Lepidoptera > Geometridae > Hypomecis > Hypomecis punctinalis. The sequence continues at coordinate 6,123,491 of OX438798.1, forward strand.
AAAAACTACTGAACGGATTGAGATAAAACCTTGCAATAATATAGCTTATATATCAGAATAACACATAGGCTATAAATTATAATGATATATTGCGTATGCGGGCGAAGCCGCGGGTAAAAACGACTATCCCATATTTGTAATAGGTAATCCGAGCATGTTATTTTTTCGTATTGTAAATAAATAAAACATTTCCTAGGAGTGTCTTAATTTTAATATTCTTGACCAACAGGAAACGAACCCGAAAACGATAGATCCTTTCTACGAGTCGCAAGAGAACCACAACCTGATCGGCGTCGCCAACATATTTCTCGAAGCTCTCTTCCACGATGTGACTCTGGACTATCACACGCCTATCATCAGCCAGCAAGGAGAAGTGGCTGGCAGGCTACAGGTAACCGTTTCTTTTTATCATAATCATCATCATTAGCACCTTAGGGTAGCATACCATGAGTATATTTTTTTCTTTAGCCAGTCTTCTCTGTCTTGCCCTAGTCTCACCCAGTATCTCTATCATGATAGATAGATATTGTATTTTCACCAATTTATCCCCTAGACCGCAAGATCGCGCTGAATAGAAGCCGCTATCAATCGGTCTTATTGGAAATCTATAGGGGGGCCTATATCTAGGAGTGGACGTCCTATGGCTGATGGAAGGATGGATGGAACCCCTAGAAGAGGAAACAAAGTGGATAAAATGGTCCAGTCCCTTTGCCATGCTAGGGATGCAAGTGTTATCGACATATCTGCGTACATGGCCGTGCTATCTCTGCAGTGGTCTTCCGCGATTACGTTACACTATCGCGCAGCCACCACCATGCCAGAGACTTATTCCTCTTATCATCTCACCAAGTGACCACACTACTTCATTCATAATATTACATTCGATCTGATTGATGAAACTCTCTTTCCTACCATTTTTTTTATGTGGACTAGGGATACATTTGGCCTCCAAGTAGCCTGTATATCACTTAAAATATTAATAATAATAAGTATTTTGGGACATCTTACACACGGCCTCTGACCCCGAACTAAGCAAAGCTTGTGATATGGCTGCCAGAGACTGATATACTTCATATACTTATTTTTAAATACATTCTTATAAATATGGTAATTAAATAACACCCAGACACAGAGCAAACACCTATGTTCATCACATAAATATTTGCCTTGGGTGGGGATCGAACCCACGCCTCTTTGATCCAGAAGTTAGGGTCACTAACCACTGAGCCACCGAGGCACTTATACATATACAGGGTCATCTGCTTACCCTGTACTAACCCGAAAGGGGGTGATTAAGAACACTTTTACTTTGGACCCAACTCAAAATTCATGCTTAGTACATCAGTTCTGGATAACCCTGTATAAATCGCTGGTAGGTATACTGAGTGCCACACAAATCGACGGATGAGAAGTTATGCGCAGAGAACTGCGCAAAAGCCGAAATATAGGCATTCGCGGGAGCCAGAGAGACGAGACGCCGGGGCACACCCGCCCGCCAACCTCATGCCTCCCGCGCGCTCCCAACGCATTACGACAGTCAGCGTCGGAATTGTGCACACATGCGCAATAATTAGTTAATCACGGCGAAGTATCATCTGCAGCTAACATCTCATCTGCCAATTTGTGTGGCGCTCAGTATATTCTAAATATCGCCGCCGAAGGGAACTACACCAAAAACCTGTTCACGTATTGTATTACCATGGAGAGACTTTAAAAAGTTGCAATAAAAACTTTCCTCGATTAATGGACTAGTCATAATGTGAGCATATTTCCTTAGGTGGAGATTTGCCGCGTGTCAGGCCAGTTTCCTCAAGACCGGATCTGCGAAGCCGCTTCCGACAGTTCGGGTGATATGCGGGACGACGACGAATCTGCAGAAAACGCCACGCAACAGGTGCATTTTCGATTATCCTTATAAAATGTCTTTAAATTAGCTTCCTGCTCTTAACTTCTTGGAACCTAATGGCTTACAAATATGGATAACTAAAGTCAACAATACTCGTCCCTTTAAGCTAAAGACAGCTTCTGCTCGAATTAAGTCTAAAGAAGATGCGATGTATGAGTCAAAGTGATCCAGTTTATGAAGAGTTATGCTAAACGTGTTAATTTGTTCAGGTGCGGCTCCGAGTGACGATAAAGCAAGCGAGCGGACTACCACCGTCTCTGTCACACTTCGTGTTTTGCCAGTACTCCGTGTGGGGCGGGGGCGAGCCAGTAGTAGTGCCTCCTCACGTCTCCGCGGATACCCCACCCCCCGCCGCGCCGGCTTCACCCCGCCACCAGCCTGCAGTCGCCTTTAGATTCGACCACACGCGGGACTTTACCGTGCCGCTCACTGAGGAGTTCATCGAGCATTGTGCGGGTGAGTGATAGTCAAGCTATGTTGTAGGATAGAGGAGACACTTTGCTTCAGCTATCTACACATGTTTCAACTACGTTTTGGTTTACTAAATTACAGGGCGTCTCTTCTCTAAATGTGTAGCACTAAAGATACTATTGTATTTCAGAGGGCGCGCTATCGATCGAAGTGTGGGGCCACCGGTCGGCCGGGTTCAGCCGCGCGCGCGGCTGGGAGGTGGAGCAGGCGCAGGCGGCCAAGGCTCGTTCCTTGCAAGACCGCTGGGCAGAGCTCACGAGGAAGATACAACTAGCTGTCGAGATTCACGAGTTAAATGACCAAGGAGATTACGCGCCTGTTGAGGTAAACCTTCTCACAGCATCGTTATTCATGCGGGCAAGGTTCGCTCGATGCAAGATTGCTGAATTGCACCAGGAAGCTAGAATTGGCGGTGGAAATATACGAGCTGAACCAGGGAGACTACGCGCCTGTAGAGGTAAATCTTCTTACAGCATCGTGACATGTTCTGGTGTCCATAGTCAAGGTTCGCTCGCTGCAGGACTGCTGGGCAGAGCTTACGAAGCAGATACAATTAGCGGTAGAAATTAGTGAGCTTAATGATAGGCTACACGCCTGTGGAGGCAAACTTTTTTACAGCATTGGGTGATGTTCAGGTGTAGATAGCCAAAGCGCGCTCGCTACAGGACCGCTGGGCGAAACTCACCAGGAGCTCACAGTTGGCGGTGGAAATACACGAGCTGAACGACTAGAGAGACTACGCGTCCGTTGAGGTAGCCTTCTTACAGATGTGCGCGTGATGTGCAGATGTCGATGGCTAAGGCGCGCTCGCTGCAGAATCGGTGGGCGGAACTCACAAGGACAGTTGGCGATAAAAATACACGAGCTTAACGATCAGAGGGACTACGCGCCCGCTGAGGTAAACAATCCTTAAGGCTCGCTCGCTACAGCATGATAAATATTTTTAAACAATCGATATAAAATGAGGTTTTTGTAACAGGTGGCACAGCGAGCGGATATGCTGACGGGCGGAGTGTACCAGCTGCGGCAGGGCCAGCAGCGCCGCATCGCCGTGCGAGTGAAGCCGGCGCAGAACTCCGGCACGCTGCCCATCATCTGCCAGCACATCGTCAGCGTGGAGGTCGGCTCCGTCACCGTCAGGTAATTCACGTCACGCGCTACTGACGACGCCCGGAGTGTACCAGCTGTCTCTGTCAAGTTACGTCTTCATACACCAGTTTCGTGCCTCGTTTGTAGAATTCTGCGACGAAGATGGCGTGGCAAAAGCAAGCCATGCGATAACACCCATTTTATAATTCTGATTCATTCACTCTCGCTCTTGTTCACTCATTTACACTCGGCTATAAGGCGTCCTACTTCTAGATTTCTTGCAGACCTTTATAAATTTCCGATAGAACCGATCGTAAGATGTGTGATCTTACGGTCTTGATCAGGTCATCGGTCCACTTTGAGAGTGAATATCGGATGCTGCGACTAAATAAAAAGGAATTTAAACATTTGTATTTTATGTCTAGGTCGCGACTCCAGCAGCCGCTAGACTCGTACCAGGATGAAGATTTGGCCATTTTGAGGGAGCGGTGGAGCGACGCTCTCGCGCGGCGCAGGCAACATTTACACGCACAGTTACAGGTGCGTACCTTTGTAGGGTTGCGTATTTGGTGGATAGTGCAAAACACACTCGAAATGTTACACTATAGTATGTGTTGCAGGGTATTCAGACTTGCAGAATCCATCTGAGAAAACTTTTGGAAAATAACAACAACTTACATTTTTGAATTTGAAGAAATGAACGTTTCATGCTTTGAGCGTTTTAGAGTAATTTATGTTGGAATAATTCGAATTGCGGCTCTTTGCTTATGTTGAAAGTGACAAAAATTGAGTCTAACATTTGACTGCCACGCCATTTTTTTTTTCAGTTTCGTATTATGGGATTCGATGTTTTGACGACTATGTTATCTTAATATATATAAATCTCGTGTCACAATGTTTGTCCTCAATGGACTCCTAAACCACTTAACCGATTATAATAAAATTCGCCGACCATGTGCAGTTCGATCCAACTTGAGAGATAGGATAGTTTAAATCTCAAATTATAGTCGCAATTTTAATTTATTTAGCCACAGCAGCGCGTGGCCGGGTCAGCTAGTATGATTATATAGTTTGCGCCAGGAAGTGCTGGTCAAGTGTAGAATTGTTGACTTAAGCAGTTAAAAGGTCACTAAACGTATTTTGTTTTACAGAAATTAGTAAACATGTCGCCATCCATGAAGAACGAGCGCGACATAGAGCGGGAACAGTCGTTAGTGGAGCAGTGGGTGTCGCTGACGGAAGAGCGTAACGCAGTACTAGTCCCGAGTCCCGGCAGCCCCATCCCGGGCGCGCCCGCCGCCTGGAGCCCGCCGCCCGGCATGGAGCAACACATACCCGTGCTGTTCCTGGATCTCAACCGTAAGTGGTAGCGCATAAGGTCTATATCTCAGCGCATGCAGTATCGCTCCTATGCTGAGCGCGCCGGCCGTGTAGAGCAATACATATCGTAGCAGCGCCAGTACATTAGGTCTCTCATCTCATCTTAGTGTTGGCAATATTATTCCCGATCCCCAGTCTCAATCTTGGATATTCACCGGCAGGGATCCAGAAATTGACGGTTTTTTTTTACAGAATCAGAGGAAAAATTTGGGCAAAATCAGTTCAATCAATCAATCTCAGTTTTAGTTTTACCGTTACAAAATAGCGTTATACCGTATGCAAGGATTTAGTTTAGTTTGTTTGTTTCCAGCTGACGACCTAACGACGCATCCGAGCGGCGAGGAAGTGACTGTCGCGGGTCTGAACTCGATCCTGCCCAAAGAGCACGGGAACAAGTTCTACGAGCTGCAGATACTTCATCACCACGACAAGGATGTGTCGGCCGTCGCTTCCTGGGACTCCTCCATACACGACTCGCATTACCTCAATCGGATCACTGAAGGTGCGGACAAGTGTTGACATTTCTGATAGCCAACTACGCAACTCAAGAGTACAGCAACTGAAATATTCTACTACTGCACAATGACATTTCCGTGGTCTGCATCCCAAGTCTCCCTCTACTTCCTAAGAATGAGACCTGGTTAAAATACCTACTGTTTTTAATTCTACTTTCTGTTTTTTATTTTATTGATTATCCATCTAAGTGTTTTCTATACATAGATACCTAGTTAAAAGCTCTCAAAATTGATTCCATTGTCTAGGTCTAGGACAATCTAGATAAGTACCTATAGGCCGCGCCACACATGTTGGCGGGTGTGAAGTTAGCTACAAACTGCGCATTAGCCAATGAACATGCGGCTTTATGTGAGCTTCAGTCAGGCTTGGATATTGCACAGCTTGTAGCTAACTTCACATCCGCCATCTTGCGTGGCGCGGCCTATATGTTTAGTTGTAAACGGCCTCTCCCCATCGAACTACTGTTGTCATTAGTATAGTAAAATTGTTTATGCAGCTAATGAACGCGTGTACCTGATATTGAAGACGACAGTCCGACTGTCGCACCCGGCGCCGATGGATCTCATCCTGAGGAAGCGGCTCGGCCTCAACATCTACAAGCGGCAGAGCTTCACCGACAGGATACGGAAGAAAATCGTCAGGTCAGTTGGATGGTGCGGTTATGTGTTTTAATTCCCTGTTTCCCTCGCATATAGGTATCGCGTAAGGTCTTTGTCTAATAAAAATATTTTGATTTTCCATACGTGTTTTAGATATTTTTATTTTAATAGATATTTATCCTGAGTATTTATCTCCATAATTATATATCTTATATATCCTATACCCCAATTATAGACTTTTCAGCCCAGTGTACATACTCATGGTTCAATAGAAGCATGCATTGTGTGGGTGGTGTGGTTATGTTGCATCGGTCGACTTGGGGGTGGGTGGGTGACTGTTCAGCCAATGAGCGTGTGTATCTGATATTGATAACGATGCCGACGGTCTGGCGCCGATGGACCTGATCGTCAAAAAGCGGCTCGGACTACAACAGTGCAGAGTTCGAAACTTTGAGCTCTGCATAATGGTTGTTGTTTTAGTTGTTGGTGATAAAGTTACAAGCGCTTTCCAGTAGCGTACGACGTGCTATCACTGATAAATTTGGACTGTGTCTTAGAAAAAGCGACAATAGCGCGGATTAAACAGAAGCAATAATGAGAGACTACCAATGGAAAAGTAAACACACTAACTTAGAAACTTTTTCATTGTGATAAACATTTCACAAATTGACGCGCTCGCAGGATTTGAAACTGCATCTCTCTGGGATTCCGGCCGAGATGCTTTGTCCAATTAAGCTAGAACGCCGCACTGCGAAGCCGCCAATTAGTGAAGCGTTTATCATTTTTACTACCAACTACTACAGTGTTGGAAGCGCCATCTGTGAGAACTGCTTTATACTAAGACAGTCGTCACTTAATGTGAAATTATTAGAACTTCTTACCATTAACGAGAAGTAGCGCATTGCTTTATCAATAAAATGATTTTTATCGTGCTTCACACACTATTTATAGAAACTTTAGCTTTTGTTTAAAGCAGTTCTCACAGATGGCGCTTCCAACACTAGTAGTTGGTAGTAAAAATGATAAACACTTCACTGATTTGGCGGCTTCGCAGTGCAGCGTTCTAGCTTAATTGGACAAAGCATCTGGGCCGGAATCCCAGAGAGATGCAGGTTCAAATCCCACGAGCGCGTCAATATTTGAAATGTTTATCACAATAAGAAAGTTTCTATAAACCTAGTGTTTGAAACACGATAAAAATTTATTTCACACTAACTTAGATACTATAGGTGATAGCAAAATTTTCAAAGCTGTTTTGCTGACAACTTTCCTCGTTGGATGGAGACGATCTATGGCGGAGAATTGAATATGATTAGTGATTACCTTGTGTTACCAGGAGTGATCAGTTAACCCATACGGCGGTAACCTACGAGGTTGTCTCCAATATCCCGAAAGCGAGCGAAGAGTTAGAGGAACGCGAGAGCCTCGCGCAGATTGCGGCCACCGGTGAAGAGGCCAGTGCTGCCGACGGAGAAACATACATCGGTAAGCCTTTTTCGTACTCATAATTAATATTAGTGTTAAAGTTACTTTCTTTAGACGTGGTGCAGCGACATAAAATGACCAACTGAACCTTCCTTTATTGGTCTTCGCAGTCCGACACAATTTAATTTGAACCCGACCTCGAATGTTGGCTTGCACAAATACTTATACCAAATAGTGAATGGAATGAAAAATAAAGAGATAATCTATTGAGTCACATTATCGCCGCGCACGAAGATAATAAAAACGTCTTCAGTAAAACTTGTGACCGCTTTATTCCAACCTTATTATAGCTGCTACAAATATCTAACATGTTATTCTTCAGAAAAGTACACGCGCGGTGTGAGCGCTGTAGAAAGCATACTTTCGCTGGACCGGCTGAGGCAAAGCGTCGCCGTCAAGGAGTTGGAACAAGCACGAGGGCAAGCTGTCACCATGCGCAAGACTGCTTCCGTGCCCAACTTCTCACAGGTACTTCACTACTCACTCATTTATTCACTCACTCATACACACACGTTCAGCAATACGCCAGTGAGTTAAGTTCAGGTTTTGTAGATATAGGGTTTCAGATATCGTTCAGTTGATGAAGACGTGTCCCATCTCTCATGTTTTTTTTCGTGTTTTCTGTCGTGTCTTGTTGGACAATGTTTTTGATTTCCTACAGAAGTTCTAATGGAGATTATACAGGGTTATATGCTTGTCCTGCACTAAGCCGAAAGGGAGTGATTAAGATCATCATTATGAACGATTTTTATCATGATGCTAACTGAATCACCCTCTTTTGGCCTAGTACATTTATGGAGAACCCTGTAAACAGTCGTACTCTCAGAAGTAATCATTTATTGCCTATTTGCGATATGGGAGAAAGAGTGGGACGCTTCTTACTATTGAATTGATTGATTCACTAAATAAAACACAGTTGGATAGATCACGGTAGATACAGCACACGGCACTTAGAAGGCTTCCTACTCAAATATTATGTACAGTACTTGAGTAATCTTATGACTTGTCCCAAATATTAGTGTAAGTTTATTTTCTAAATAATCATTTGTATGATTTCTTTTGATTTGTGGATTGGGGCATAATATTATAAGACTGTCCCAAAATTAGTTTTGTCTCATCATTACTTATATAAAATGAGATTTTAACGGTAGTATTAGTCAAACTTAGAGACTGGAGATAACATGCCTTCCACTCGTTAGGTTTCAACATGACACATTAATATTTAATTCCTTATGTAATTTTTTTTTCGATAATTGTCACATGATACATATTTCAACATGATACTTATCTCTAGACGACATCAATTTAAATTTAAATTAAAAGGTCTCTGTCTTATCGCCGTACACTCGTATCTCTATACTTAAGTTATTCGTACAATCACACACTTACTTGTAACACTAACATATTAACATACTCACACGTTCATATTTGATTTGTCGATGTTGTGAAGCTTAAATTAAGCTAGCTAAGCTTACTAACCTTTGATTACGATAGGGATACTATACTAACAAATAAATACACGTTACCTGTAAATAAACTATCTAACACACTACAAAAACTAAATGAGAACTATTCTCGACATATTGTGAAATGAAGTCTATTCATATATTTGAGGGAATTGTAAGATTTTCTATGGTGTATTAAATGAATTATGGCGAATTAAATGTACAGTACAGTACAAATGTTGCTATATACCGATTCATACAACTCGGCGGAAGTGAAGTTAGCTACAAATTGCGCAATATCCGATACTGACCGAAGCTCACATAAAGTTGAGCGTTGATTGGGTTTCGCGTAGCTTGAAGCTAACTTCACACCCGCTGACTTGTATGATCTGCCCCCCTACTGCCTAAAGCAATAGCAATCGTAATAGCAATCGTTTATGACTTCATTTTAGTCATTTGGCACCGCCTATGTGACGTTAGCCATCAAAGTTGTTTATTCAACAATTGCTTTCGCAATCCGCGCATAGCAATTGATGGCTAACGTCACATAGGCGGTGCCAAATGACTAAAATGAAGTCATAAACGATTGCTATTGCTTAGGCGGTAGGGGGGCTGATTTATACAAGGGAGGTACAGCCAAAAAAAGAGTATCTGTCAATTTGTCATCAAAAAAGTACTATTTGAGGTGAGAAAGAAAAAAAAACGTAAGATAAATTTAATTTTGACTGTTGGCGTCAGTTGCCGGCGATAACGGGCTTTTAATTTTATTAATTATTTCGTGTAGTGCTCTTGACTTCATTTCACAATAACGGACAAAATAATCTTAACAAATCAATACTTCAGAACTATTTTTTTATAAAAGCGTGCGAGCTTTATGTGCTAAGCTAGTTCTCGGGGCAGAGCAGTAGAGTTGTAAATAGAAGGTAGAGATAGGTCGCTCCGTCGCCTCTCGCCTCGGAGTAAACTGATGTGATTCTCTACCGTGTAGGTGCCGTACCGTAGGCGTGCCAAGCTCGATGCGAGCAAATCGGATACGATCTGTAACAGAACGGTTCCGCAGAAGCGCGCCGTCAGCCGCTGGGCTAACGTAAGTTGTTAACTTGGATGAATACACCACGGGGACTTGGATGACGGCAAATCGATGAGTGTAGGTCCGTTTTTCGAAAATAAATGTGGAAGTTCATTAAATATGTGCCGCAGATAGGCTGGGTTGAAGTATAAATATAAATAGGTAATTGGTATGTATCGCCGAAAGATAGTTAATGGGTCTTTTGACTTTTTTTTTTGATAAATGGAAACAATGTGATCTTTTCATTGATCAAAAAAAAAATATCACTAAATATTTATGTCATAAGTTTTCGTTAAAAATAATAATTCACAAGACCAACTGTTTTTAATTGCTTTAGAAAATTTGTCAATTTAATGCTGGTTTTTTACAATACGAGTTGGCTCGGACCGAGGGAACTCAGATGGCTACTCGGATGCTACTCATATTATGTAAACTCATAATCGGCATCCGAGTGCGGTCAGACTACGTGTTTACACAATAAGAGTAGCGTCCGAGTGCAAGACTACGTGTTTACACAATACAAGTAGCGTCCGAGTGCATTCGGAACGAGCCAACTCGTACTGTGAAAACTCGGCTTAATCCAGCTTAAAGCTTCACAGTTACGATGGATTTTATCCTGCGGCTTAACTGCTTGTTGTGGGGCATCAATTGACAAAACGTACAGGGTGAGTGGGATTTATTTGTATGAACTGCTTTTATCAAGGCTGATTATACAAATGGATACTCTACCTTTTCATACTCATATGTAAGGAGAAAATTAGACGTTATTTCTGACTATGCTGAAACACGCGTTTTGATACAAGTTACCCATGATGTTACAGCAAATCACGTGGTCTATTTGTCCAAGATATAAAGCGGCTTTTCTATCTCTACCTTGTCTTCTTTTCACACAGTACATGGTCAATGTTACCGCTATATTTGTGACTGTACATAAAGCTCACGCGCTTTGAACAGCTACTGTTGGGCAACATGTCATTGTGTTGGCTATATCGATGTCGATTCTCATGTTCCTACCATTCTCTTGACTAAGTATTGACTCAATTTTTTTATTACTTAAAGGCAAAGTCAAATTGTTTAGTTAAGAGAATGGCACATCAGAATTGTCACTATTGTATAGTTTCTAATGCCACAAGCACAATTCAATGTAGCAGTGTATTCGATGTGGAATTCACGTGTATACACTTATGTATAATGTTTTTAATTTAACACAGATATTAAATATATAATATATTCTAGTGTAAACAACATATCTCAAAATAACAAGATAGAAATACTCACAATTTTTCTCTATATTTTTCTAGTCTTGTTTAGGGTCTACATACAATGCGTTTGTCTACCGGTGTCGGAGCCTTAAGCGGTGACATCTGTGGCAAATTCTAAACAACTTTTACTATGAGACCAACTCTGAAAACGTAAAAAAAACTGCTGTTCCATACGATTTTTATAGACTTTCGATAAAAAGTATGGAATAGATGTTTTTTTTTTGCGTTTTCGGTTTTGATCCCACAGTAAAATTATTCGTAATTTGCTATATATGTCACCGCTTAAGGCTCCGACACCGGTAGACAAACACATTGTATAAAAATAATATAAACTATCTATTTATTTTTTGCTACACAACTATACAAATAACTCGATCATTTTCCGTAAAACTGTAAAAGAGTGACTAAAAAACTTTGTGTAATATGTTTATAAATATATATCTGTCTATGGCGCGTAATTGTTAGAAACACTTGAACCACTTCTGTCGGTAGTTAAACTGCAATAAAATACTTTTAATACTTTTTTCTTATCTACTAGACTAGGCAGATCACGTGGTCTTGTAGTATTGTACAGACCGCACACTAAGATGGTCTTATCACATTGGCGTAGCACCATCTAAATGTAAGCTCAACGAAGATCGCCATGTGCTCATAAGCAAACACGCCCGCGAGTCACGTACCAAGCAAGAAAAAGGAGGTCTATTATGCAAATAAACTACCATCGATTTAGTACAAAACCTTCATCTAGAAAACGTAGAAGAACTATTGTCTTGCGTTCATTTCACTCGCTATCGAGTATTAAGTATCCGAATACCAATGTCACTACGTTAACTCTATGAGGGTACAGTTTTTCACTGAAACAAATTTTCGCTCACTCTCAGCAGCAGCTGACAGCGGTCAAGAAACACGTTGTGAAAAATTATATGATGCTAATCGCCAGTGTGGTAAAACATCTGTGGGTAAAACCATCGAACACGGAAGAAACCAGAATTACTCTGTAGCTGCATTTGAATGAAATGGGCTGTGTCGAAAATCGACATCGACGACTCGCTCGTCTTTGATCACAGCGAGGAAATAATCGAATGCAGCTCAAACACTATTTTAAGCCGCGTGGCGACCTGCGAACATGAGCTCATGTCGAGTATTTTCCAACACCTTTTTTAACCGCTCACAGCGGTTCACCTGCGACCCACCAAGCCGATATGTGGTTAAGAGTAGCTGTTTGATGCTTCAGCATTTGAACGTGAGAGTTGTGGTTTATTCCGTGTTGTATGGGTAACACCTAAGCGCGGAGTGGTTCGTTCCGTGTACGCTTGCTAACCTGTGTATTGTCGCTACGCACGCGGCCGCAGCTCTCTCAGGCGCTCGAGAACGCCGCCAAAAATGGAACCAACGTGAGTCCGCATGGCCGCCACACGCCCCATCTGATTTATGTTCATTGTTACTAAAACCCTGTTTATACTTATCGAGCGATATCAAAATCTTTCTTTCAAATAATCTTGTCAGGTAGCACTATGGATAAAACGATTCCTACTGAACGGATAACGAATGGAACGCCTTGAGTGTTCCGTTCAGCCGTATACAGTATTCGAAGGACGCAACAGTTTATTATTTTGTTCGGCGAATGATGATATAAACACGTTTGGCGTAGTATTATCATTCTACAAGTAAGATTCTTACTAAATGCATACCAGCTAAATTCTTCAAAGATTTTTTTAGCAATCAATTCTTTTCTAGAAACTCGATGAATATAAACAGGAGCATTTAAGTAACAAAAAAAAGTTTTTATTTTTTTACAGCCTGTAAAAGTGTTTTAATTTATATACGCTGTTATTTAAATAAATAAATGCTTGTTATTCACTGTCACTGTATCACCTTAGATGTATATAGTTGTAAAGTTTCGTCGTTAAATAGCTTTTAACTGTTACAAAAACTGTTTGATAAATGTTTCTCCAAGTACCTAATACTAGTAGAAGCAGGTAGAAGACTTTGGCTTAAATTACTCCTGCACCTAAAAATGAACTGCGTTCTTCAAGCAGCGTACATCAACGCAAACAAAAATGCTACGTTGCCAACCGCACCTCTGTGCGATTCTTGAAGAATACAGTTCGTTTTAAAATACGCGATCGACATTAGCAATCGATGTACAAGGAGGAATTCAAACCTCAGAGACCATTACTCTTCTATCGTTGTACATACAAGTACCTACTCATGACTGCGCTACGCTGCGAACAGCTATTTATACTGGCGAGGCTGACCTCCCCGCTATCGACAGATAATGCGTCTCGACTCGTCATTCGAATCCCTGACGGGGCTGGCCGCGGTCCGCGCCGGCAGCATGGCTGACCTCGCCGACGAGACGCCGCGCCGCTCCGTTCACCGGCACTCCTATGCCGCTCCAGCCCACAACGATCCTGAGATACCCACGCCCACCAAACCGTTCGGACTCGGTAAGTACAACGATCGACCTTCTACATGTTGATAACTCATCTCAAGAATTTCAAAGCCGACGCTTTTGCTTCGTCAGTCGAGAGAATGAGTGGTTTCGGGATGCGATGTCCTAATGGATTGGACATAGAGATAAAATCTTGATGTTCATGTTTTTTTTTAACGCGAATAAGCCCGCGCTTGACCACCAACTCGCCTGATGGTAAGCTACGTTGTGGTCGACGATGAAACACGCAGACCTAGAAGATGCTTAATCACTCTGATCTTGAAAAGCTTTAGATTTCTTTTAGGAAACAGGAAACCATTCCTGGTTCCATTCCCTGGCGGTACGAATCAGAAATGTATCAAACTTCTTCGTACGTATCGAAGGAAAATCGACAGTGTAGTGTAGGGGGTGTTGATGTACTATCAGTCTCTAGTATTCTATGGTTCTCTATTTTTGAAGAGAATGAAACATTGAAATCAAATTATGCTATTTATACATTGACTTCCCAGTGAAAGTGAGTAGTTTTCATAAGAGTTTTTTGTTGAGACTGACGAAGTGATAGAGCTCAACTCGATTATACCAAAATCAGGGCTGAATTTAATTCTTCTCGGATGAATGGTTGTGAAATTTTTGAGATGTCATATTTGTAACTTAAGAAATGTATGTATTAACGACAACACTCCTGTCCCCATATGACCATAATATTTATCTCTCACTCATTAACACATTGTCATGGCTACATAAATAAGACAAGTGTAACTTGCACACATGCATAATTGCATAAAACGTGCTTTAAAAACAAGTAACTTAGAGAACATAATTACTTTAGTGCATTCAGTAGATCATGTATTTTGAAGTTACATAGAATTTTTAATTTTGTATAAACATGGAAGTATGCACGCATATTTATATAGGTATAGTATATTATAGTGTTTCGTTTTTATTGATATATATTTTATGGCAAAAAATACAAGATCAGGTCAAAATTGTGTAATTTTATAGTTTGTAGGCAGATCATACTCACGAGGTCGAATATCAACTCGAATTCAATCACGAATATACTCTACATCCACTCGTTCATATCACTAGTACATTTTATTTTCAACTTGCTTTGTGGCAATGCTATGGCTCAATCTGATGTCTCTCTCTCTATCTCTCTCTACAACCCCTCTATCTGCTATCTCTTCCATGTTCTCGAATGTGACTTGTTTTGACTATTTCAAGCAACAAACATTTCATTTCTGAGATATTTTTCACTGCACGGAGTCAATTGTTTTGATTAAACCGCACATGCTATCTGGGTTTCGGGAATGATCAAAAGATTTAACTCCACTGGGAAATATCGCAAGAATATCGAACTCTGACGACACGTATTGTATCCCACGCTTGAACTAACGTTATATTTTTTTGTATCTTGACCCCCCGCTACCTTCAGGCTCGTTCCTATCAGGTAAACAATGAAATATGGTCTTGACTCGGAATGGCAACTGTATGGCGAAATTATTAGTCGAATGCAAACAAATTAATTGGACGAATAGATGTGTTGTGATCATTGTTATCATGGATACTGTTTTGTATGTAACCCGTTGATTGGCTGTAAAACTTGATTCATCAGAACCAAATTGGCATTTAATTGAGAAAGCTCGTAACGACGATGGCACCGTCATCCGCTGAGTGTACTTTATCTAAATTAGACCCTAATGTATTGGCTGATAGAGCAAAGTCGAAACGCAAGCTTCGAGCGTCAAGCAGCTTCTGTCGTTGTTTTGACTATCTGTTTGTTTGCGTGTCTCTTTCATTTGCATGAACCAAGCATGACTTGTGATTATTTCCTTCTTCCTTCCTCTTCTATATTATACTTGGTATAATTGCTACGGATGTAAGGGGTCATAAACGCTTTTATATAAAGTGACGAAATATCGCTTGTGTAAGTAGATAAGAACAATAGAATGAACAGAACTCGTGTTAAATGTGTACTGAATTATTAGAATAAATCTCAAACGGCGGTCCTATCTCTGTACTGTAATTGTAGTGTAAAATGTAAAAGTAGCACTAGATACATTAATATGTTATTGAGTAGGTTTGTGTTGTGTTAGGTGATTTACAAATGCATGGAAGTAGAGTTGAATAAAAGTAAGAATTGTTTAAGATATAAATGATAAATAGAAGTATATCCACAGCATGTGCTAGACGTTCCCGTAAATAAAAAGTATAAGTATTGTGTAAAAAGTTGGTTAGCAGTAACTCGAGGGTAATCAATTGTCGTTTATTAGTTGAAATTATTATACCGTTATATATCGAATCTTATAAGCCAGCGGATGTGAAGTTAGCTAGAAGTTGCGTGATATCCAATCCTGACTGAAGCTCACATGAAGCTGCGCGTTGATTGGATATTGAGCAGCTTGTCGCTAACTTCACATCCTCTGACTTGTATGATTCGGGTTATACCCATTCTCAGACGTTTTATGAGCTAGTTAGTGCTGTAAGTTGTGTCTTTTAGCTACAACATGGACATTTCTTGATACAACTAATATATAAGTGTCATATTTTCTTGCAGTAAACTCGGCAAAGAATATTGTATTAACGTTAGTCACTAATTTTCCATTGAAATGTGACGAAGAGTGTCCCGGGAATATTTTTATTCACTGTTATTTTATTTAGGGTTGTTTGTGACATTTCATTTTGCATCAGGGTGACTAGTGAGTAGTTTGTGTACTCGTGTCTAAGTTAGCTTAGAAGACTAAAAGTTATTCTAACATTTTATTGCAGCCCGGCCAACGTTCCTAAACTTGAATTTGAACCTGAATTCACTGCGACTGCAGACGCCCAACAAGTGTACGTTAACGTTGCGACTTCGTAGAATCACTAGTTGGCTTGTTTTGTACCTTTTGTTTCGAATTCATACGTTTTCATTTATAGACGCTCATTGTATAAAACATTTGGTTGAGTTTGTTTCTTATGCTGTGATCCATTCGGATCTACTTTGTATTGGAGATCACGACTCAAGCGTAGTACAAGTTTTGTATAGTGTTTAACGTTTTGTTTTTCTTTGCTCGTACGTATCGCAAGCTATTTTTTTTGTTCAGGTTGGCGGTTGTGTTATTTTTTCGCTTAACACAGTTCCACCCTGACAACAAATATTGGCATGATTATTTGAAATATAAAAAAAAACTTAAAGCATGAATTGGCGTTACAGATACAATAAAATTAAAATTCACGCGTTTAAAATATATTATTTTGTAAGTTGTATTACTCGAAATTTTCTTTCTGAATAAGGTTTCATAATAACTAGAAAAACGAATATTCTTTTTTGGTTTGGGTTCCCCATTCAACATCTATAAACGAATGGTTAACATTTATCGCAATTTGTCTTCATAATTTTATTCTTTCACTATTCGAGTAGCAGCTTAATTCACAGGTTTTATATCGACACTATTTTTGAATGCAAGGCGACGTCCCATACTAGTCACATGCTAACAGTGATGATAATTGCAGCGTCGCCAGCGAGCGGGAAGCTAGGGCTTCGTATGACGACGCTCCACGAAGAGCCGGGTCGACGGAACGACGACGATTCACATTCGGAGCCGGAATCTGCGCCCACTGATGATATGAGCACGCCGAGGTCGCACGTACGTATTTACTATAGTTGGTAGTGGTTGGCTCTCTTGATGCAATAAAGATCGATTAAGCGGCATAGTAACTTTGACTTGTGTATTTGTGACTGTCTGTGACAGCAGCGCCTCAGACAATCTTAAATAACAAACGAATGAATCGATTTTGCAGCTAATTTATTGTTACTTATGCTGATATTAAGCCTGATTATAGAGGCGTCAGCGTAAATTTAATAGCAATGTAAGAAGCGTTCTCTCTATCGAATGCCTAAAGTGAAAAAGAAACTTTTGTAAACTTTTGAGTCATTATCTTATCAGGCGAAGGTATCGTAAAACATATTGGGACTCGTTTGGGTGGTTGCGAATTTTCACAAAATTCATTATATATAAGGTTCAGTACTTTAAGTTAAAACAATTTTGTTTTCCAAATTACAATGTAAAAATGTTTCCTTCCACAGCGCAACCGTTCGCGTGTTTCGTCCCGCGGGTTCCTGCCCACGTCAAAGACGCTGGACTCGCTGCACGAGCTGGCCTGCGAGCGCGCGCCCAATAAGAACTCGCCTTCGATATCCTCCAGCGGCTACGGTAAATATATTATTTTTACTTCAGTAAAAGTTTTAACTTTATTATTATATACTAAGGAACTAATTTCACACTAAAATTACTAGATAAATAAATACCCTCATATATATCATCATCCCGACGTTTCGACTGAGTCGCATCGATCGTGGTCACGGGTAGACCACGACCAATGCAACTCGATACGGGTAGAAACTTTATTATTTTACTCACATCTGACTAACCATACAACTGTGAGATTAGTTTTTGAACTTTGTATGAAACTAAATGGTCTTCATTCGTTCGAGATTGTGATTAGGAGAATATGCGTCGTGAATAGTAAGATTGTCATTTCTTTATTACTATTGAGACTATCGCAAAGGATCTTGATCTATTGTCATTTCAGTTTCAATTATAACTATTGATATTCCAGGCATTTTAGGAAGCATCTGGATAGACTGATGTGAAACAAGAATTATGTCAGAATGTCATTATTTTTCTAGCAGCCAAAACGCGACTCCTGTATTTCTAAATTTCACTTCCAGGGTCACAAGCCGTGTCATCGACAAACTTGACAAACGACGATACTTTATCAATCCGAAGCATGTCGGTCGACGACACGCCAGACTTCGACAAAACGATGGACTACACACACATCTCCCGAACCAAACATTCCATGGCCGGCCTCAGGAACGAAATATCAGAACTGAGGAGCGATATCCACGAACTAAAGAACGAAATCGTCGAATCCAAGCACGAACTAGACGACACCACGTATGAGAAGTCCAAAACTCCGATAACTCCGGGAGGGAAACGGATTAATCCATTCCTGAGGGATTGTGAGGAAGCGGAAGAAGCGAAGGAGACGATGGTGGATCCTCTGGGATCGCTGCCCGTCGATCCTTTGGGCTCGATACCGGTGGAGTCCGCCAGGCTTTCTAGTCAGAAGAGCGAACCTGCGCAAATAAACGGGGAGTCGCATGAAAATACAGTCTGTGAGTATTACACCTTGCTTGACAGATTTGCTTAGTGCTAGACGTGCTAAACCTTTGAATTTGTTTACCAATGAAAATGTTCCTTCATTTTGTCGTGCGTCGTATTTCTCGTTTGAATGACTTTAGTAAAAACGAATTTTGGCTCTGAAATGGATTGATAAATAATCACACAGTGAATGATTGAATCACCGATGATGCGCTGCTTTTCATCCCCTAGTTTTATGCAGTTCGCGGCATAAAAGTGGAACTTGCGCGATAGTCGATTAGGGCTCCTTCGATTTGGATAAATTGTTTCACTACTTTGGCTGAGCACGCATTTTACTACAGATGCGCTGAACGCATTGCCTTTGTTATAGTTATTTGGCGTGAGCTGTAACATGTCATTATTCAGGAAATGGGTATATCATTGATGTTTAGTTTGAGGTTTATGTGACTTCTTTGATAATTCCAGTGGAAGCGGACTTAGAGTCGGTGAGCTCAGAGCAGTCGAGTCACGGGTCCGAGCAATCGAGCCACGGGTCCGAGCAGTCGAGCCACGGGTCTGAGCATCTGAGCCACGGCTCGGAGGCGCTCGAAAGGAGCCGTGAAGCCTCATCCGTAGGAGAAAGCGACTCTGCTTCCCCGGGCCCCGAACACAACGTCGTCAAAACGGCGCTACCCGCCGGCAAGGTGTGTAGCCTCAACAATATCGCGGCATTTAGAGTCGGTGATCGCGGGGCAAACGAACCACGGGTCGGAGCAGTCGAGTCACGAATCGGAGCATCTGAGTCACAGGTAGAAGTAGTTCAGTCACGGGCTTGGAGGCGCTCTTGCGGAGTCGCAAGGCCTCGACCGTCGGCGAGAGCGACGCCTCGGCCGACCCCGAACACAACGTCGTCAAATATTCTGGGGGGAGTGAGTTGAGTGTTTCTGTATTGCACGGTGGTGTTGCAGGTGGTGCGGCGGCGAGCGGGCGGCGGCGCGAGCGCGCGCGCGGCGGCGAGACAGTCGTTCCCTCTGGCGCGGCCGCGGACGGCGCACGAGTCTCCGCCCACGGCCGTCTCCGACCTCAGGCACACGCCCGCGTCTTCTACTGAGAGAATCGCTGACGGTCAGTCTATACTTACATATATCATCACTGTGTGAAGTATTGTTTTTGAATACCGTTACATGTTTTATAGTATGTGTATATTATGTATGGATCGAATCAAACAGCCTCGCTGTAATATAAATTAGCTACGGTGTAGCGAGTGGCATCACAGGCGAGATTAAGCTTGAATCGTATTGCGTGTTTACTTGAGTTTAGAATGTTTGTGTTGGTGTTACAGAGGAGTGGTCGGGCAGCGCGCCGGCGTGGCTGGCGCTGGGCGAGAGCGTGCAGCTGCGGCTGAGCTCGAGCACGGGCGTGGTGGCCTACACGGGGCCCACGCACTTCGCCGCCGGACTCTGGGTCGGCGTCGAGCTGGACGCCCCCACTGGTGAGACAAGAGACATACGTTTATTTTTAATTGGATGTGGGAAAACACTGCATGGATCAAGATAACTTCGTTTGTATAGGCCAAATCATATAAGATGTACAAGCCTGCGGATCGGAAGTTAGCTACAAACTGCGCGAAACCCAAACAACGCGCAGGTTTATGTTAGCTTCAGTCAGAATTTGATATTGCGCCGCTTAATTATCACAACTTCACATTTTTTTTATTTCGAATAGGTTCGCGTCCATGTGTGATTCGGCCTATACTTCGTAACTGAAATTTGAAGTGAGAAATTTAGTGAAATGCTGCCCGATTACAAAGATTATCGATGTTGCTTCGCTGCTCTGAAATATGAGAACAAATTATTCAAATATTCTGTAAAAACTGAAACATCAAAATGTTTGTAAAAGTTATGAAGAAACTTAGAAATGAACGTTCCGGAATTTTAACTTTTTTTTCTTGGGCTCTTCTGAACCAAGATCGGTGTTCATCAGCCAGCATCTTTCACAGTGCGAAAATTGCGAATTTTTCGTGACTGAGTTTATTTGTTAAGCTACGTGCTTATCACTACATAGTATAAAACAAGGTGCTTCCCGCTGTCTATCCCCATGTATGCTTATATCTTTAAAACTACGCAACGGATTTTAATGCGGTTTTTTTTATAGATAAAGTGATTCAAGAGGAAGGTTTATATGTGTAATACATTATACACCTGTGCGAAACCGGGGCTGGTCACTAGTTTTCCATAAATCTGGAAACCTGAAACTTACAAGCATACTACAAATAATTTCAGCACGTGTAATGTATGTATAATGTAATTTCCCAGGCAAAAACGACGGTTCAGTGGGCGGCACGCGGTACTTCGAGTGCCGGCCGCGGTACGGCATCTTCGTGCGGCCCGACAAACTCGTGCAGGACCGCCGCGGCGCGCGCGCCTTCCGGCACTCCGACATGAAGCGCGCCGCCAGCAAGGGTAAGCCAGAACAATAACACTACTATAGCACGGTGTAACACTGACGTTTGGACTCCTCAGTGTACGACGCACTGCATGTCGCTGAGGACCGAAAAGAATGGAGAAAAAACATTCTATCAATTTTATTGGTGAAAGGTGGAGTACGCGACTCTTAGATATGAGGAATGCAACAAGGCAAACGCGAAGTGCGAGAATTTATAATCCGTCGTGCAGAGCTGTCTATGTTCGCGCTGAGCTCGTGTCGTCAGAGTGGTGGTTGTGCCGACACACGCGACTTGGAAATGTGCGCGGACTGCCAAATATGATTATGAGGGAGCGTAATGATACGACCGAATAGCATGCATAGAACTCCTTTATTTCACCTACCCTCGATTACAATATAATATTAATGAGCACAATCAGAACTACCCACACAGACTGCCAATGAAACAGCCTTCGCAAATTTCAACTACAAGATATTGAGTGGAAGATCATACCTAATTCAAGAAGTGGATGCACTCTGTCTGGCACTCACTATACACAGATAAATCTTAGCCAACTGTTTAGAATAATGGTCTTTGTTTTGGCAACTAACCGTCTATATACTGGCCAGTGACCCATACAAAATGAACTGTTTTGATCTCTCTTTAATTTAATGGTTTTATTTCCAGGTGAAGGCCTACAAAACCTGCACAGATCGAGGAGTCGCGGCGACAGCATAAACGCCGTCGGCAAGACCAGGAGCAAATAAACCCGCGCCGCCCGCGCACGTCCCGCGGCTCCCGCGTCACCGGACCCGCTACCAATGTATTAGCCCGAATTAAACTATACGTCCCGGTATACTTTACCCAGTCTTAAGTTTTCGTTGCGCTCGCGTTTCGCGTATGGTGCTTGTATTTTTAGGTGTTTCGTTAATCTTATTATCGTTTCCCTGCCGATAAAGCAATATTTCATCTACAAACTGTTGTACTGACCCTGTGATGGAAATCGGATCGTCTAGCTTTTATTGATCGTTCAATAAAACGCGTAGACGGACCCGCGTCATTTCCGCTCAATTCGAAAATATCAATTGATCGTTGACACTCGGTAGGAGTTACTATTTTCATTATTCGACGACTTAACTATGGAGTAATTGTAAATAGAATTATGTGATTTAATTTTACTTATTGAGTTATATGTAAATATGTGAATTTATTGTATTATTTAATTTAATTATTTTAGGAATCGATGAAATTTTGTGATCGGTGATAATATTTGGTAAATCAATTGTTTGTAATTTTTTTACTGTATAGTTTGTCGTGTAGGTGTTGTCGTAACTTATTTGTGTATTTTAGCCCATTGACTATGCTTATATCTAATATATTTTATTTTATCTTTGACACAGTTTTATATTCGACACTTTGAATATAGGTTCTGTGATTTGCGACCTTTTACTTCTACAATTTGCTACTTGAACTTTATACCTAAAACATTTTATGGCATTTTGGAGATATTTTAACTGCTCACGTGCGTTTTGTGTTGCTGACCCGGTTGCCACTTTAATTTTTTAATTATTGTGATAATATCTTGCCACGCGATTATAGAGGTAATGGAAAATAAAGTATTTTTATTTCGACGCCCGCTTTTGTCCTATGCTATGAAGTAGAGTTTTTTACGAAATCGTCCAAGGTTTACATCTTCGTCCTTTTAAAAGACTTGTACTTAGTACACCGGCAATCAATTCGCGATCAACATTGCCCACTGACGTTTTGTTATTCTGTGCCGGTGATACGAAAACGCTTAAAATTAAGCCAAAATTGACATAAAACGGTATTCCGGATTTCGTAGCGGCCCCGTATCACTTGCACAGACGAAATTATATCGATTAGGTTGTGTAGGTATAATCGAAAGTTATATTGTGTGTAGGCGTGTTTCGGCTCGCTGTTATATAAAATTGCCATTAAATGTCCTCTTCAATATCTCCATCCACGTTCGAACAATAAAAAACGAAGACAAAAATATCTGTAGTAGATTCTTATAACGAAAGGTGTGGTAGTCTATTCGTGAGCCTAATTTGAAATATATCAGAGTAATATTACGTAGCGGCATAGTGCGCGTGTAATCTTATTAGGGAATGTCCACAAGAACGCTCCGAGGTGTCGGAGCGATAGTCTATAGCTCACCTAATGTATATTCCATCCTTTTTAGTCAAGTAATCGTTTAAGTACACTCAAAAGTACATAATAGAGTAAAACGCCTCGTTGTTTACTAGTGTTTGTAAGGTACACTCCAGCATTTCATTGTAGCCCATCACTTGCCTCCATTCCTTTAAACATATGTATATTAACATTAACCACTAAGTAATTATTAAAAAAAAAATGTTATCAAATATACTATTGAAGCAGCTATTTCGATATGCACTCGAGAATTAAAGCCAGTTTTAGTAAGGGTGCGGTTTCATTGCGAGCGTAGCGGTGAATTGAGAAAGTGTCGACGTCTAACAAATATAATGTGATGAAAGTGTGTTTTATCTCACCCCAGCTTTGTTCTAAAGACATGTACCCATTCTCATACTATTTCCGTTACACAGCGATTCTCTCGCAGTGGGACCACAACCTAAATAATTTGTAAGCGTTGACTGACATCATATTTGTCACATTATCACGTTTTACGATTACCCGATGCTTATTAGACTGTTGTACTTAAACATTCCATTTTGTTGTATTACATTTTATCTTTCTAGTAAAATGTTCGGTAGTATCGGATTTATTAGTTAGAATTTTGTCTTCAGGACGCGCCTGTAACGCGGCATTCTTTATCGCATTTTTATCTTTTCGATTTTAAAGTCGATAGACCATTAATAAATAACTATTGAATAATAAACGAGGCCCTAACTAGGACAGCTCAATGTGTAGTCGACATAAATAATATCTAAGCGATAAAGTATTTTCAAAATATAGTAGGATGTGTCTTTGAAACTCTCGATGTGCTTTTGTCCAGTAGATTGGTAGGGCACGGACAAGGAACTGTCTAGTAGAAGGCAAGCTAATAAAGGCGTGGGCGCACAGTTAGCGAGTCGACTCGCAGTGATATAATTATAAAAGCGATGTACAAAAACTATTGGAAGATCGCTGAATATGCGGCCAGGCTTTTATCTATCGAGATACATCAGGCTCGGCGTGAAGACGTGCGTGGAGTATGCACTAGGGCTCCTAGGAATAGGCTAAATATTGACCTAAAAAGCAGCGTCTCGTAGGTCCTAATTTTAATTTTTAGAAATTAAGCGATCATGTGCTGTGCTTTTGTTTTAAACAAATAGTTTATAGGTAAATCAAATTATTTGTTATCATATTATTATTTTTTTTCAATGTAGTACACATTTTGTATTTATTGCAGTCAATTCTACGAATACGAGCTTTTATAATGTAAATGTAATTATTTTATGAGATCACGACGCATGTTTCATTTAGCGTAGAGATTGAGTATGTCTAAGTTTATTTGCCAGAAGTAATGTGTATAATAGATCACAAATCGAAATGTATTTCTAATTATTTTATGTGATAGGCGGATAGGCAGCTACTTGGTAGCGTAGAACGGTTACATCTCCAGAACTGTACCCTTAATGCATAATTAAATGAAGAGATTTTAATATTTAAAATTTATTAAAACAAATAGTTCACTTCTAGTGGAAATATTTTTGCCAAGTAGCAAATTCGAGTCAACCATCGCTGTCATTATCAGTAAATAAATGTATTATAAAATATCCATATTTTTTATTCTTCTATTCATCCTTTATATGTAGCGTAGAACCCTATATTAGGTATGTTTCTGTTAGTAGCTACCTTTTTACATATTTAGTTTTCTTGACGTAGATTTAGGTATGTAGTTTTAGTTACGATAAGGAATATCTTGCATGCTATAATAACTATCCCTTGCCGGCAAATGAATTTTTCATGTTGCTCTTGATTGATATGAATTTAGTATCCTGAATATCATTTCAGGATAATAAAATTAAATAGTTAGGATAAAATCAAAGCGTCGTAAATTAGATTACTATCAACATGACAAGCTTACGGCGAATCGCAGCGAGTCAGGCGACTTATGTAACCTAAGACAAAAAGATACTTAGAAATCCCTTAGTTACAAGTTTCAAGATGAAGCGTTTTATGATCTAGTGTTTTGCGCTTTCGAGATTGGAGTTGAAGAGGAGTATTCTAAAAAATAGTATCGATTCTCACGACGTTCTGATCAGGTTCAAATGTTTAAAGTTTGAGATTACATTTAGTTGAGAGATCTAAACATAATACTTATTTGTATCTGTCTTATACAAATCGATCTATCAGATGAGCACGGCACGGACAAACATAAGTTTCGATCTATACAGGGTTATTTGCTTACCCTGTACTAAGCCGGAAGGGGGTGATTTAGACCATCAACTGTAACTAAGGGCCCAACAAAAAATTGAAAAAAAAAACAGACAACATTTTGTCGATTCCAAGTTAATTTTGTATGCTGTAACAGCTGTTCTTATTCCTCGTATTTTGGGTTGATCCATAGTAAAAATTATTCGATATAGTATTATAATATTATGGTCTGAATCACCCCCTTTTGGCTTAGTATCGGGTAAGCAAGTAACCCTGTATAAGTGTATATTATATGAATATAATATACAGGGTTATTATTTACTGCCTCGGTGGCTCAGTGGTTAGTGACCATAACTTCTGGATCAAAGAGGCGTGGATTCGATCCCCACCCAGGGCAAATATTTATATGATGAACGTAAGTGTTTGCTCTGTGTCTGGGTGTTATTTAGTTATGGATATACTTATTTTTAAATACATATATATAAGTATGTATTTAAAAATAAGTATATGTAGTATATCAGTCTCTGGCAGCCATATCACAAGCTTTGCTTAGTTTGGGGTCAGAGGCCGTGTGTAAGATGTCCCAAAAATATTTATTATAAACATTATTTATTCATAAAACTGGACCTATTGATAAAAGATTCACTTATCGCAAAACATCAAGAAGCTCATCGACTTTTTTATACATGAGAAACTAGCAAAAAGTCTGATAGGCCTCAAGAGGTCCACATCACCTGTGGACAACCGCAACACAAACATCGATGATAATGCGTTCCCAGTTCTTCGGGGAGATGATTCTTGCGATTTCAAGGTTGAAGCCATCGTAAAAGTAAGTTTGTGTTTTTTGTGCAAAGCAACACTGAAGATATAATAAATATAAGATGAATAAAACCGGAGAAAACTGCCTAATTTTCGGCAAATCTCGCTGTCTCTCATGGCTTGCGTCTTCGCCAAGAAGG
This sequence comes from Hypomecis punctinalis, assembly GCA_949316475.1. Taxonomy (NCBI): domain Eukaryota; kingdom Metazoa; phylum Arthropoda; class Insecta; order Lepidoptera; family Geometridae; genus Hypomecis; species Hypomecis punctinalis. The sequence continues at coordinate 6,150,019 of OX438798.1, forward strand.
TAGGGAGTAGGGAGACAGTTGACCTTATTTCTGTGCGACGTCGCGAGTGTCATCTTGCCGGCGGGCGCAGGGCGGCGCGCTGCGTTCCTGGCACTCGCCTTGCCCACTTAATGCCATAGTATGGTCGGCAGAACAACGGCTGTAAACGATGTAGATGGCGTAAATAACATGACATGGCCACGGTAATTATAGATAACATTACCGTGACGTGCTGTTCAAACGCAGACTTATTTGCCATAAACAATATCTATCTGGCGTATAGATAATAAATGAAGGAAGTGGAATATTTTCTAATGATACATCAATAGATGATTAAGCTATTTGCTTGGTGATAAGCATACCTACCCCGAATTTTCGGCAACATTGTAGTAATGCATTGCGTTTGTAGGCCTAGTCAGTTAAATGTTAAATATTGTCCAAATCTATTATTATAATTTTGCTGAAATTCTGAAAACAAGTATTAAATATAAAACAGTCTAGTCAATAAATGTCGACATGCATTGTAAATCTGGATAGATTTTCTTCCAATTAACATTTTTCAAGATTTGGTAATCGTAAATTAAAAAAAAATGTATCTACCTAATATGTTGTACCTACTTGATTTTTTTGCCAACGTTACCCTAATCTATTTTCATATAGCAATGCCGATGCTCGTTACAAAGGCGACATCGTTCCATAATGGCATGCCATTGGAACTTGCGTGACTTGCCATTTGCCAGGTTCTACCTGCCACAAGGAGATTCAAAGGAGCTTCAGCCGGCAAAGAGGTAACAAGTCTACAAGAACCGCCCCTGAAGAATAGCCATGACTTAAAAGCAGCGAGCTCTAGAGATGGACCAAGCAGGTCCATCCTCGTCGAACCAGGACCCTCGATTCGATTTCATCGGTTCTTACGCTGTTAAGAGCTTGAAGCTTAAACCGGAAAAATGGATGAGGGTCCTCGGTATAGAAGAGCACAGATCGACTCTAAACGACTTTGTGAACCGGCCGTTGCCGCTGCTGCTGGTCGTCGTACTGACCCATGCAGCGCAGCTCGTGCCGGTCATATCGTTTCCATGCTATCTGAAAAATAAAGCCGTTTACTTCGTGAAGAAAAAGCCAGATGTCGTCCCTAAGGAAAACTGCGCTGAGATGGTCATCTTCGGTAAGTAAAACTTCTGACAACCCTGTTCATGTACTTGTTCTTTCTTTAACTATCTGCTGACTTCGCTGCTATTTGTTTGTCGTATAGGTGACCTAGCGCCCAGGCTCATAGATGAACTGGCAGCTCTAGTAGATGAGGTGTTTGTGCCACTTCTATCAAATCCGTTGAATCACGAAGGATGGCCTCTGGTCGTCTCGCAGGACATTTTAAAGCAGATACACAACCTCAAAAGTACCGTATACGAGGTAAGACGGAAAATTACACAATATCAATCAATTACATAACGTTGTTGCATAATTGGGCGATTTCGATCCTGTTTATTCTGAGCTTGTTTTAGGACCTCATAAAATCTACTCGAACACTTTACCCATTGTTATTATTTAAAAAAATTGAACGTTGGAAAAGTCGTTCGCTCTTCTAACAGCTTGACTATTTTCTCATAGCGCATTTTATCATAGTATAATACAAATGAAATCCCATGTTCACGTATTCGCAAATATTCAGGTAAAGGGCAAAGTAAATGGCCAAACCGTCCTGCCCATGCCAGTCGGGGTTGAGCTAGTCCACGAGGCAGAGAAGGAGTTGCTGAAAGGGGCCGAGGTGGACCTTTATCTGAAGAGCGCCATAGAAGGCGTGGTCATAAAGTGGGCGCAGCAGATCAACGATGTGATGATGGAAGACTCTGCACAGGCTTTCGAGAATGGGAACAATCCATTGCCTACAGTCGGTTAGTGCTGTTAGTTTTGTTAATGCAGCAATCAGCTGAAAGTATCAACATTCTTTGTCGTCATTATCAGCTATAAGACATCCACTGCTGAATATAGGTCTCCTTTAAGAACCGGTTGGAAGCGGCTTACATCCAGTATATTTCAGCGGTTCACCTTTGTCGGCGGACGTCATACGCGGCGCTTACCGGTGTACATCCATTCGATTTAAGATCCCATCGGCCATCTATTCTACGGCATATGTGCCCTACTCACTGCCGCTTCAACTTGCTAATCCACATAGCTTAATGACATTATAAAACAATATCGGGAAAATTAGAAAGAAACAGGTTCCCCACTGTAAGTTGAGTTAGAAGCTGGAAAATAGATGTCACTATAGAACCTATTCAGATACATAATATTATCATCAACGTGCTATGAAATATTGAGTAAAATCTTGACTCTTGCTAAAACATATTTTCAGAACTCGCGTTTTGGAAATCCAGGCTCAGTAACTTGAACTATATCTACGACCAGCTTCGGACAGAGAGGGTTAGATGCATGGCGGTTATTTTAGAGAAGACCACTTCGGCGTACTATCCATGCTTCAGTCGTCTCTTCAAGAATATTGTCTCAGGTACGTTTTTAGTAAAAAAAAATGTTCTAGACATTTTCGTTTAGGACCATAAAATGTACTCGTACGTAGGATTATTTTTAGTTAAAAAAAATCTTAGAGTGACATGTCGTCTGATATAGTATAATTCTTAATTTTGGGTGGTGCAGAACTATCATGGGCAATTGGGCATGCGTCACGTCTATAATCCTACCGCTTAACTTACCTAGTCCTCGCCTGCGCGGTACAGGGGCGTCGGGGGAGACAACAAAGGGGACTGAGAAAGAGGGCTGGTCCCTGGCGCCCGCACCTATCTCGGACTAGTCAGCCTAACACTTAACATGTCTCGCTACTCAATCATCCATATATAGGTACTTAGATACAAATCGGGCCGTAGGTATCTAGGTAATTTTGACTCACTCATATTAGTACACGTACCTAGTCTCAAAATTTTCTTTCACGCCCCTTGCATACCTTCTTGGAAGAGTTATCCTCTAAACCATGCATACCTTATATACACAAATCTGATATATTTCTATGTTAATTTTATAGCACTAGCAGAGGCTCGTGAGATAGATCTCTACCTAAGAACGCTAGAGAAACACTTCCAAGCTTTAGAAGATATCGACTTCACTGAGGTCCAGCCGCTATTCCGTCCGCTGTTTCACGTCATTTGCATGGTGTGGAGGGACTCTAAATACTACTGCAGCTCCTCTAAACTCATGGTCTTGCTGAAGCAGATCAGCAATTTGCTTATTTACCAGGTGCGTACTATAATAGAACTATTAATAAAAGCGTTAAGATTGAGATTGCAGTTCGGGACACCTTTTATCTACCTATGCTTGTCGTGTATTGTTAAGATGGTGTCTATAGTATTATCAAAAATTAAACATGTTTAAAATATTGTTTTAGGCCAAAAAATGTCTAGACCCATCTACGCTATTCCACAGCGACATTGATGAAGCAACGCAACGAATTCAAGTGACCATAAATATTCTCAAGAAATTTCGCAGCACTTTCGACTATTTCAAAGATAATCTACAGAAATATTTCGTTGATCGAAGAGTCATCCCCTGGACTTTCCATCCGAATGTCGTTTTCGAAAGGTTGAACAGGTTTCTTGACAGATTGAACACGATTCAGTGGTTTTTCAAAACTGTACTAGAGTTTCAGAAGTTGGAAAAGATTGAAATAGGAGGAATGAAAGGCCGTGTCCTAGGAGGGCAAATAAGAGAAATATCAGCGGAGTTTGAAGCTTACTTTCATGGATTTGCTTCCAAGTCCTACGATGTACTGGACCCAGATGACGATACATTCAACGTTGATTTCAAGGAATTTCAGGAAAACATCATTGATTTGGATTTAAAATTATCTACAGTTTTGGTGGAGTCGTTCGATAACTGTTCTACTCTAGAGTCGATTTTCAAGGTAACATTACAGAATATTAAAAAAATCAACATTTATTTGGAATAGAAATTTGGAATCATTTATTTATCATATCCGATTGATTGCAGCTGATCGACATCGTAGGCTCAGTTCTAGACCGTCCACTCATCAGAAACGAATTCACGGCAAAATATGTGGAAATCATCGTGGAGCTCGAAAAGGAAATTGTAATTTGCGAAGTAAGTCTCAAGAATTAAGCTAACGAAAGATGGTTTAATCTTTTGGCTCTTTCGCCAAAAGAGGATCACTTACGCTTTCCCTTGCAGGATCTCTTCAACGAACAGAGTAACCGTTTCTACAAGTATGGGTTCATGGAGGTTGATACGTTCTTCCCGCCCGTGGCAGGCGGCCTGCTGTACATGACGATGCTAGCTACAAGGATCACCAAGCCTATAGCTAGCTTTCGCAATTTGCCGCACCCGTAAGTGAGCTGGGTGGGGCAAATTGCGAAAGCTGATTATCTGGCTTTGTTTCTTCTCTCTCTTGCGCTTTGTCTGCTACTGTTCTCGTGAGATTGCATTTTTCTATCCTTACCTTTCTTCTTTAATATTATGCTCTTTAATATGTGGTTTTGTGATATTCTCTAAATGTTGCTTAATGCTCTAGTTTGTTAAAAGCCAGACAGCATGCTTAGTATTCATTCAATTTGCAGTACCTAATCTTACGTTTTTGTATTCAGGATAAAGGGTTCGGATGAGGCGAAAAAAATCTTTATCAGACACGAAGAGTTGATTAAGAAAATAGAGGAATTTAAAAAGAAATATATGAGCGATTGGGCGCTTACTATTCCAGTCATCATAAAAAATAAATCGAAGCACATGATACTTGCGCGTCAAGGATCTGATCTCATTTTGAATTTTAGCCCTGCGGTAATATTGAAATCTGATATTTTTTAGAGTTTATTTATTTAAAGATAAAGTTTTATTTTAACAAAAAATCTGTTTATATGCAGCTCGATGACATAATGAAAGAAGTACACCACCTTCGTAATAACCCAGATTTTTCTCAACTACTACCAAAAGTGAGCTTTGAGTTATACGACAAACAAGAAACTTATAGGCAGTACAGAATTAACTTGGGAATAACCATTGACTGGTATAATCAAATAGTGAAAAACAGCCAGAAGGTAGAATTCGATTTGGTAGAAGATGAAATAAAAGCTATTGATCAAAGGATTGAAATGGCACAGCACGAGCTTAACTGGAATTCAGCAGGTAAAACTCGTAATTATGGTAAAGTTCATAGCATTCCTTATATTTGTAAAAAGGTGCAAGAGATTATTGATTATTTATATTTTTAAATATTTGGGGACATCTTACACACGGTCTCTGACTCCAAAATAAGCAAAGCTTGTGATATGGCTGCCAGAGACTGATATACTACATACATATTTTTAAATACATACTTATATAGATAGTACCTAAATAACACTCAGACACAGAGCAAACACCTGTGTTCATCACATAAATATTTGCCCCTGGGTGGGGATCGAACCCACGCCTCTTTGATCCAGAAGTCAGGGTCACTAACCACTGAGCCACCGAGGCAGTATTGCTGCGTTTTTTTTATTGTTCAATTATTACCACGCAGTTCCAGGTTGTGAGATCGGGTACTCAATATGAAAATATGTAGGTACTCGTACCTATAGTGCGTGCCACCAAAGATGAGACCTGAGAATCCACTTTGGTTTGTAAAAATTTACAAATTTTGGAAAATAGATATACAAACGTTTAAAAAATGTTTATAAAACGTTTAATAGATTTACAAATTCTGGATAATTAGTTTGTACACGACTGTACCTGCGCAAGATCCCCCAACAATGACGCTTGTCAAGTCTCATCTTTGGTGGCACGACCTATACCTATAAATAAATCTTACAGTTACAATAAACGTGTACTTACTTACTTTTTAAACTTTGCTAAAATTGTGATCAAATTTTGTGTTAGATATATTATACCTACCTATGAGCTTGAATATCGTTTTTAGATCTGTGGAACTATTTACAAGAACTACACACGCTTGTGGGTAATCTCTACGAGCGAATGTCGAAAATTCAAGAAAATTTAAAAGAAATGAAACACGTCATGAAAGAGTGGGCTTCGCAACCGCTGTTTGAAAGAAAAGAAGGGAGAAAGGTAGGTGTAGCAAAAATTAATAAACTATGTAAGGTGTGCTGATTCAAATTTACAAGTCACCAAAGTACATCCATTTGATGGGACTAAATAATGTTCTAGGATACACTAATGAATTTGGAAGACCGTCCTGATAAAAGAACTAAGCGTTACGGCGAGATTGAAGCTACAGCGAACCGAGTGAATGAGTTGCTTCAAGAAAATATGTTATTATTTAATATGCAGGACAGCCAGGACAGTGTAATTTGGTTGAACTACGTAACTTTTGTAGATGCTTTGATGGAAGAAACATTGTTCAAGACTGTGGCATGCAGGTAAAAAATATTAGGTTCCTTTTAGATGACATTTCTTTGGATAGTACCTAATGCAGTGTTGAATGGATCCACGTTATAAAATAAATATTAGCGCTGAGTGCTATGAATGTTCTATGTTTCATCATTATCATTGGCCTGTATCGTTGGCCGAGTCATTGCTGGGTGTTGGCTTTCTCATTAACGTATGGCCTGTCTCATGTCCTTGATCTATTGGACATGTGATCTCCTATTGAACGCTTATCCGCTATTGGGAGCATATTCTATGGTTATCTTAAAATCAAATGGCCAATGACATGTTGTTCATTTGTTGGTTAATACACCTACTGTACTTATTTCAGTATGGCTTACATCGCAGAACACATGAATCCTAAAAACAAATTGGCACCATTATTTGAGGCTCAATTGGAGCTTTTAGACCCTGACATGGTATTTGCCCCAACACTTGATCCAAACGATGAAAAGGGATTTACGGCTTTAATCAAAAGCATCATTGATGATGTGTTAAACATGGCTGGATTAATAGAAAGAATCGATAAGACAAAGCAGGAGACATACGAACAGTTCGTTGTGGGCAGTGATGAAATCATTGAAATGAAGGAAGAAATTCTTAATGGAATTGAAAAGGTAAAAAACAATATCGTAATAAATAAGGCTTAGTGCTATTCAGCGTTTATATAGTCAATGAAGTCTTTAGAATCCCTAGGATTTCTTCAATTTAGTGTCTACGTTATAGGTGATAGATGATGCAAATGACTTTTGTAAAACATTCGAGAACTACGCATACTTATGGCTGGAAGAAAGAGACGCTGTCATGGACATTTTCCTAACATACGGCAGAATATTAACTCCAGATGAAGTTGATAGGATTGGTTCAGAAGACAAAGACAATTTACCTCCTGCACCTTGCGCTCCAAAAATGGAAGCATTCAGAGAGCAGATAGACCAGTTTGAAAACTTGTTTATGGAAATTGAAGACATGGAGCCCTACAAAGTTTTCAGTAATTGGTTCCAAGTAAGTCGACAATATCAACAGAGAATGTTGATAAAAGTCTAAAATGATCAGTAAAAATATTCTAATTTACATTAATTCTTAGGTTGATGTCAGACCATTTCGTCAAGCTCTCCTCAATACTGTAAGGAAATGGGGCAACATGTACAAAGAGCATCTCGTAAACAACGTTACTTCAAGTCTGAGTGATTTGGCTAACTTTATACGTGAAGCAGACGAAGGTATGGTTCAAACTGTATTAGTTAAAAATTCAATTGTGCTCAAACATAATAAAATTATTTTTAATTTTGATAGGTTTACTTCAACCGGTAACGGAGGGTGATTATGATGCTCTGGTCAGAGTTATGGGATACTTGATGAATGTCAAAGACAGAGGAGTGGCAACTGACGATATGTTTCAACCCTTAACTGAAACTATTGAACTACTGAAGTTTTATGATATGGATATTCCCGAAGAAGTGAATGTCCTACTTCAGGTAACTGTTTTCGATATAATAATTATATTCAAAGAATTGTGAGAAGTGAGAGTTATGATCAAAGCTGACATCAAACATACATTTTTAAAGGAATTACCAGAACAGTGGCAGACTACAAAGAAATTGGCCATTACTGTCAAACAGCAAGTAGCACCACTGCAAGCAGCTGAAGTATCGGGAATAAGAAAGAAAATATCTACTTTCGACTCTCATATTACATACTACAGAGAAGTTTTCAAAAGATACGATGTAAGGAGGTATATTGCCCGCTCCAGACTCTGGCGAGGCGTCTCCACGAGGCTCTCAGCACTAGTCTTGGTGAGCTGAGATGGCACAAGTGGTAGCCATCCACACCGTGCGGAGCGATAGCGAGGTGAGGCGAGGAAAGACGAGGCGACACGAGCTCAGCGTCCTCACTCTCGTACTCTCGTTCTTTCGTGTAGCCTCGTGGAGAGTCTGGATGGGGCATATGACTAAAATAAAATGGTATTCAATCTTTGAGCTCTTTTTCATCTCTTATTTTCTTGTTTGTAGTTTTTCAAATATGAATGTGACGATCCTTATGAAGTCATGTCCAGAGTTGATTACGAAATGTTATATTTAGAAGAAGAAATGAGAGGAATACAGGAATCGGGATCATTATTTGAAGTAAATGTTCCAGAGTTTAAACTTTTGAAACAATGCCGAAAGGAATTGAGGATGCTGAAGGTATTAATTTTTACCAGTCATAGAAAATCATTAAATTATTTATACTAAAGTGGTTAATGTGTCTGAAATTATATTTTTGGTACTCTAGCAACTTTGGGATTATGTGTACATTGTAAGGACAAGTATTGAAGATTGGAAAACCACGCCATGGAGGAAAATTGATGTTGAGAACATGGATATTGAGTGTAAGAAGTTTGCGAAGGAGATACGACTTTTAGACAAGGAAATGAGGAGGTAGAGACTCTGATCAATTAATACTCGTAATAAATCAGTGGAGTTCGTTATCTTTGTAAACATTAATAAATATTTCAGTTGGGACACTTATATAAATCTGGAAGCTACTGTAAAGAACATGCTGACATCTTTGAGAGCTGTGGGTGAGCTACAAAATCCAGCAATTAGAGAAAGGCACTGGGATCAACTTATGAGTACAACAAAGGTGACATAAACTAGGGACCTATACAAATGTAAATTAAACAAACTGTAAATAAAATGTAAATAATAAATTGATGTTGTGTTACGCACAAACGAGATGGAAGGAACGGGTTTGAATGTTCAAAATAACATCGCATGTTTTGATTTGGCATGCATTGCTTTTTTTTGAAACCGATTCACTTTTGAGTGAGGAATGTATTATACATTTTTGACGATCAATGATTTTGTTTTTAATTGTTTTATATCGGTGTTATGCGAATGTAAATATGTTTATGATCCACAGAGCTTAGCAGCATTACCACGTGAGCTCACTGTAAGTATGATGATGATATGTGATAATAACATTTAAGTGTATATTTTGGGATCATATCTCAACTTATTGTCTATTTCAAGCTATGCTTGTATCTTTTGTGTTTCATTTTGTACGCTTTTATTGTTACACGTTATTTAATTCGTGTTCAACATATTCATTAATTACATCTTCCACTTCATTACTTAATTACGTTTGATATTATTTCTTTATCATCATCATTCATCTTTGTGTTACAATAGTTACTAAAAAAATATATTTAGTCAACACCTTAATGTCACGAAATGTACCTGTGTTTATTATTTCACTAATTTATCAAAACTTTTTCTCTATACTCCTAATAAGTTCTGTATGTTTCTAAATTTGCACGTACTTAGTAGTTTTTTTCTGAAATTGCATGAAAATAACCTAAAAGAGACATAAAATGCATATTTTCTAAAATGTAATTAAAATGGTTCGATAACAAATATTTTTGTCTCTATATTGATGAACAGGCATAATAATACTTAAAATAAAATACAGGTAAGAATCGTGATGGACACAAATACTACTTTAGCAGACTTATTAGCATTGAACCTGCACGAATGCGAGGAAGAAGTAAAGAATATAGTAGACAAAGCCGTCAAAGAAATGTCCATGGAAAAAACTTTGAAAGATTTAAACACCACTTGGAAAGGTATGGAGTTTGAACAAGAGGTTCATTCGAGAACTGGTTGTATATTGCTGAGAGCTAGCGAAGAACTCATTGAAACTTTAGAAGAAAATCAGGTAATTTACCGCGGTGAAACGAAATCTGAAGACGTTCGTACCGAGTAAAATTCTCGAAAACCAGGCTCTAAGAATAACATGATTTGCAGGTACAACTGCAAAATTTGATGACTTCGAAATTCATAGCTCATTTCTTAGAAGAAGTGTCAGGTTGGCAAAATAAACTTTCGATAGCAGATCAAGTAATCACAGTGTGGTTTGAAGTTCAGCGAACTTGGACTCACTTAGAGAGTATTTTTATGAGCTCAGAAGATATTAGGAAGCAGCTTCCTGAAGATTCTGCGAGATTTGATAGAATTGACGCTGAATTTAAAGTTTGTACCTACTTGTATAAATAAAGTTATGACATGATACATTCTTAAACCCTAGCTCTAACTTTGGTATTAATTTCCAGATATTATCCAAAGATATGTCATTGACACCAAATGTAGTGAAAGGTACAAACAAAGAAGGTTTAGTAGAAAAACTTGACGGGCTGCAAAAGGATCTGGTAATTTGTGAAAAAGCTTTAGCTGAATATTTAGAAACGAAGCGACTTGCTTTTCCAAGGTTTTACTTTGTGTCGTCTGCTGACTTGCTAGATATTTTGTCTAATGGGAATCAAGCCGAATTAGTAATAAGGTAAAAAATATACTAATTATAACAATTTACTTAACTTTTTGTAGTAAAATTTACAAATATATAGATTTTAAAACTTTTTCTAGACATCTCACAAAGCTTTTCGATTCAATAGCCAAATTGAAATTTATTGAAAGCGACAAACCCGGAGACAAAGTGTCTTCGGGAATGATTGCTAAAGATGGTGAATATGTGCCATTTCATGGTTCCTGCGATTGTACTGGGCCAGTAAGTGTCAATAAATGTTATAAAATTAACACTGTTTTCAAATATCATACACTATACTACTTCCAATTAATTTAATCTATAGGTAGAAATATGGCTCAACCGTCTGCAAGACATAATGAGATCTACTATAAGACATTACTTTGGAGATGCAGTTGTTCTATACGAAGAAAAGCCTCGAGAACAGTGGCTATTCGATTTTATGGCTCAAGTTTCACTTTGCGGAACACAAGTATGGTGGACAACAGAAGTGAATATGGCATTCGCTAGACTTGAAGAGGGATACGACAACGCGTTGAAAGATTACTACAAGAAGCAATTATCTCAACTTAGTACATTGATCTCATTGCTAATAGGAGAATTAAGCAAGCAGGATCGGCAGAAAATCATGACCATTTGTACGATCGATGTCCATTCTCGAGATGTCGTGGGAAAAATGATTCAAGGGAAAGTCGAAGCAGGCTCGGCGTTTCAGTGGCAGTCTCAACTAAGACACAGGTTTTGAGACCGAGTTGATTTTCATCATTTGCACTTTCTACTAAGGTTATCATCATTTTCACTACATTTATGGATCATCCACAGTCACAGCTCATCTGACACCAAATATTTTTGGTTTTGTGTTTCATTTTTGGAAATAATTTTCTTATGTTCGTATCACATGAAATTTACGGGTTCCGATTCCAGGTGGGATGAAACTGAAGTCCATTGTTTTGCTAACATTTGCGATGCTCAGTTTATCTACAGTTATGAGTACTTGGGCAACACTCCACGTTTAGTGATCACACCATTGACTGATCGATGTTATATTACATTGACACAGGTATCAAAAATAATTTCGTAATGAATCTTAAATTGTGTGATGTTTCTGCTCAATTTATCAAATTTTATGTATTACTAATTCTAGTCTCTCCATTTGATTATGGGCGGAGGTCCAGCTGGACCTGCAGGGACGGGCAAAACAGAAACGACAAAAGATTTGGGAAGGGCGTTGGGTATTATGGTGTACGTCTTCAACTGCTCTGAGCAGATGGACTACCAGGTAAAAGGTCAAGTGCTATTTTAGTTGACAGTTTTAGCAGTGTTAATTAGTTTGAATAAAAAGGTATCATTTGATTGTTGTTTCTAGTCTTGCGGTAACATATACAAAGGGTTGGCACAAACAGGAGCTTGGGGATGCTTTGATGAGTTTAATCGGATATCAGTTGAAGTATTGTCTGTCGTAGCTGTTCAGGTGAAATCTGTTCAAGATGCTATCAGGTAATTCAACTTAACAGAAGCATTATTTGGAGGAAAAAAAATGACAGTGTCGGGTTTATTGTTTGGTACTTTTTTCAGAGACAAGAAGGAAAAGTTCAATTTTATGGGAGAAATAATAGTACTTGTTCCGTCCGTTGGCATCTTTATTACTATGAATCCAGGTTACGCTGGCAGAACAGAATTGCCAGAGAATTTAAAAGCATTATTCAGACCATGTGCCATGGTTGTTCCTGATTTTGAACTGATTTGCGAAATCATGTTGGTCGCTGAAGGTTTCCAAGAAGCTAAAATATTAGCGAGAAAGTTCATTACGCTTTACACTTTGTGTAAAGAATTGCTTTCAAAGCAAGACCATTATGATTGGGGGTTGAGAGCGATCAAGTCAGTGCTTGTTGTTGCTGGCTCTTTGAAGGTAAGTTACGATGGCACTTAGTTTCCCTTACGAAGTCTTTGGCACGACATCTAATTATTTTTTGTATCATAGAGAGGTGACCCAGGTAGACCTGAAGAAGAAGTACTTATGCGAACTCTTCGTGATTTCAACATACCCAAGATAGTCACTGATGATATGCCAGTCTTCATGGGTCTTATTGGCGACTTGTTTCCTGCTCTAGAAGTGCCAAGGAAACGTGATCTTGAATTTGAAAGGACTGTCAAACAAGCTGCAATGGATTTATCACTACAACCAGAAGATAATTTCATTCTCAAAGTTGTACAGCTCGAAGAATTGTTGGAAGTACGTCACTCAGTCTTTATAGTCGGCAATGCTGGCACAGGAAAGACTCAAGTATGGAAGTCACTTTTTAAGACCTATCAAAATTTGAGGAAGAAACCTATCTATACTGATTTGAACCCAAAAGCTGTCACTAATGACGAGTTATTTGGAATAATTAATCCAGCTACTAGGGAGTGGAAAGACGGTTTGTTCTCAGTAATCATGAGAGATCAAGCTAATCTTGTAGGTGAGAACCCGAAATGGATTCTTTTAGATGGTGACATAGATCCCATGTGGATCGAGTCTCTCAATACTGTGATGGATGATAATAAGATTTTGACATTGGCTAGCAATGAACGAATTGCGCTAACACCGACTATGAGATTGATGTTTGAGATTTCAAATTTGAGGACTGCAACTCCAGCTACAGTATCAAGGGCTGGTATTTTATATATTAATCCCCAAGATTTGGGGTGGAATCCGTAAGTGCAACAAGCTTTAGTTATAACTTTGTAGAACTATTTTCATCCCTACCGGATTGTCCAATGATGGCGATTTATGGTTTTATTCCAGGTATGTGACAAGCTGGGTAGAAACGAGGAAGTTGCCAGCAGAGAAGTCAAACCTTGTCATATTATTTGACAAATACATCCCATCTTGCTTAGAAACTGTACGCAATAGGTTCAAGAAGATAACACCTATTGCTGACATGGCTCACGTGCAGATGTTGTGTTACTTGCTAGATGTTTTATTTGTACCTGAGAATACGCCAGCAGACTGCCCTAAAGAATGGCATGACATATTCTTTGTGTTTGCTTGCGTATGGGCTTTTGGATCAGCCATGTTTCAGGATACCAGCATAGATTACCGAGTCGGTAAGGTTTCGATTTAGTTATGAATGAATACAAGACGCTATGCTAATTCACTTATGTGTTTATAAATTATATATTTTCAGAATTCACCAAATGGTGGACAAATGAATTTAAAAACATAAAGTTTCCTGCTGGAGGAACGGTATTTGATTACTACATTGACCCTGAAACGAAGCAGTTCACGCCATGGACCGAAAAGATTCCTAAATTCGAGCTGGATACTGACATACCCTTACAAGCTGTTTTGGTACCGACAGCAGAAACAATAAGGATTAGGTTCTTCCTCGATCTTTTGATTAAAAAGAAAACTCCGGTGATGTTGGTCGGGAGTGCGGGCTGTGGAAAAACTGTGCTTGTCAATGAAAAACTACAAACGTAAGAAATATACTTAATATTTAAATCCGCGATTTTCAGCTGTGCTTTGTCGAATCAAGACTATTATTTTATGTTTTACTGTTTCAGCTTACCAGAAAACTACGCAATCCAGTCAGTTCCATTCAACTTTTACACTACCTCTGAAATGCTTCAGAAAGTTCTCGAAAAGCCTCTTGAAAAGAAAGCTGGCAGGAATTATGGTCCTCCCGGAAGTAAAACCCTCATCTACTTCATAGATGACATGAATATGCCCGAAGTAGACGCGTACGGTACTGTACAGCCTCACACAATTATACGGCAGCATTTGGACTACAACCATTGGTATGATCGCGCGAAACTGACTCTAAAGGACATTCACAACACTCAGTATGTGTCCTGTATGAACCCCACTTCTGGAAGTTTCACTATAAATCCGAGGTTGCAGAGGCATTTCTGTGTGTTTGCAATCAGCTTCCCGAACAATGACGCTTTGAATAATATTTATCACAATATTTTGAGTCAGCATTTGACTAACCCAGAACTGAGGATAAATCCACAAATCGCCAAGTTGTCAGGTCAGTTTCTGTTTTATTAAAAAATATTTGTAGTATTTAATGAACGTAAATTAGTATAGAATAGACTTAATGGTTATCCCTGGAGTCAGTTTTCCGAGAAATTTCGACGGCCAGAAAATCTGGAACAGTTTAAGGTGTCATCCAAGCCACGGTAGCGTTTAGTTGTGAAAGTCATCCGTTATCATCTATCCAGAGACAGCACATTTTAATTGGGTACGTTATAAAGTCTATTTTTTATGTTTCAGTAAATGTGGTGACAGCAACAGTCACTTTACATAACAAAATATCTCAGGTTTTCCTACCGACCGCAATCAAATTTCACTACATATTCAATTTGAGAGATTTGTCTAATGTATTTCAGGTACTTTAATTAATTTGAAGAATGCCTTAAATGCCCTTAACATAAACAATTTTCTTCACTAATATTTCTTACTTATTTGTCAGGGACTTTTATTTAGTACAAATGAGTGTCTGGTCAATCCATCTGATCTGCTGCGTTTGTGGCTCCACGAAACTCATCGCGTTTACGGAGATAAACTCACCGAAGAAAAAGACATCGACGCTTTTCTGAAAATGCAAGTCGACATCTGCAAAAAGACTTTTGAAGTAAGTTTTATTTGCCCTTATGTTGCATGTCAATAAAATAAGTGTACCTATAGTAAGAAGAATACCAGTACGTGTTTTTAGTTTCGAAACTGAAGATCGGATTTTTTAAATTATAGTTACCTACTGTACCATCTTACAATACCATAACCACACCTAGTTGCGGTTACAAGTTACAATAACATATCTATGTGATTTGGGACTTCTTCTTTGGCCGTGCCTTTACAAAATTACCTCGCAATATTTTTCTTCACCAAAACAGCAGCGCTGTGAAAATCCGTACAAAAGTTGGAAATAACTTATTGGTGCAGTAACGGAATTATAACTTACGACCTCACGATTCGATTCGACGGAGCGTTCTTTCACTAGGCCAATACACAACATTTTATGTTTACAAAATGTTACTCGTTGTCAGTTTTTAACTCCAGTCTGTTTTGTGTAGGAAATCGATGAAGGAGTAGTATTCGAGCGTCCTAACATCTACTGCCACTTCGCGGGCGGTATCGGCGAGCCGAAGTACATGCCTATAGAGACGTGGGAGCAGCTCAATAAGCTTCTGACTGAAGCCATGGCCAGCTTCAACGACCTCATCGCTGCCATGAATCTGGTGCTGTTTGAGGATGCTATGATGCATATATGCAGGTGGGGTTATGTAAAACGGTGTAAATAGTGTAAGGAATATTTTCTAAAGATGCAGTGCTGTGGGTAGCTGGTACTATCTCGTCTGGAATTTTAAGATTGTTTACAGTTGTAAAGTCCTTTCGATCCGCATAGTAATAAATAAATAAAATAAAATGAGCCTTTATTGCTGAGTTTACAATTTTGTTTCCTTAACTAATTACTGACGGTCGGTATTATCATTTTCCCCAGCTTGTCCTTCGACAAAGGCCTCCTCTAAAGCTTTCCAGGTCCTTCTGTCTTTTGCGATTCGCATCCATTCTGGGCCAGCAACTCTTTTTAATTCGTCTTCCCATCGTTTATGTTGTCGTCCTTTGCTTCTTTTCCCATCTCTAGGGTACCATTCTGTTATACTTCTTGTCCATTTTTCAGTCTTCTCCCTTAACATGTGTCCTGTCCATTGCCATTTTAAAGTCTTACAGACTTTCCTCGCATCTTTGAATTTAGTTACACGTTTTATATTTTTCAATCTAACTTTGTCTCGTCTTTTTACCCCAATTACACTTCTCTCCATTCCGTTTTGGCATGTCATTATTTTGTTTGTTAATTTGTCTGTTAATGCCCATGTTTGATAACCATATGTTAAACATGGCAAAATACACATGTTGAACACTTTTCTTTTTTCTTTTATTGACATTTCTGGGTTTTTCATAATTTCACTTAATGACCAAAATCTTCTCCACGTGTTAGCTATCCGTCTGTCAATTTCTTTCTGCATAGTGTCATTTGGCGCTATCAACTGTCCAAGGTATATATATTCTTCTACATATTCAATGGTCTCGTTGTTTACTTTGATATTGTATGCTTGTGAACCATTGGTCATAATTTTTGTTTTGTTTGTGTTCATGAAAAGTCCTGCTTTTTTGCTTTCATCAGACAATTGTTGTAACATTTGCTCAAGCTTTTTTGGACACTCGGAAAACAGGATCAGGTCATCTGCAAAGCGTAAGTGGTTCAGATTTTCGCCGTTTATGTTAAGTCCTTGTCTTTCCCAGTCCAATTTTCTAAATATCATCTCCAGGGATGCTGAAAATAACTTAGGTGAAATTGGGTCCCCTTGGCGAACACCTTTCTCTATAGGGAACTCCTCTCCCGTGGTTTCCAGCCTCACTTGGGCCGTACTTTTTGAGTAAATGTTTTTAAGTATTCGTATGTACTTATTTTGTATTCCTTGAATATCTAGTGCCTCCCAGATGTGATCATGTTCCAAAGAATCAAAGGCTTTATTGTAATCTACAAATCCCATATAATAGGTTTTGTTATACTCATTGTATCTTTGAAGAACTTGTCTTAGAACATGTATATGATCTATAGTGGCATATTTACTACGGAAACCTGCCTGCTCTTTTGGTTGGTTTTGGTCAAGTGTGGTTGTGATACGAGATAATATTATTTTTGAAAAGATTTTATAAATATTGGACATCAGACTGATTGGTCGATAGTTCCCTATTTCTCTTTTATCGCCTTTTTTATGTAATAATATTATTGTTGATTTAGTCAATTCTATAGGAATATCTTCAGTCTTCATAATGTCATTGAATAGGTCTGTTAGTATAGGAGCAATAACTGTTGCGGTAGATTTTAACAATTCATTTGTTATTTGGTCTGTTCCAGGTGTTTTATCTCTTTTTTGTGTGCTGATTGCTTTGATTGTTTCTTTTACAAGTATCTTTGGTATTGGCTCAGAATCTGTATCATTTTTCTCATAAGTATTTACTTTTGGGTTCTTGCTGTGGTAGAGATTTCGGTAATAATCTGTTGCTGTTTTAAGTATTTCCATTCTATTATATGTACATTTTCCATCTCTGTTCTTCGCATTTAGCATCCAATCTTTTGTAACATTTAGTTCTTTGAGAGCCTTTTTTATTCCACCGGTTTTATCAATATGCTTTTTTAGTATGGTTTGCCTTTGTATTTTTTTGTCTCTTCTGATATTGTTATTTATCTTTTTGCTGATTTCAGATATCTTTAAGCGATTATTTTTGTTCTTTTTCCTTTGCAATAGTTCTTTCCTTTCCTGTAGCAACTGGTATGTGTGATCAGAAATCAGTTTCTTGCTATCTAAGTTAACTTTTTTGGTTTCGGTTACAAGTGTATTTATGAATTTTTCATATCTTGACTGAATTGATTCCGAATCTTCGATCCGCATAGTATTTCAACATAAATACGATCGAAAAAATTCAACAGAATCTCTTGAATGTTGTATACGGAATGATATGATATGACTATCTAATCAATAATTAGGAATGTTGTGTACTTAGTATGATCATATTTTACTTTTTAATCTAAACCAAGAGCTATTGTTGTTTTTGAACAAGTACCGACTGCTAGAGCTACTTTAAAAAGTAGAGTAACCCATATTTTTGTGTTTAGAAGTGAAAAATTCGATGTGAATTTGTATAGAAGTGGAAATTACAACCATCATACCATCTCTAATAAAGTTTATGTGTATTTTATAGAATAAGCCGAATCCTAGAGAGTCCAAGAGGTAGCGCCATGTTGGTAGGAGTGGGAGGGTCCGGCAAGCAGTCGCTGTCGCGGCTGGCTGCCTTCATATCCAGCTTGGAGGTGCTGCAGATTCAGCTCAAGAAAGGATACGGAGTAACGGATTTAAAAGTAAGTCACATCAATCTCTAAGATCATATTTTTCTGTAGCGCTCATAGCGTAGTTTCACCAGGTTTTTATCAGCGATCACCGAAGTTAATCAACGTTCGGCTCAGTCATTCTTGGGATGGGTGACCGCGCGACATTTACAACGGAGCGCTACAGTGGCTCGAATGACACATTAAATTGCAGGTTTAGCCTTAGTTTAGTTTAGCTTTAGCCATACCAGAGACCTTCAGGCGGCTTAAAAACAGGCCTAAGAACCCGACCTTTTTATTTATTTCGAATAGATTTGAGTTTGACTACATACTGCCTGATGTTGAGCAGATGTGCGGTCTAGGGAGTAGCACGCTTACCTAGGAGATACCTATTTACTCGGGATTTGAAGACACCTACGTTGCACTTTAGCGGGTAGACAGACTTACAAAGCGTTCCACATTCTGGCTGTTCGTATGAGGAATGAGGATTCGAAACGCTTGGTTTTAATGCGCGGAATGTCCACAATAAAAGGGTGGCGCTTTGGTCGCGTCTGTTTAGCCGTACGATAGAAGAAAGGGGCAGGTGGGACTAGATTGTGCAACTCCTGGGCGCACTCTCCAAAGTGTATCCGGTATACTGAGCGCCACACAAATTGGCAGATGAGATATTAGCCGCAGATGACACTTCGCCATGACTGGCTAATTATTGTGCATTTGTGCACAATTTTGACACTGCCTGTCGTAGTGCGGAAGGCATGAGGTTGGCGGGCGGGTGTGCCCCGGCGTCTCGTCTCTCTGGCTCCCACGAATGCCCTCTATTTCGGCTTTTGCGCAGTTCACCGCGCATAACTTCCCATCCGTCGATTAGTGTGGCGCTCACCGCTCAGTATAAAAGGCTAAACCGACCTAAACGAACTTTTTTTTCTCCTGTAACTTTCATATCTTAACCGTATCCACCTATCACAGATTGTGCTTGTACTTAGTTGTAATTTTTTGAAGATCTCTTTTGCCCGAAATAAATTTTTATCATTATTATTACTGTAGCAGTTTCTTAGTTATTTTATGCAGGGTGTTTATCAGAATGACCCTGATAGTTGATTGAATCAGGCGTTACTTTGCGGAAATTCATCTTCAAATCTATGTTTTTAATTAATATTTAGTTTATTTCCGCTATCTTGTTGTAGGCAAATAAGTTTAAAGGCATTAAGTGCATTAAGGACATTTATGGAAAAAAAAAAATTACAAACAATTACTAATATTACACGTGAGACGTGTTGACTCTTCGAGGTCGCTCGCAAGGTCTTGAGTCAACACGTCCGGCGAAACACGTGTCGAACAGAGTGTAGTGCAGTGAGAATAAGGGTGTTATTTATTAGTGAAGTGTTTTCAATATTTTAATATTTTGTCATATTATTTTTAAAAGATTTTTATAATATTTATTTGTTGTTAACGGATTATTATTGTACTATTTTTAAAAATATATAATATAGTGTGTAGTGAAAATAAGTGATATTTATTATTATTTTATCTATTTTGTAAAATTAAGTTTTTAAATGTATAAAAATTGTAATATTAGTAATTTTTTTTTTTTTTTTTTTTTTTCATAAATGTCCTTAATGCACTTAATACCCTTAAACTTATTTGCCTACAACAAGATAGCGGAAATACACTAAATAAGTATTAATTCAAAACATAGATTTGAGAATGACCCTGATTTTATGTCATGTTATAATCGTCACCATCATTTTGGTCTTAAATTCTATTGTTATTGGTCTCCACAGTATTCAGGGTTACTGGTAATCAATTAGCATTCTTTTAGGGGCTTATTCTGTATATAAAAACTAACAACTTTTATTCTACAACTTTTGTCAAAACTCGAAAAAATAATAGCTGTTTGTTCCTTACATTTTGTCGAGGGTGAACGATATTTTTCTATGTAACAGCATTTTTTTTGAGATTGGATCAAAGTCGTTGAACAACAGTTGTTAGTTTTGGTGTACAGAAAGCCCCTAACTATAAGCATCTATGAGGATGCTAATTGATTACCAGTAACAGTAACCCTGTAGGTATATGCCGTAAGATGACATGCAAGCCGTATTTAGTTTGTTTATTGGAAAGTCAACTTTCATAACTGTACAATTCAAATTCAATGTACAATTCAATTCAAAGTAAGATATTTAACATGATGTTCATAATGATCTTCAATTTCAATTACTTACATAATGATATGATATTCAATTTTATTACAGAAAGAGCTAGCCGGTCTATACATCAAGACGGGTCTCAAGAATGTTGGTATAATGTTCCTGATGACGGACGCGCAGGTCGCCAACGAGCAGTTCCTGGTGCTCATCAACGATCTGTTGGCTTCAGGAGAAGTGGCCGACCTCTTCCCTGATGATGAGATTGAGAATATTCTGGCTGGAGTCAGGAATGAGGTGACTAAGTCATTTGTCTAACTCTGAGCGCAAAAGTGGCTGAAGGAAATCTTTGGCTATTTCTGACGATTTGCTTGAGAATATTGTAGATAGAGAGACTCGCTTGAGGCAGGAAAGAGGTGCCTTCTATCTTTAGCTTTGTAACATGAGTAATGAGTACTTATCGTATAGAATTTAAAAATATAATTATGTTTTACTATTATGTGTAAATGCTCGTGGGGGTGATATAAATACCCTAGCCATAGTAATGCTATGACACTATAGGCCTACATTAATTAATTCAGGGTGATCAAATAAATCATAAGGATCTTGGTGTTGGTCGACCAATTTTTTTCGAAGAAAAATCTATTTTTTATGGAACTACAACTGATGTGGGCAAAAAGCAGACGATTGTCTAATTTAACAGACGTTTGTAATGATATTGGCATGTAGGTACGTAGGTATGTGTTGGAATCGAGCATTAGGGGCGCAGCGGGAACTATTCAGGAGCAAACCGAAAAAATAATAATCCTGCTTGGACTGGCCACTTTTGGCCAGGGTCTACGCCCTGTGCCTGCATGGGCACCGATGGCACCACCCTATTTACGGCACTGTATGTAGGTACTTAAGTCTTACGTTATACGTTTACACTTTTCTGGTTTTGTTACAAGTACAGGTTGCCTTATTTTATTTACAAGTACAGGTTGCCTTATTTACAAGTACAGGTTGCCTTATTTAAAAGTTTAACTTTAATTAACATTATTGAGCATCTCTGCCTGATGGGCCCGCTAGGTTGTGTCAAATTCGGCACAAAACATAGCGTGTTCTTTGATTTCCTGTTTTTAATTTAACTGCTTTCAATTTTCAAAATAAAATTATGACAGAAACGATTAGCTTACCGTACAATAAATAATTCAATGCTTATCCATTCTATACTTATGATTCGATAAAAATAGTTATTCATCAATTGTAATCCAGGTGAAAGGTGCCGGCCTCCCGGACACCCGCGAAGTTTGCTGGAAGTTCTTCATAGACCGGGTCAGGAAGCAACTGAAGGTGGTTCTCTGCTTTTCCCCCGTGGGTTCGACCCTCCGCGTGCGCTCCAGAAAGTTCCCTGCTCTCATCAATTGCACCTCCATCAACTGGTTCCATGAGTGGCCGCAAGAGGCGCTCGTGTCCGTTGCTATGAGGTTTATGGAGGAGCTTCACAATCTGCCTGTAAGTGATGTATAGTAGGAATATCTCTTTGTTTCAATTACCTACTTCTAGGAATGCCCGCAAAATGCGTTCGTGTCGGTTGTTAACAGGCTCATGGAAAAACTTCACAACAAGCCTTTGAGAGAAATGAGAGATTCAAAACACAAATGGTTTGGTTTGTGAGGAATAGTTCCGCGTAAAGCCGCAAGGAGCACTAAAGTCGCATCGTGCGGTTAGTTTCTAGTCGCTTTATCAGCATTTTGTTTAGTAACTAGGTGAAGGTTGTAGTCTGAAGAAAAGTATTATTGTTTTTATTTTATTACTTTATTATTATTACTGCTAACCTGCCTATTGACATCTTTCTTACTTTGTGATGTCCGTAACCTTGACTTTGTCCAAAGCATCGGGCACATGTACTTGCAAGTTAGTTCATCGCGTCACCGCTAGATGGATACTCGAGGCGAACGAACAATTTCTGAATCGCGGTAACGAAATTTTCCGACAAAGAACGGGGTCGCTCAGAGGCCGTCATGAACTCATACTTACCTGGCGTAGGGGACACCGTGATCAAGAAGGCGGTTCCCCCAGAGCGAGGCCCTTCCATTGCACTGCGGTTGGGTTGACCTCTGCGATTATCCCTAATGTGGATAACTCGGACGCGTAATTTTTGGTAGTGGGGACTGCGTACGCGCTGTCCCCTTTCTAAATAAATATAATTACTTGCGAGTGCGTGTCATATCAGTGCTCCCCCCTATACCGTTGACGCCGTGCTGTGTGAACTCTCCACTGGGTTGACGGGCAGGTCAAAGCGAAGTTTATTCATTAGAAAATAAGGTTTAGTCGCAAAATGACAGAAGCTCAAAATGACAACCGGGGCGCATATTGTCCAAAGAGCAAAATGTTCAAAAATAATTACGTCCAAGGCGCACAATGACTAGGAAGCAAAATGTCCAAAGCGCACAATGACTAGGAAGGAAAAATGTCTATAGCGCACAATGTCCAAAATTCCAATTAATACTACAAAATTTATAGGGTTTAATATTGTGTAACTGCGATGAAATACAAATTATTTTGGTGAGTCAACACAGTAACGAGCATATTTTAAACAAAACTACAAAATAATTTAACAAAGTTGTGTAGTAGTAACTACAAAGTATAAATGTAGTATAAGTACCCGACTATCCTCAAATTATATTTTTTTCATTAACACTACCGTCAAATTAATATGTTTTCAATAACTTGTCATGTCATTGAAAAACAATCAAATTTCATGTCTGTTAAATAAATGATGCAATAATATTTAGAAATAATATAATGAATTTTATTTTAATTTAATTATTTCTTTTTGAAGGAAATATACAACTCAATATTCTGTGAATATATAAAGCATCTTCCTGTGCCGTTATTAATATCGAGCAAAAAAATCACGTTTCTTGTATGGGAGCCCCCGTAAATATCCATTTTATTTTAATTTAATTATTTATTTTTAAAGTGAATATTTGACCAAATATTTGTGAATATTTCAAGCAACTACCTGTCACCATTATTAATACCAAGCGAAAAACGGCTATAAATTCAGATTTGTTAAATAGGAGCTCCCCTTAAATATTTTTTCTCTGTTTTTATAGGGGTACTAGCAATACATCTGTGAAAATTTCAACGTTCTAGTTATAACAGTTCATGAGATACAGCTTGGTGAGGTCTGCTCTAAGTTGAGTCGCTCATGCTTTGCTCTTCGACGGCTCGCGAGCACCGCCACCCGCGACGTTGTGCGCTCGTGTTACTTTGCTACGGTGCACAGCAATCTAACTTACGGGCTGGAACTGTGGGGTCGAGCCGCGGAGATCAACAGAGCGTTCGTCATGCAGAAGCGGGCTGTACGAGCTATTTTTGGTGCTTCGGATGACGTTTCGTGCGTAGGTTTTTTCAGAGAGTTACAGATTCTCCCATTGCCTTGTGAGGTAATCTACCAGCTAGCTCTATTTACACATACTCATTTGTCCTCATATAAAAAGAGAGGAGTGAACACATCCCGCGACCTGAGGAGTAATAAAAGGCGTAACCAGCTGGTGACGCCCTCTCATAAGCTCGCGAGGTCGGAGGGGTCAGTCCTGCGATTTACAATAGAATACCCGGTCAAGTGCGAGATGCACCTTCCGCCGTGTCTTTTAAAACTAAACTAAGGAACTGGCTCCAAACCGAGCTATTCTATGATATTAAAGAGTTCTTGAAATTACCAGAAATTATAACTGATTGACTTTTGTTATTAGATATATTAATATCGAATTTATATTTTGACATTTAATTATTATTCTCGATAGATGTCCGATAATATAATGACATTTAATTATTATTTTCGATAGTTTTTCGATTTTTGACATGTAACTATGGTACTATGGAAATTAACGTGGTTTTCACACATTTTATACAATTTATAACGGGAATGAACTCACGTGTGGGGATAGTCGTAACGACTATAGTTTCGGTCGCATTCGGCGACCTTTCTCAAGTTGGCGAGTGCTAGCACGCGGAGCCGTCTCGCAATGCACTGCGGGCTGCGGCGCGTAGCGCTCGCGATGACAGCGGTTGCGGTGGTGGGGCGGGGGCGGGTAGAGAGGATTGTTTTGTCGGCGCGCACTGAATATCCTCTTCGTCGGTATCCTGGTATACGTCGGGGATACTCCAGCACACTGAACTCACTATGTCTCCACCAGTTCCACGGTTAAGTCCTTTGGATCCCTGAAGACACGGTTTCCACGTCGGTGGCAGTATCCATCCCCCGTCTCTGTTGAAGTTAGGGCGTCTGCTAATCTCAATAGCCTCCCTAACTTTACGGGGCACGAAAAACTTCTCTCGCGCTAGCACCTTCGCTCTATCAAATCTGATGAAGTGCTGTGCATCGGAATCGAGAGTGTGTTCTACCACCGCGGAACCATTCCTATCCAAGTTTTTCATTGAACGTATATGCTCCGTGAGCCTGGTAGAAACATTTCTTCTTGTCTCTCCGACGTAACACTTCCCGCAATCGCACGGGATCATGTAGACACCGGGGACACCCAAAGGGTCTCTATCTTTAGGAGAACGTAGCAACTGTCTTAGTTGTCCCGGAGGACGGAAAATGGTCTTAATGCTATACCTTCGGCGTAATAAATTACCAATTCTGTCCGTCACTCCTTTAATATATGGCAAATACGTTGCTACTCTCTCAACCGATGCCGGACGTGTCCTTGGAGATGCGTTTGCCAGCCGCCAGCTCTGTTTCCACTTGTAGCCATTACTGCTCAGCACACTTTTGATATGTTCGAGCTCAGTATCCAGGTATTCAAAATTACACAATTTTAGTGCTCTATTTATCAGTGTCCGTGGTACCGAGGTCAAGTGCGCTGGATGGTGGTGCGAATCTGCGCACAGGTATCTATCCGTGTGTGTTGGTTTACGGTATACCGTGTGGGAAAGTCGGCTGTTAGAGTCTCGTTTCACCAACACATCTAGAAATGGTAGAGCTCCGTTGCGTTCGCGTTCTACCGTTACAGTAATGTTCGCATGTACACTGTTTAAATGCGACAGTAGCGGATCTATTCCATCTTTCTGTACTATGGCAAACACATCGTCCACATAACGCCACCAGTGTCTCGGTTTATATGAAGTGGTTAACAAGGCAGCTTCTTCAAACCACTCCATAAAGATGTTCGCTGCCACTGGAGCCAAAGGAGAACCCATCGCAACTCCGTCAATCTGCAGAAAGTAGTCCCCCTTCCATACCATGTCGAGTGGATACTTGGTATGGAAGGGGGACTACTTTCTGGCGGCTGGCAAACGCATCTCCAAGGACACGTCCGGCATCGGTTGAGAGAGTAGCAACGTATTTGCCATATATTAAAGGAGTGACGGACAGAATTGGTAATTTATTACGCCGAAGGTATAGCATTAAGACCATTTTCCGTCCTCCGGGACAACTAAGACAGTTGCTACGTTCTCCTAAAGATAGAGACCCTTTGGGTGTCCCCGGTGTCTACATGATCCCGTGCGATTGCGGGAAGTGTTACGTCGGAGAGACAAGAAGAAATGTTTCTACCAGGCTCACGGAGCATATACGTTCAATGAAAAACTTGGATAGGAATGGTTCCGCGGTGGTAGAACACACTCTCGATTCCGATGCACAGCACTTCATCAGATTTGATAGAGCGAAGGTGCTAGCGCGAGAGAAGTTTTTCGTGCCCCGTTAAGTTAGGGAGGCTATTGAGATTAGCAGACGCCCTAACTTCAACAGAGACGGGGGATGGATACTGCCACCGACGTGGAAACCGTGTCTTCAGGGATCCAAAGGACTTAACCGTGGAACTGGTGGAGACATAGTGAGTTCAGTGTGCTGGAGTATCCCCGACGTATACCAGGATACCGACGAAGAGGATATTCAGTGCGCGCCGACAAAACAATCCTCTCTACCCGCCCCCGCCCCACCACCGCAACCGCTGTCATCGCGAGCGCTACGCGCCGCAGCCCGCAGTGCATTGCGAGACGGCTCCGCGTGCTAGCACTCGCCAACTTGAGAAAGGTCGCCGAATGCGACCGAAACTATAGTCGTTACGACTATCCCCACACGTGAGTTCATTCCCGTTATATATTGTATAAAATATGTAACTATGGTGTTATCAATAAAATATTTGTATTTGTATTTGTGACACACAGACAGACAGCAGAGTCCCGTTTTACCCTTTGGGTGCGGAACCCTAAAAATTAAGGAATAACATAATTATTATGAAAGATACTAGGAAAAAAATATAGTTTTACTAGTATACATAGCCTTAAGTGTGTTGTTTCATATCGCGTATGTAGATGGCACTGTTAATTTTCGTATCGGAAGTATTGTACCAGCCTTTTTTAATAGTCCACTGCAGGACGTAGGCCTACCCACGAAGGGTGATTGGGCCATATCCACCACACCACGGGCTTTTCGGTGAAGGAAAACATCGTTAGGCAACCTGCATGCGTCCGTAGAAGAAATTCGACGGCGTATGTGAATCCACCATCGGAAGTATAGATGACGCATAAGGTTTTAAAATACAAATAGCTGTAATCGAGCACAAATACAAGCCATGGAAGTTAATTTAACAGAAGAAATAAAATACGTAGGACGTTTTGCTCTATAGACATTTTGCTTCCTAGTCATTATGCGCTTTGCAAATTTTTTTTTTCGTAGTCATTGTGCGCCTTGGACGTAATGCTCTTTGAACAATTTGCTCTTTGTACAATTTGCGCCCCGGTTGTCATTATGCGCTTTTGTCATTGTGCGACTAAACGGAAAATAATTTCTCTATGATATTATGATTAATATTATTATCACAGCTGGTCCAATGATTAAATAGGGTGAAATGGCCAGTTTGCCGACCACCACCGGTTCACGACCGTTTAGTCGCAAAATGACAGAAGCGCAAAATGACAACCGGGGCGCATATTGTCCATAGAGCAAAATGTTCAAAAATAATTACGTCCAAGGCGCACAAATGACTAGGAAGCAAAATGTCCAGAGCGCACAATGTCCAAAATTCCAATGAATACTACAAAATTTAAGGGTTTAATATTGTGTTATAACTACGATGATATACAAATTATTTTGGTGAGTCAACACAGTAACGAGCATATTTTAAACAAAACTACTAAAGATTTTACAAAGTTGTGTGGTAACTACAAAGTATAAATGTAGTATAAGTACCCGACTATTCTCAAATTATATTTTTTTCAATAACACTACCGTCAAATTAATATATTTATAAACGAAAAACGGCTCGGCTATAAATTCAGATTTGTTAAATGGAAGCTCCCCTTAAATATGTTTTCTCTGTTTTTAGTATTTGTTGTTATAGGGGCAACAGCAATATATCTGTGAAAATTACAACGTCCTAGCTATAACAGTTCATGATATACAGCTTGGTGACAGACAGACAGACGGACAGCAGAGTCTTAGTAATAGGGTCCCGTTTTACCCTTTGGGTACGGAACCCTAAAAATTAAGGAATAATATAATTATTATGAAAGATACCAGGAAAAAAAATTGGTTTTACTAGTACACTTAGCTTAAGTTTGTTGTTTCATATCGCGTATGTAGATGGCATTGTTAAGCTTCGTATAGATGGCGCATAAGGTTTTAAAATACAAATAGCTGTACTCGAACACCAAAACAAGTCATGGAAGTTGATTTAACAGAATAAATAAAATAGACATTTTGCTACCTAGTCATTGTGCGCTTTGCACATTTTTTCTTCCTAGTCATTGTGTGCCTTGGACGTAATGCTCTTTGAACATTTTGCTCTTTGTACAATTTGCGCCCCGGTTGTCATATCGCGCTTTTGTCATTTTGCGACTAAACCGTTCACGACCACTTTTTCATAAAACCACTATAAATAGTTAAATAAAAGCGCGCCAACGTTTGTTTTGGTTTTTGAACGATAATTTAGTCTATCGTTTCCCCTCCGCGACACTGTGATTTGTCTTCTGATACGTGATGCACTGCAATGAGCTTGTGAACCAGACCCATAGTGGACGTGTCGGAATTGGTTGCACAAATTTACGAAAAAAAAATAGTGAGAGGACACTTTTTCAACCGCAAGTAAAACAAGTTTTTGTCGAGATTCACGCATCCAAATGTAGCTTGGAATGTTTAGAAAAACACGTTTTTACCCCTAAAGGGTAATTTTAATGTAAAATATGCGCTTTTAATTAAAATAATAGGTGTTCGGCAAACTAACCTACTAAAATTGTGTATGCATCATTTCACGACCACATGGTCGGCAAATGACTATTTCCCATCGATCTTGTTCATAAATTTTCTAACTGATACTTCATGGTACGGCATTTTAGTCTTTGTCATTTTGATTTTTAGGACGTGGTTTAAGTACACTTCAGAATGCGACCAGCAAAATGTGTTGATTACCATAAAATATAAAGCATTATTTCGTTGGTCGGCAATCGGTCAGCTAACGACCACGTATCTTATGCCATACAAAAAATACTAAATAACTATTATTTAAATTACTAAATAATTGTGAATAGATGATAAATAAATATTATTAAAATAATTGAATAAATAAGATTAGATAACTAAAATTAAATGTCATTCAAACATAATTATTTGATGCTGTTATTATTTACGACCCTAAGAACATGCACTACGGCTCTTTTTTCAATGGCTTTTGAGTGGACGTCAACTAACGAAAATGTCGGACGCAAACTGACTACATGTGGTCGGGAACTAAAAAAATAGCACATTTTGATAAATCATTATTTATTTTATACTTACTAACATAAAATACAGAAAAACTTAAGTTTTTTCAATTATTTAAGGTTTTTTCTAAACTTCTGAGTATTATTTGAATCAAAACATTATCATTGTAGTGAATAATGTCACTTCAAAGATTACTAACTAGTCCACTAAGTGGTCGTGAACTGGCTGTTTCACCCTACCAGGTGTTCAGGATATTTAAATGCACTATAGTTTCATAACCGCTGAGAACTGCCGACAGTGTTATGTTTGCCTTTGCACTCATCTTGGCGAAATGAAATCCAATAACTAAGGATCGTTTTTTATCCAATATATTATATCGCATTCGTGTCGATAACGCAGTTCCCACGTTTCTTGGTAGAGGACCAGGGGCATGTATATAAAAGTTACTCTCTGACCAGGGGTTGCGAACATATTTTGACCAGATTCGTACCCCATGGGCCTCGTTGTAGGGTTGATTATTGATAATACTAATTTAGTTGTTTTAGAATTCATATTGTTGTTTAGTTTTTGTTTGTTAAAAACAGTGGCGTTGAATTTATATGTGAAATGGAACTGTTGTAGTCGTCTCCATCGATATCAAGACCATAAGCCCAATCACAGAGGCGCCATCGTAATTATAATAGCTAACTAGCATATTTCTGTTACTCTTTCACTTTAAGCATTCGATAGAGAGAACGTTTTTTACGTTGCTATTAAATTTACGATGGCGCCTCTATAATTGGAGCTTGGGTAAAATTGATAGGTAGGTACTTAACTTAACTTAGGCTATTTTCAACAATCTAATATTTGATTGATGACTTCCATAAAAAAGGCAATACGGCATAATTATATAAAAACCACGCTGCAAAATATTACCAAGAAGGTGTACGACCCGGTCGTTGCTTGAAAGCGAACTGATAGCGGAAACATATTACTCGAGCGTTTAGTATTACTGAACTTGGCGTCACAAGCGTGTTCGGCGAGGCGCTGTCTGGGAAGTCTGTGGAGCAAAACTATTATTCGTCTAAGGTTGGTTGTCTCTGCGGTACTGCGACCCTAGTTCTCAGCGGTTATGGAACTTACTATACATAGGTAGTTAGTTTTTAGTGTAAAAATACAAATATTAATAGATCATCTCACTCCGTCTGTAGTTGTACGGGGTGAGATGTTCCAACATTTTGCCCACTGTACCACTGATTGTATACCGAAAAATAGATGTCAATATTATTGTATTTTAAGTTTTCTGTTTAAAAAACCAGGCAGAGATTTAGACAGAGGTCAGATGTTGTTGCTCTAAATTATACAATTTCCAGGTAACTCTCCGTGATTCAATATCGCGATTCATGGCGTACGTGCACACGTCTGTCAACACGATATCTAAAGCGTATTTGGCAAATGAGCGGAGGTACAACTACACTACGCCAAAAAGTTATCTCGAGCAGATCAGCTTGTACGCTAAACTGGTCAATATGAAGACAGACGAGCTGAGGGCTAAAATTGAAAGGTTTGTAGAGACAGCTTTTTACAACTATCATAGATGCCCAGATATTTTTTTATTGCTAACGCGATAATATTATTTTTTTACCGGATACACTTCGGAGAGTGCGCCCAGGAGTTGCACAATCTGGTCCTCCCTGCCCCTTTCTTCTATCGTACGGCTAGACAGACGCGACCAAAGCGCCACCCTTTTATTGTGGACATTCCGCGCGTTAGAACCAAGCGTTTCCTCATACGAACAGCCGGAATGTGGAACGCTTTGCCTGGGTCTGTCTTCCCGTTAAAGTACAACGTGGGTGTCTTCAAATCCCGAGTAAATAGGTATCTTCTAGGTAAGCGTGCTATACCCTAGACCGCACATCTGCTTAACATCAGGCAGTGTGTAGTCAAACGCGAACATGTACGAAAAAACAAAAAAACGCCATGACATATACATAAACAATAACAAATTGAAACTATAAAAGACAGAACTAGCTTGACTATTCGGTTTAGGTATCAAAAAAAATACTGCTTAGAAGGGCATTTCTGTAGTTCTATGTCTCCATCTGTTTCTGTTAGTGTTTTCTTTATCAATCCGATATTTTATTCAGTTTAATGTTATAATGGTGATTTAATTTTACTATATCTGTTCTACGGTTGTCAATCCATGATTTATCCAACCGTATTCTTATTCGATGTGGGGACGATAAGCCCTTCACTTTTTGTGCATTATTGTTGTTTATTTATATAAAAAGAAATATTGGGGAACATCTTACGCACGGTGGTTACGCACCGACCCCAAACTAAGCAAAGCTTGTGATATAATGGCTGCCAGAGACTGATATATGTACTACATATACAAATAATTTAACCGAAGAGCAACTCGACAAGCTTGAACGTTTCCAAAATTTTTGTATTCGGTTCATATTTGGCCTTCGCAAGTATGACCACGTCTCAGAATTTCGCTAAAAGCTCAAATAGTGACCTATCCGCCTTCGCCGTAATAGTCATATCCTTGTCCTCATTATTAAATCCTATTTGTTCCTTCTACTCCTTTGTATCTGAAAGAGCGATTTGAATTTATTCAAGGTCACTCCAATTCTTTAAGATCCTCTCGTGCTGAAACTAGAATTCAAAGCCTCTACCCACTCCAACCTTTCCTATAACTCCTTTACTTTACGAGCTGTCCTGCTGTGGAACGAACTGCCTGTTGTTATTAGAGCTTCCATATTTAAAAATCTTGTTTATCAACATTATCTTTCCTTATCTTAGCTAAAATTGGTATATATTTGTATATGTATTTAGGTATTAATATATACGTATTTATGTTTATAAGATGTATCATTATTTGTGTATATTTTTAATTATAGTATCTGTAGGTTTCTTTTCTGTACTGCTATTATTTATTTCAATGTATATTGTGTAGTTTCTGTACTGTGTTTCTGTGTACAATAAAGATATATTTATTTTATTTTATACATATTTTTATAAACATAGTACAATGTGTTTGTTTACCGGTGTCGAAGCCTTAAGCGGTGACATATATGGCAAATTTTGAACAACTTTTACTATGGGACCAATCTGTGAAAACGTAAAAAAAACTGTTGTTCCATACGATTTTTTATAGAATTCCGACAAAAAATATGGGAAAGCTGTTTCTTTTTGCGTTTTCTGAGTTGGCCCCACAGTAAAAGTTATTCAAAATTTGCCATATATGTCATCGCTTAAGGATCCGACACCGGTAGACAAACACGTTGAATAGATAGTACCTAAATAACACACAGAGCAACCATCAATGTTCATCGCATAAATGCTTGCCCTGGGTGGGGATCGCACCCACGCTTCTTTGGTCCAGAAGTCAGGGTCACCTTCGCACCTCTATTCCCACTACTATGAACTAGTGGAGATTCCACCGAGGCAGTCAAAGAGATTATAAAGATAGTTAAAGAGTTTTGTATATTCCAGATTGGAGAACGGTCTCGAGAAACTGAGAAGCACGGCCAGCCAGGTGGACGAGCTGAAAGCTAAGCTGGCCATACAGGAAGTAGAGCTGCAGCAGAAGAACGAAGCGGCAGACAAACTCATCGAGATGGTCGGCGTTGAGACCGCTAAAGTGCAGAGCGAGAAAGCTTTGGGTAAGTTACGGGTGCGAAAATATGTCTAAAACGTTCTTTTGCGTACCTACTGCTACGACTACTAAAAATAGAAAAATAAATTTTTGGAAGTAGCTTAATAAGCAATACTTACGCAAGGTGTTGTCTGTAGGTATGTATTTTTTGTGTCTGTTCATCGCTGTTTTCGCCAATTGTGCACAGACAAACACACTGAACAGATTTAAAAAAGTCTTTTATTTCGATGTGGTTTCGGCGGAGCTGTTTATGAAAAATCAATAATTAATGTAAAAATTACTACATGGATGACACACGGATTCGTACGAACTATTCGAATTCTATACTATATGGTTGAAGTCTCTCACTATGGGCCTTATCAGTAAGCTCCAAGTAGCCCAACGAGCTATGGAGAGGGCTATGCTCGGAGTCTCTCTGCGGGATCGAATCAGGAATGAGGAGATCCGTAGAAGAACCAAGGTTACCGACATAGCCCAACGGATTAGCAAGTTGAAATGGCAATGGGCAGGGCACATAGCGCGGGGGACTGATGACCGGTGGAGTCGAAAAGTTCTCGAGTGGAGACCACGTACCGGCAAGCGCAGCGTAGGACGTACACCCACAAGGTGGACGGATGACCTCATTAAGACCGGAGGATCGCGCTGGATGTAAGCCGCTATCAACCGGTCTTATTGGAGACCCATAGGGGAGGCCTATGTCCAGCAGTGGACGTCCTTTGGCTGATGGATGGATGGATGGATGATGGTTGAAGTCGGTTTTGCCATTTTTGGCGAAAAATAATTATTTCCGAAAACGTTTGAAGTGTTCGGTAACGGCATAATCTATCAAAAAACCTTTCATTTTATTAATTTAAAATTTTGACCGCACTAATAGTTAAATAAGTCTAAGGCAAGACGTGCGAAAAGCCATTTTCGAGTAGCGTACACCCAATGTGTGCGATTGTATCTAGCCATACTGAGATATTGGAGGAAGCCTATGTTCATCAGTGGACGTCCTATGGCTGATGAATGTATATACTCGGAACAAGAATTTTGACATTTTATCCTTACTCTAGCCGACGAGGAGGAAGAAAAAGTAGCAGTCATAGCCGAAGAGGTGTCTAAAAAGCAAAAGGACTGCGAGGAGGACCTTATCAAAGCTGAGCCAGCCTTAGTCGCGGCGCAAGAGGCTCTAAACACTCTTAACAAAGCAAACCTGACAGAGTTGAAGTCATTTGGGTCTCCGCCCGGCGCTGTCACTAACGTCACCGCTGCGGTCATGGTGCTGCTCGCTCCGGGGGGGAAAATACCTAAGGACAGGAGCTGGAAGGCAGCTAAAGTACGTACCTATATCCTAACCATCGACTTGGCATTTTTTAGGGTTCCGTACCTCAAACGGAAAAAATGGAACCCTTATAGGATCACTTTGTTGTCCGTCTGTCCGTCTGTGTATGTCAAGACTCCTTATCTCGGGAACACGTAAAGATAGCAAGTTGAAATTTAAACTGTATACGTATAATATGTATGGTTTCTTGCAGTAGTATAAAAGAAAAACTTCTCAGTTATTGTTTAAAAAAGTTAAGAGCTATTTATGTCGCAAAAAACCGCATATTTCGATACTCACAAAAATCAAAACCTACAGGGTACTTCCCATTGACATAGAACTATGAAATTTGGCGAAAAGCATTGTCTCAGAGTAAACATATAGGAATAAATCTGAAAACTGTACGTTTTTATTTCAATCACAAAAAAATAGGGACTCAAAATTCACAAAATATGGGTTCAAAATTCAAAGTGAGTAAATCGTATCATGTAAGCTATCATATAAAAGAACTTCATTAGCACATGCTAAAACAGGTTCTTAATTATTTTAATATTGTGTTTGTACGGAACCCTCGATGCGCGAGCCTGACTCGCACTTGTCCGGTTTTTTCTTTTTGATCCTAACTTAGTATGTAATGTTGTCATTTCTTTGATTAGCTATTAACATTTTCATTCACCAGTCTACATTGTAAGAAGAGCACCGCTCTCCAAAATACACGCTATGCTTAGTTTGGAGATCCGCAGCTACCTATCTTTCTATAAATGTTGATAAGCAAATGAATTTCGCTAAGAGCTTGCATCGGCGATTCGCCTTATTAAGTCCTAAGTAATATTATAAATCCGAAAATGTGTTTGTTACTTTTAACGCAGCAATAAAGACTTGATTTTTTGCATGGATTTGCATGAATAGACTCCCATTATCCCAGAAAAACAGATGATTCCTATGGGATAGCATAAAACCTAAATACCACGCGGGCGAAGCGGCAAGCAATAACTAGTACTTAATAATGGGTACAGAATATCGGAGTTGTTAGCACCTGAGGGGAGATACCTAAAGACAGGGCTGGCGAACTTCCCGTCCTTAGGTATCTCTCCACCAGGAGCCTACAAGCGATTCCACAAGCTCTACTACACTATAATTTATGTTACACAAGAAGTCGCCAATGACGTCACGTGCAGCAATACCCATTGATATCCCAATGTAAGGCAGGTATGCTTAGTATGATATATCCTGTTACGCACCTAAAACCTGATTTCTGTGCTCACTCTATAGTACGTTCAGTAAGTAATTAAGTTCGTATAGCCCTGGCTAGCTATAGTACGTTTATATAGTAGTTTATAAGTATCCCAGGATGCTATATGACTAATTTACTCTACCAGATGTTTAATTGTCCACAAATGAATATAGGCCTACCCTTGAAGAACAATACAACGACGACGGCATTGGCCACGATATGCAGGTTAGGTACTGATTTTACACTCCCATTTTTAGTTTGTTTTAAGTCATTCTATTTCTGCAGGTGGTGATGGCAAAAGTGGATGTGTTTTTGGAATGTCTCATCAATTACGACAAGGAAAATATACACCCAGACGTCATCAAAGCTATCCAACCGTATCTCAAGGACCCAGAGTTTGAACCAGGTACTTATATAAAATTATATCATTGGAATTATACCTTCCAAATCCTTGCTCCCATGCGCTTGCAATAACAACTCAACGTATACTAAGAGATATCGTTTACTATGAGCATTTTTACTTACATTTTTTTCGGCAAATGAGAAGATCATCATTTTGTCTTGTTGTCTCCTAGCTATAGGTATATCTCACTTGGTGGTGGGGTCAGCCTTCATCACTTTCTTCCTCCACTTCAGTCCTCAATATTATTAGAATTTATATAAAATTTGCTTACAAAGCCAGTCAAAAACCGAGTTCCACGACAATTTCTGCCTGCCCCCCTTTTTTCGCGAGATACCTAAGACAGCAAGAAATCTTTTCAAGATATCCGGCTGCTTCGGGGTACAGCCGAAATATGTGTAATTGCATTTAGCTTTCTTAAAATTGTTACATTAACGTAACACCTTTCAAACCTTTGATTTGTAGAAT
The DNA here is from genome assembly GCA_949316475.1 of Hypomecis punctinalis. NCBI lineage: Eukaryota > Metazoa > Arthropoda > Insecta > Lepidoptera > Geometridae > Hypomecis > Hypomecis punctinalis. The sequence goes on from OX438798.1 coordinate 6,186,442, forward strand.
TCGTGCGTTCAAAGTCTGGTGCCGCGGCCGGGCTTTGCGCCTGGGTTATCAACATCATCAAGTTCTACGAAGTATTCTGCGACGTGGAGCCCAAGAGAAAGGCTTTGGCTGCCGCTAACGCTGAGCTCGCCGCTGCTACTGAGAAGCTTAGGGCTATCAAGGCTAAAGTCAACGTAAGTATCGCCTTTTATAGTCAATTCGGTGTGACATATCTGTGTTTGAAATTTGCTCAAGTAGGAGTTCTTGATTGATACCTCGAATTGTATACTTATTTACGTACTTAAATAAGTTCTATCTTTATCAGCGCTTAATAGTCTGCTATTGAACATAGACCTACTCTGACCTACCCTTATGGGTAGTGAATTTCTTCTTTGGACGTATGTAGTTTTGCTTTCACCAAAAAGCCAGAGGATAAGATTTGTGCTTTTGCGACCATTTTTTTATTATTTTGAGCCAACACAGTTTCCACATTGCCTTATAATCATTACAGTCTCTGGAAGAGAAGTTAGCCGGTCTTACAGCCGACTTTGAGAAGGCTGTCGGTGAGAAGATGAAGTGCCAGCAGGAGGCCGACGCCACTAACAGAACTATTCAGCTCGCCAACCGACTCGTTAATGGTCTAGCCAGCGAGAACGTCCGATGGGCTGAAGCTGTCTCTAAGTATGCACAGCTTTGTCTTACGCTGTTTTAGCCGTCGAGTTTAAGGCACTTAAAACGATTAGGGCGATTAAACGTCATCGTTTTTTTTCTTTTGGGATTTTGGATTTAGGTTCTCTGCTAAATTAGGAAATTTAAAAACGAAAAGTACTACAAAACGTACGTAATTTTATGATAAACAAACACATGATTTTGTTTTTGCAAATTCACATGGAATTCACAAATTTAGAACTAAACAAAACTGTTAAAATTGGCACAGTTATGACAGAGGATATTGGCCAGCAAAGGGACTCGTATGGATAAGAGCAACACGATACAACATTTTTTTAAAACAATCATGAAATTTCAATATCAGATACTACTTACTTAAACCTTTTAACATACATACATAAATTAAATCGACAAATTATATTTACAGCTTCATGCAACAAAGTACAACTCTACCAGGCGACGTTTTGCTCGTGTGTGCGTTCATTTCATATGTAGGCTGTTTTACGAAGCAATATCGTTTGGACTTGCTGCACAAAAACTGGCTTGTTTTTCTCAAGACTTTGGAGGTACAGCTTTTTACATTATATTTTTTATTCGGTGTGGAAGCGATAAGTCCCACACCTACGTTTTGCATGAGATGTTTTGGGTATTTTTGGATACCAACCCAGTTCATTTATTTTAAATGACGGAGCGTGGCTCTGGGTCGCTGGTGCAACTGCTGTTTGTTCACAGATTTATTCTACGTTATCATAGTGTTCACCTTTTATACTACCTTTTATTTATTATAATACCAACTCTAATATTGCATTTCATTAAAATGTATGGATCAGCTGCTCTTGGTTGGTCCCATAGTCAAATGGTTCTAATGAGTACCAATTTTTTTTAACTATGTCTGTCGTACAAAGGTTCACCCGTGTACTTAGCATCTTTGTTGTTTACTAATAGTAGGTACAGCATGAAAGGACATTTTTTTTGTTCTTGACTGATCCATTTCTTCTTTTTTCCATTTCTTCTTCCTATTATTTCCATTTCTTCTTGTAATCCTAAAGCTTAGGAGAAATAATGCTTTTCTTTACAGCCTCCAGTACCAATAACAGAAGGGCTGGATCCTTTGACAATGCTTACGGACGATACTACGATAGCAATGTGGCAGAACGAAGGATTACCTTCAGACAGGATGAGTACAGAAAACGCCACTATACTTTCTAACTCGGACCGGTGGCCCCTTATGATTGATCCGCAGGTAGGTCCAAATCCCGATAGTGAAATTTGAAATCCGATAGGAAAGAAAGATTTTCGGATAAAATCTTTCGTAGAGTTGACAGGGCTCTTTATAAAATTGTCTTAGAGATTTATTGAATAAGATTTTTGAAGATGACAATATTTATTATGATAAAGAAATTTTATCCCATCACAATTGCCAATTCACATTTTTTTTAAATAGGTACCTACTACCTACGTAGGAAAATTGGTATCTTGATTTTTCTTGAAAGTGAAACCTTAAATTTAACTGCCCCAAATGGCTCAAGTAACAGATAGGGGCATATTACCTAGTCAGGTCATAAGTATTGTCACACAGTAAAAACTTTTAATTTAGAATGCTGGCCATAAAAAAGTTTATTGAATTCGAATTTCGAATTGTTCATGAAAATAAAAATGTAAGCTTTTTAGAATTTTACTCATTTTTAAATATGGAGTGGACGCTTAAAGAAGACCGTGTTGCAGGTATTTCGTTGCATCGTTGCGGTTACGAGCCAATTCAAATTTTTGACATACTGAAAAATTTGAATTTAACCAAAAGATTCGTTTATCGTACCATCAAACGATACAATGAAGACTCTAGTGTAGATGACAGGTCAAGAAGTGGTCGCCCTCGGTCTATTAGGACTCCAGTAGTGATAAAAGCTGTGAAGGCGCGAATTCAAAGAAATCCCAAACGTAAGCAGAAACTGTTGGCCCTTCATATGGGGTTAAACAGAACCACGGTGAAAAGGGTGTTAAATGAAGACTTAGGGCTTCGGGCATATCGAAGAAAAACAAAACATCGTTTAAATGCTCGTCTAATGGACCTGAGACTGAAGACATGCCGCACTTTGCTGAAGCGGTACGCGGGAAAAAAATATCGGGAAATTCTTTTTTCGGATGAAAAATTTTTTACCGTTTTTTTTAAGAGAGCTACAACAAACATAATGATAAGGTGTACGCACACAGTAGTGAAGAAGCGAGAAACCGTATTCCGCGTGTCCAACGAGGTCATTTTCCATCCTCGCTCATGGTATGGTTGGGAGTTTCTTATTGGGGCTTAACAGAGATACATTTTTGTGAGAAAGGTGTAAAAACGACGGTGTACAGTTGTGTATCAAAATACAGTCCTGACGAACCTTGTGGAACCTGTTTCTCATACCATGTTCAATAACAGGCACTGTGTATTCCAACAAGATTCGGCGCCAGCTCATAGAGCGAAGAGCACACAAGACTGGCTGGCGGCGCGTGAAATCGACTTCATCCGGCACGAAGACTGGCCCTCCTCCAGTCCAGATTTGAGTCCGTTAGATTACAAGATATGGCAACACTTGGAGGAAAAGGCGTGCTCAAAGCCTCATCCCAATTTGGAGTCACTCAAGACATCCTTGATTAAGGCAGCCGCCGATATTGACATGGACCTCGTTCGTGCTGCGATAGACGACTATGGCCGCGCAGATTGAAGGCCTGTATTCAAAATCACGGAGGTCATTTTGAATAAACTTTATTGTCATAAGAATCTATGTTTTGTTAAATTCATTTTGGTATATAAATGGTTATATAATCAATAAACTTGTTTCAATTATTTTATATTAAACATGTGACAGAATTTATGATCTGACTGTGTATATCCAGTAGTAGATTTAAAAAAAGCTGTAGCTAAATTTTGTTGAGCAAATCGGAAATAAACTGACTCATAGAACTTATTTTAATAGTTACAAGGCGTAAAATGGATTAAGCAAAAGTACGGCGACAAGCTGCAAGTGATTCGACTTGGACAAAAGGCCTACTTGGACAACATAGAGAAAGCTATCATTAAAGGAGCGACAGTTCTGTTTGAGAACATCGGAGAAACTGTGGACCCCGTGCTCGACCCTCTCTTGGGGAGGACGTTGATTAAAAAGGGCAGGTTGGTGATTCTGTATAAAAACAAGCGCGTAAAGCGCTTTCACGTGCTCTTTGTTTTTAAGAAATTGTGTGAAATATATTTATTTTTCAAATAAAATAACTCAACTCGGTTTATAATTCATTTTAAAGTAATTTTACATTTATCATACATTTCCCCCAACGAAATTCACGGAAATAAAAAATTCATACCGCGTTACGTTACGTTTTGTCGATAGAGAATCAGGCCTCAGGTTAGTTATCGTTCTATGTACTTATATACATTTTTTTTCTTCATCTATGCTGTCTCACGTCACACTGCTGGGCAAAGGTCTTTCCCACTTCCTTCCATAATATGTCTTCTCATTTCGTAGCCACTTCTTGCCAACCTACTCAGAAAGTGTCAAGTCAAGTGCGAGCGTTTTCTAGGCCTTCCCTGACCTCTGCCCTCAGGTACCTATTGTGTGACGATGATTCATGACACGTGTGAATATAAAAATTCTATAATCGTCATCATAATGTTAGATACGGCTCCTTGGAAGCGGTTTGCATTGCCTTTTTCCTGCAATCTTGTTTAAATTAGTTTTTGTAATTTACTGTATGAATAAACCGGTAGTCGATGCTATATTTGTCTCATTCGTATGTTTTTTTCCGTTCTTTTTGCACATATCCAGAAAATAGGACATAATGTTATCTCAAATGTTACTTAGATTATACGATAACAAGCCAATTTTATTGATTGATTTGTAGTTACATCTTTACTATTTTATTGATGGATAGTTTTAAGGGTAAATAATTAAGTGTTATTGAAAACTGACATTTCAATGAAATAACATTCTATTTTTTTATTTCGTATAGGTTGGCGTTTGACTACACACTGCCTGATGTTGAGCAGATGTGCGGTCTAGGGTGTAGCACGCTTACCTATAGAAGATACCTATTAACTCGGGATTTGAAGACACTCACGTTGTACTAATAATGATTTTTAATCTTATACATTGTTTAGAGCTATCAAAATAGGCGACAAAGAAATAGAGTACAGTCCAAACTTCCGACTCATCCTGCACACGAAGCTCGCGAATCCTCACTACAAGCCTGAGATGCAGGCTCAGACTACGCTGGTCAACTTCACCGTCACACGCGATGGGTTGGAGGACCAGCTGTTGGCAGAAGTAAGCTTAACAGTTCTTCTAGCATTAAAACATTACCAAACTATCAGGCAGGCTGATCAGGCTTTAGTTGGAGGTGATATTGCTAGTCCGGAATTTCCGGAGGCTCACTTTGTGTCCCTGCGGCAGAAGAGTAAAAAAATCTTCATCGTAAAAATCGATGCAGAATGTTTGAAAAGAAATTTCATTTGTAAACTCTTCTTTCCCTGTAAAAGCATAGCGAAATGCCTGATTGCGTCAACGACATCGACTACGAAAAATGAGAAATAAAAAGTACAAAATGATGTTTATTTGTTGTATTTAACTAATGGTACATACTTACTAAAAAAACTTCACTTCGAAGCTCCCCAAAACCCTTGTTTTAAAGGTAGATAATATTTTATGTCATCTAGGAAGATCGTAATGGCTTAATTTTGACCGTAATCTGTGATATATTTTAAAATAAAATAAAGTGCGAGTCGGACTAGCGTACGAAGGATTCCGTACCGTGTTGCACCTTAGCCCCATTTCTCTTGCCGTTGTCAATAGCGAGCAAAACAACTTCCAAAAAAATCATGTTTGTTGTATGGTAACCCCCTTAAATATTTACTTTATTTTATTTTTGGTATTTGTCGTTATATAGCGGCAACAGAAATACATCATCTGTGAAAATTTCAGCTGTCTGGCTATCACGGTTTATGAGATACAGCCCGGTGACAGACAGACGGACATCGGAGTCTTAGTAATAGGGTCCCGTTCTTACCCTTTAGGTACGGAACTCTAAATAACTTCTGTCTTGTCAGGTGGTAAAAGCTGAAAGACCAGATCTAGAAGAGTTGAAAGCAGAGCTCACCAAACAACAGAATCAATTCAAGATCCAGCTGAAATCTCTAGAAGACGACTTATTGTCGCGCCTGTCGTCTGCTGGCGAGAATATTCTCGGTGACACGGCGCTGGTCGAGAACTTGGAGACTACTAAGAAAACTGCTGCAGATATTGAGAGAAAGGTATACAATTGGAAAAATTGTGAATCAGTTGGTTCTATTACATCGAAACAATATTGAATTTGGTGATGTATCAATGCATCCCAATAAAGCGATTTTGGACCAACAAGAAGTTTGAGCAGTAAAGTTGGCAAATGTGATCATAACTTTTCTGTGGTCTTCGATGTTACTATGTGCTAGTACAATGCTATTTGCTATCTGGCTCGTTTTGCAATGTAGTTAGCTGACATCAGATAGATTACCACGCGTCATTTGAAAAAGATATTCAATTATTCACGTTCCTCAAGATATCTATGAAGTATGTCAACCCGGATTTGACCAGTATCATATGTGGCCATCTAAGAACTATGCGTTCATATTTTTTTATAATTTGAAAAGACCCCTGATAAAGCGCGAAGTTGATAAGGCTAATTTTATTTGTAAGGGTTTCCAAAAGACCGGCCTTTTTCTTCTACACTACACTATTAATCTTACAGAATAGGTAACTACAACTTTACTATAGGTAAATTAACTTTTGGTTTAGAATTTTATTGTTATATAATATAACTCATGTTTTTGGTAAGTAAATAAAAATGTTCTTCCTTCTTTTCTTTATTTCTTTAATTTGCCCGTGTTTGTTAAACAGTTGGTAGTTGATACACATCAGATTGTTTCTCCTGTAGGTGGCCGAAGCCAAGATAACGTCTCAGCAGATCGACTTGGCGCGTGAATTCTACCGCCCAGCCGCGGCGCGCGCTTCGTTACTCTACTTCATACTCAACGACCTGAACACCATTAATCCGATCTACCAGTTCTCTTTGAAGGTAAATTATTTACACACCTTGCCTTCCAAATATTCCTTTTGGATACATAGAGGGTATTCACATTAACAGTTTAGCCGTGCGCTAGCAGCGAACGTTGCAAACAGAACACTGAGGCTGAAATAGACTGTGACTTGTACAATGAAGAGTTATTTTATTAGACTAATCAAATAGAGGAAAAATACAAACAAACAAAATACAAACAAATAACCTTAAAACACTTTTAACCATATTCACTTGTCCATTGACTCTGAACTGGTTAATAACTGTATCTCAGAGCCAATGGCTTCTCCTTTTATATTAACAAGCAACAAAAAGTTGTACAAAACAAAAGTAAAATTAAATTTAGAAAAACAATTTAGACTATTTATCGAAACAAGTAAGAGAAAAAATAATATAAAGCATAAATACATTACTCTAATAATCTCAAACAAAAAATAATCTGAATCAAATGATTGGTTTCTGACTGTCGACTCAGTGTGGAAAACGCTTTAGATGAGTTTTCGTGAAGTCACAACCGATGCCCAAAAATAATAAAAATATTATTTTTCCAATTATCACATTTTAGTACAAATAATTAGAATACATAATTTTTTTTCAGGCGTTCAGTGTAGTTTTCCAAAAAGCTATTTCAAAGGCGGAGCCCGCGGAGGAAGTGAGCCAACGGATAAAGAACCTCATTGACTCTATCAGCTTCTCAGTCTATCAGTACACGTCGAGAGGCTTGTTTGAGTGCGATAAGCTTATATTTGCCTCTCAGATGACTTTCCAGGTATTTTCTAGAAATTGATGCGCAATTTTTAAATTAAAAGAAATCTCACTCTGCGATCGCTTTGGCACACTTTTACATCACAACTATCGTTGAAAAACAAGGATATTTCATTATTATTATATACTACGGGACTAATCGCGCACTAAAATTACGAGATAAATAAATACCTCATCATCCCGACGTTTCAGCCGAGTTGCATCGACCGTGGTCACGGGTAGACTCGTCGACGTCGACGGGTAGGGTCGGGTCTACCCCTAACCACGGTCGATGCAACTCGGCCAAAACGTCGGGGTGATGAGGTATTTATTTATCTCGTAATTTTGGTGCGTGATTAGTCCCGTAGTATATAATAATAATGTGTTCAAATCGCGATAGTTTAAAAACAACATAAGGATATTTCACTCTAACAAATCCATTAAAATACATTTTAGGAAGTCTAAAAAGCCACACACTGCTGTGTATAGTTTTCTTTTTTTCTTCTCTACATTTTTACGGTTCTATGCGAGCTTTATACGTTGCCTTCAAATATATTTGAGTAGTTATATCATTTCACTGTCTGCCTCTGTGAATGGAATAATATACCTACTAAGTGTCTTGTTTTAATTTCAGGTTCTTCTTATGAGCGAAGAGATATCCCCAGTGGAGCTAGACTTCTTCCTGCGTTTTCCCGTGAAACCTCACGTGACGAGCCCCGTGGACTTCCTCTCTAACTCCAGCTGGGGAGGCATCTGTTCTCTCGCAGGAAAGGACGAGTTCAGGAACCTCGATAGAGATATCGAAACATCGCCCAAACGGTGGAAGAAGATCGTTGAGCTGGAATGCCCGGAGAGGGAGAAGTTCCCACAGGTTAGAGGTTCTTCTTTTCCGTTGTAGATGCACCGGTAGCGGTAATCTTAAGGTCATTTTTGGCCACTGAATGATTTTTTAATGATTTTGTAAACAATTTCAATGTTAAAATATTTGTAATAACAAAAACAATATTTATGGTGTTATACTGTTTGTAATCTATTTAAGCAATAATTTTGACATAAAATGGACAAAACCGAGTCCACTCATCCGGTGCATCTAAGTACTATAAATAATTTGCCACCAACTCCGCATCAAAAACTACTTATATTCTACTCGGTGACTTTTCAGGAATGGAAGAACAAAACTGCACTACAAAGATTGTGCATGTTGAGAGCTCTTAGGCCAGATCGAATGACTTATGCAGTAGCGTAAGTACATAACATAAGATTATGATAACTCTAGTTACTGGCATGACTTATATTTTTACTGAAAATATAACACCTTCCAGGGCATACATTGAAGAAAAAATGGGTGCCAAGTATGTAGAAAACCGCACAGTAGAGTTCAGCAAGTCTTTCGAAGAGACCAGTTCCACTACCCCAATATTCTTCATCCTGTCTCCCGGCGTGAACCCGCTCAAAGACGTGGAGGCTCTGGGCAAGGTGATGGGGTTCACCGCCGATAACGGGAATTTTCATAACGTGTCGCTGGGCCAGGGACAGGAGATAGTGGCTGAGCAGGCTATGGATGTAGCCCTGGTTAAGGGACATTGGGTTGTTTTACAGGTTCGAATTTTGTCTTTTCTTTTATTTGCGTACAATTTTTATGTTATGTTATTTTCAATGTTTTTTTATTTATAGGTATATAAATTCGTTTGCGCAATGCATGTTAGAACTTAATTTGATTTTATCTTAAATGACAAATGAAGCTCGTTAGGAGCGTTAATCTACGCTTAAGGTATTTCTGGGAATTCTACGAAAATCTCTCTCCAGAAGGAAATTATGGAATTCAGTATTTTAACTTACGGAACTCATGGTCTGTGAAGTCAGTTTCACACATTTTTAAAGATAAATACGCTATAAGTTGGGAAATGTAAGCACTTCAGAAATTTTAAGCTTGCGTAGGAGGCGAGCTAGCTCAGTTGGTTAGAGCGTCGGGCTAGTGATCCGAAGGGGCAAGGTTCAAATCCTGCGTTCGCTTCAGATTTTTGAAATGCTTATCACAAAGATAACTCTTTGAGATAAAAATCTAGTGTGGAAAAGCACTTAAAATAAACATCATAACATTGATTTAGCAATGCGTCATCTCTCGTCAATCTTTAGAAGTTCTAATAACTTCTAGTTGAGTGATAACCTGTCTAATACGCGTATCACAGGTGGCGCCACCAACGCTATAAGTTGGGAAATGTAAGCACTTCAGAAATTTGAAGCTTGCGTAGGAGGCGAGCTAGCTCAGTTGGTTAGAGCGTCGGGCTAGTGATCCGAAGGGGCAAGGTTCAAATCCTGCGTTCGCTTCAGATTTTTGAAATGCTTATCACAAAGATAACTCTTTGAGATAAATAAACAATAATCCATCGTAACTAATCTGCTATTTACATTTCCTTTTTTGGATAATATACAGGATTCTAAATACCATGTACAACAGAATACGTTTATTTTTATACGTTTTCCAGAATATCCACTTGGTAAAGAAATGGTTGCCGAGCCTAGAGAAGAAGATGGAAAGCTTCGCGGCGGGCTGCCATGACCAGTTCCGATTGTTCATGTCAGCTGAGCCCGCGGCTACGGCTGCAGCGCACATCATCCCACAGGGAATCCTCGAATCAAGTATCAAGATTACTAACGAACCGCCTACCGGCATGCAGGTAAGCATCATACTACAGAGAATTCACGAGTTCGAGTTCACCAGGCTGCTACGATTAATAAGCTCCAAGTAGCACAACGAGCTATGAAAGGGCTCGGAATCTATCTGCGAGATCTAATCAGGAATGAGGAGATCCGTAGAAGTCATTACAGTACAGTCATTGGTCAGCGGATTAGCAAGTTGAAATGGCAGTGGGCAGGACACATAGCACGGAGGACTGATGATCGATATAGGTCGAATAGTCCTCGAGTGGAGACCACGTATCGGCAAGCGGCAGCGTAGGATGTTCACCTAAAAGGTGCACAGATGACCTCATTAAGATGCAGGATCGAGCTGGATGCAAGCTTTTACCAACCGGTCATATTGGAAATCCATAGGAGAGGCCTATGTTCAGCAGTGGACGTTCTATGTTTGATGGATGGATAGGCTGCTACTACGAGATCCGGCTGTTTATGGCGGCCAAACCCGCTGCCACAGCTGTTGCCTATATCATCCCCTCGAGGGGATCCTTGAGTCGAGCATCAAGATTACTAACGAACCACCTACTGACATGCAAGTAAGCATCATCGTATTGAACGAGCATCAAGATTGCTAAAGAACTGCTACTGGCGTGAGAGTATGGAACCGCGTGACCCATCGTCGAGTTAGCTTAAGCTCCAAGATTACTAACGAGCCTCTCTAGGCATCTCAGCCACAACACGTCCACAACTGTACTTAAAATATAAATTGAATTGCATTCGGAGCGATTCTGAGTTTTTAATAGGATCTACCTTCCGTGTATATGAACGTACTGCTACTAGGCGTTTGCCGATATGCGATTTCAATTTGAAGAACTTGGCATGCCGAAGCATGCAAGGAAGAAACTGATTTAAAATTCGTCGCTCGGAGTATCGTGAAATAAAGTGCTTCCTTTCTTTAAATATTGTTGCGTGACTTTCAGGCCAATATCCACAAAGCTCTGGATAATTTCAACCAAGAGACGCTGGAAATGTGCGGAAAAGAGGCAGAGTTCAAAGCGATACTGTTCGCTCTCTGTTACTTCCACGCCGTGGTGGCTGAGAGGCGGAAGTTTGGGCCTCAGGGATGGAATAAAATATATCCTTTCAATGTCGGTAGGTAGATGTTTCCTTTAGCTTGCTTATTGGATAGGGACGAACTCCGACCACATTAATTGAGAAAATAAGTGCTGCCATAAAAGTTATGACGTCCTTACATGAGAGTCATACTACTATTTAGATACCTACGTTTAAAGTTTTTAAAGTTTTATGACATTTTCACGTAAAATTATCACCCAAAAACCGACTTTACAAACAAGCTTTTATTTTTGTAATTTGTTTTTTACTAAGTACCTAATTTAAATGCCTTACTTTCCAGGCGATCTAACAATTAGTGTATTCGTATTATACAATTACCTCGAAGCGAACTCGAGAGTTCCCTGGGAAGACCTGCGGTATCTGTTCGGAGAGATCATGTACGGAGGACACATTACTGACGATTGGGACAGGAGGTTGTGCAATGCTTATTTGGAGGAGTTGATGCAGCCTGATCTTGTAAGTTTATAAACTAAATTCCAAAATAAGAAAAGTTTTCTTAAAATAATGGATGAATGAATGTTGAATATTCGTTATGGCTTTTGCCATAACACGCCTCGGGACACATCTATTCAAAACTTTACTTAATGTTGAAAATATTTGACAATATGTTCAAAAAAGTGTGGGTGCTGTGCTTTTTACCTAAGTTGCTGAATTTTATATGATAAAGCGAAATTTGTCAACACAGTGACAATCTGACACAGTGGCGATCATCAAATCCTGATGGTAAAAAATTACATCTGCAATACCGAAAGCCTGTTACCAGTTACATGAGTTATTTTTCTGATTTTGCTTTGCTATCTAGCCTCCTCAAATGCATCTCGTTTTATAATATTTTTCCCTTTTTACTTTGTTAGCCAGTCTCTACATTGGTATCTTGTTTTATCAGGTAGATGGCGAGCTTCAGCTAGCTCCCGGCTTTCCCGCACCTCCAAACACTGACTACGGCGGCTACCACCAGTACATAGAAGACGCGATGCCTGCAGAGTCTCCATATCTTTACGGATTGCACCCCAACGCAGAGATTGGCTTTCTTACCACCACTTCGGAGAACCTCTTTAGGACTATATTCGAGATGCAACCGAGAGACGCGCAGGCGTCGGGTGCTGCTACCGTTACTAGGGAAGACAAGGTAAACTTCAAGCGGTTGGTAAATTGTAACAGTAAAAGTATCATTTTTTTCCATTTGGAGTCACGTGAATTGAGGCGTGAGTTGTAAGCTATTATTTTCTTGCTTTATTTACAAAGGTATAACAACACCTTTCACTATATAATTCACCTTTGTTTGAAGATTGAAGTTGAAAAGCTCAGAAAATAGAAGTTTATTTGTGAGAGCAAGCGATCTTTCTTGAACCCCCAGTTTGTAACAGCATTTTGTGCGTAGTCTGTGTGCCTACAGCAAAAGTCGATCTAGAACCTATTATATCTTGGGTGTATTGTTTCAAAAACTGTAAGTTTGTTATTTCCACCTATTCCAGGTAAAACAAATGTTAGACGAAATCATGGAGAAGCTACCGGAAGAGTTCAACATGGTGGAGATAATGGGCAAAGTAGAGGAGAGGACGCCCTACGTGATCGTAGCGTTTCAGGAGTGCGAGCGGATGAACTACCTCACTGGAGAGATGAAACGCTCGCTCAGGGAACTCGATTTGGGTTTAAAGGTAATCAAGCACTAGATTAAAGTTACAGATAAACATCTCCTCATATACATATACCTACTCAAATACTCCAGTTCGTTTTTCATAAATAAGTTCTAATAATAAAATCCTATATTTTGATTTCTGGTTTTCAGGGTGAATTGACAATCACATCAGATATGGAAGATTTGGAAAATGCATTGTTCTTGGACCAAGTAAGACACCTTTTTATATTGACTATAATTTGAAAGATGTATTGTACGAACCTCGTATCGAATGAATACCAAAAGTTTATTGCACCAATCTCGAATCTTCCACTTAAAACTTAACTATTTATCAATTTTCTAATATATTACAGGTGCCAGCAATATGGGCAAACAGAGCATACCCGTCTTTGCTCGGTCTTTCGGCTTGGTATGCGGACTTGCTGCTCCGACTTAGAGAGCTTGAAACATGGGCCACAGATTTTGTTGTAAGGCAACTTTGTATTGACTTGCATGGTCGTGTGATCATGTGCTAAGATATACCCAATAATGGAATTAGATTACCAATATCACCATCTCTGCCTATCCTTAATATTTTTTCGTTTAATTTCTTGCTTTTTTCTGCAAAGCTTCAAATTTTCTCCAGTTGCCAGCGTCAGTATGGCTGGCCGGGTTCTTCAACCCGCAAAGCCTCCTGACGGCCATTATGCAAAGCACGGCTCGCAGGTACGAGCTGCCTCTGGACAAAATGTGCCTTCAATGCGACGTCACTAAGAAAATGAAGGAGGAATTCACGTGAGTAGACTCATAGGAAGATTTATTTTTAAAAGGCGGATTGAGATGCACCTGATGGTGCATTCAAAATGATTTTTTTTATGATGACAAAATCCAGAGGGAATATTTGACCTTATATTCAGGATCAAGATATAGACGCATGCTATTTTAACGATTCTTTCTTCACAATACGGCCATTATTTGTGGTGTATGTATAATGTGTCAGTTGTGTCACCCATTAATTTCACCTAAGACTTAAAAGCAAAAACTTAGCTTTTATTTGAAAGTTACGTGCTCTGACATGCTCTACAATTTTACATAGCTCTGAACAAGATCTCAATCCGCCTTGGTAACTATCTCTAACTGATCTATAACCTTTAAGATTTATTTAGCAAACCTTTCCCGGTAAGTTCTATGTAACTTAGATTTGGTGCTATAAAATTCTTTACTATGAAAAGTAATGTAGGCTTTCTTTCATTTTAAACTTCTACTTCCGTAGGTATCTAAGTTTTAGACAGTAAATAGATAGATAGAATATATTCTTTTTTTATTGCATAGGTATTTTAGGTTTATAAAATTGAGTATTGAGGCAAATTTATAGTATTTTATCTTCCAGTTTTAAATATTAAAAGTATGATTGGCGTATAAAGGCTGCAAATTGGCTTTGGTTTGACGAAATTGCATGCAAGGAATGCAGCATGATGTGTGTGCTACGTAATATCTGTGGTGTCCTCATATAACATTTTGACTGTTTCTTCTTAGACATTATTGCAGGCATTCTCCGTATGTATTGGCTTGTATTGAGGCGGCTTAACATAGATTGATTAGTACAACGATAATCTATGGACTGTATTTACCTGCTGAGGATGGAGTGAACAAGATAAGTTTTGGGCTTCTCTTTGTTCTCTTATGCTGACTCGCTTAGCTTAATCGTCATTCTTTAGTACGGCACTGGGTGGTTTGGCAGATGATACAAACAATCTTTGGCTGGTAATTTTGACATAACAAAGGCTATCAGCAACGATCCAACGTTTTAAGAATGTGCCTTGATCGCAGCTCATCCTAGCGTATATTTGAAAGTTGTTCCATTAATCGAAACATGATTTTCGGTTCATGATCTATTGATACAAACTTCCTTCAGGTCATTTAAAATTGTTTCGATTTTTTACACACTAGTAATTCCCAAAAAGATTGGTACAGGTATACAACTAAAACAAAGACCCTATTTGATTTCTCCAAATACCTAAATCTTTTGATGTTGCACTTTTCTGCCAGCTGTAGTGCCAAATCCCCCAGCGCCGTGCGCGATCACCACGTCACCTCCATATCGCACCGCTTATGGTCCCAGCCTAACGGCGCTCGTCGTACGACAGGATCGCTGATTGCAGGTCCGCGCCGAAGGACGGGGCCTTCGTGCATGGCTTGCTGATGGAGGGTGCTCGGTGGGACGTGCAGGCCGGGATCATTATGGACTCCAGGCTGAAGGATCTCTTCCCGCCTATGCCGGTTATCAACGTCAGGGTAAGCTACGATTTAGCTGTAGCTTCATGTGGTGCTTGTGGGAACGAAGGCGGGGGCTTCATGCATGGGTTGCTGATAGAGGGGGCCCGGTAGGACGTGCAAGCCGGGGTCATCATGGACTTCAGCCTAAAGGATCTTTTCTCGTATATGCCGGTTATCAACAAGTTCTTATTGGTACCGAAAGAAATTGTGCAGGGTCTGTTAATGGAAGGGTGCACGGTGGATTTTTTTGTGTACGGCTTGGTGATAGACGTTACATACTGGGATAATAGAGCTTTTATTACATACAACTTTTATTTCACCCCACGAAAATTGCATACACATCTGTAAAATCTTGTATTGCTCCACCTATATCATAGTAAATTTGCATCAATCGCAAGATGATGTAATAGTGTTTGTTGCTAACGTCTCCGACTTGTGTTGGAGGAGAAGACTGACGAACATACAAAAAAAACAGGGATAATAGAGCGGGCATTATGGACTTGACATTACCTGTTACCGTCGATTCAACCATACAACAAAGTATAAAGTGCAAAACGCGTAATATGCGGTGCTTCAACATTTTTAACAGGCGTTAATCATAAATGTGAATAAAAATGTTTTTTTCTTTAGCATGAACTCTCATATGATATCTTAAAGGCCCTGTATTGAACCTAATTTCACTGGACATTTGTCAGCAAAATAATAATTTATGTCAGTTTGTTTCTTCATTAAAATTCAAACGTGCTCTATCTCACCTTATTTAAGATTTGTCAGTAGGTAATATCGCTTGTAAAGGAGAGTCGGAGATGGCTAATTGTTATTTACTGTTTGCTTTTTTACAGGCCATCACGCAAGACAAGCAAGACTTACGCAACATGTACGAATGCCCAGTGTACAAGACTCGCACGCGCGGACCCACCTATGTGTGGACCTTCAACCTCAAGACCAAGGACAAGCCTGCCAAGTGGACGCTCGCAGGGGTCGCTTTGCTGTTGCAGATATAGATCCAAATAGATTTAAAAAACAGCGGACCTATCTACGTGTAGACCTTCAACCTCAAGACCAAGGACAAGCCCGCCAAATGGACGCTTGCGGGGGTCGCTTTGCTGTTGCAGATATAAAACCAAGTAGATTTGAAAAACAGCGGACCCACCTACGTGTGGACCTTCAACCTAAAGACCAAGTACAAGCCCGCCAAGTGGACGCTCACCGGGCTCGCTTTGTTGTTGCAGATTTAGAACCTAATCGATCTGAAGAATAGAATAGATCTTGCAGACCGACCTACTTGTGGATCTTCAACCCCAAGACTCAAGATCAAAACCAAGGACAAGCCCGCCAAGTGGACACTCGCGGGGGCCGCTTTGTTGTTGCAGATTTAGATTCAAATAGATCTGAGGAACAAAATAGATCTTTGTTTTGTAGTACAGTTGTTATTGATGCAGTAGTAAAGGTTTAATTTTGTGGATACTATGGTTTCATTTATTTCTAAGCGAACTTTCTTTTTGGCGAAGGAGCCGAAAGCGCCGCAATCATCAATTTTTACAATAAAATCGTACCTGTACAATGGTATGAAGTTGTTCGCGGTGCACGATCCGCATTTTGACGACCTACAATTTTTTTTAGAACAAATCTTGATGTGATTATAAAGAATACATTACGTTGTTCTCACAAAAATATTTTGATGACTCAGACTAGGATGTTAAAACGCTAGAGGCATACTGTCCACGCAAATTTGACCTTTGACATAGACCTCTTGACCCGAAACTATAGCCCCAGCATGTGATTAATAGACACGTTTATAGGAAAAGAAAACTTGTTACGAAATAACTTTCTCGCGCCATCTTTGAACGAAAGAGAAAATTGGGAAGAATTCTTATAATATATTAAACAATTGTACTAAGTACAATATTGTCCTAATACAATGACTCATACAGTTAGGTAGGTACAACATTTTAGACTTTTAATCATGTAAACTAATATGTGCGGGTCGGGAGCCCAATTTTTGAGCTTCCATCGATTGGACGTATACGGAACTTTGAAAGATGGGAATCAATAAAGTTACGTATACAGGGTTATTTCTAATCAATTAGCATCCTTTTAGGGGCTTCTTCTGTACATCAAAACTAACAACTTTTGTTCTGCAAATTTTGTCAAAACTAAAAAAAAAATGGTTTTCCATAGAAAAATATCGTTCACCAGCGGCCAAATGTATGGAACTGCTGATTTTTTTTTGAGTTTAGACAAAAGTTGTTAGTTTTGCTTTACAGAATAAGCCCCTAAAAGGATGCTAATTGATTAGAAATAACCCTGTACATCCAAGTTGCCTCTATACAAGTTCCGTATACGTCCGAGGCGTACGAAATTCAAAAAGGATGAGCCAGGACGCTTTCTTAAAACATACCTCGGTATTTACTTTACTTATTTATAGATTAGAGTAGGTATCGTATCTACTATAAAAAGAAAAATAAATACTTCAGTAGATACAATATTAAAATCATCGATGTTCTCACCAAGAAAAGTGAACCTTCTTGGCATTATGATTGGCATACTTTCCTATACATTTTATAGCAATTTTTGGAAGATAAAAATATTTGTTAGTTTTAATAGGTTGTTTAATTTAACTTACTGTATTTGTAGCAGTTAATTTTAAAAGGTTTATTGCCTATCTCTAAATAAAAACAGAGTTTGTCGGATAAGCGCGAAGTAATTTGTCTTGGTTACTTTATTATGATATTTATCTATACTTAATTACTTACGTTATAGTAATACCTACTTAGGTACGCTAGTTCGAAAAAAATAACACATCTTTTTGTCCTCTAATTCAAAAATATTTTCATTATTACGCTGCTGTAGAACATACAGTGATATCCATCGATGGATGGACAGTGGACAT
Source organism: Hypomecis punctinalis (assembly GCA_949316475.1). NCBI lineage: Eukaryota > Metazoa > Arthropoda > Insecta > Lepidoptera > Geometridae > Hypomecis > Hypomecis punctinalis. The sequence goes on from OX438798.1 coordinate 6,204,474, forward strand.
CGTATGGCTGATGGATGCATCAGCCATACGATGTCCACTGTTGGACGTAAGCCTCCCCTATGGATGTCCAATAAGACCGGTTGGTAACGGTTTGTTACCAGCTCGATCCTGAGGTCTCAATGAGGTAATCCGTTCACCTTGTGTGGGTGGACGTCCTACGCAGCGTTTGCCGGTACGTATATATAGGCTTCCTAATCTCTGACGACCCCAGACTTGTACATTTATTTACTCGTATATATGTGTGTATTAAACTCTTCGCAGAATATTTCTTCTCCGAAATAAGTATTTACCTACATATAATAATTTACACGGCGTGAAAGTAAAGAAGTTCCCGTATACGAAGACCTTGAAGGATTTCGGTACTTGAAAAAATAAATTAGCCTATATCGATAACAAATTATTCAAAATAAACACAAACTTTGCGGCGGTGAGTTTCGGTAATAAGATAATATTTACCGCTTCATTACGAAGCTTCCCAAATAGGAATTACCTCATTAGTTTCACGATTGGTTAATGTGATGATGACACCGCCAATTATCTATGGCGTGAATTTATTACCACAAAAAATTACTAATTTTCTTCTGAGATTACGATTGAATTCGGACACGTTTTAAAATGTTTTTTTTTAACAGAAGCTTGGGCTTTTGTAATTTGTCTAATTTTTACAACGATAAATCACTGAGTATTTACTATAAAATGACTACTTATACCTAGCTTATTTTTACTCAGTAGGTAGCTATTTAAAGGTTTAGTACGTTAACCAAGTCATTGATCTATAGGACAGTGGCTTCCTGTGTTGATAAATTGAGAGATTTCTACGAATCATAGGTGTGGCAGTACTTACCTTTGCGCCACCGAATGCTGACTATGTTTGACTTAGAGCTCGAGCGTATATCTTTCAGCATAGTTGTCCCTGAGCCGCACTAAGTATAAAACGTTTCTCCAAAATGTAATAAGTATTATTTGCTGAATAATTTTATTACGAAAATCACCAAAAAAACCAAGGCATTTAATTTCAGGTTAGTCAGAAAACACAGATTAAGTTGTAAGTTAGTTGACGTCATAACTTAGCCCCCAGATAGGATTTAAATATGCTAAAACTTTACAACACCCCGTGTGTTGTCATAAGCTAAATAAATTCTTACAACACACTAAGACTAGATCATATCAAGAAGCAATAGTTTAATTAATTAACTAATAAATTAAACTCACTACATATTAGGTAGACAGAGTTAGGTATATCATCTATGCAAAAGTTTGCTCTAACATCTAAACAAATGTTGCATCCATTTTAGATTGTGCTAGGAAAGTTCTGTTAATTAATTTATTTGTTGGATGTTAGCCGTGGGTGGCGATTAGCATATGAGCCACAAATACTCGCGAGTAGTTAGTAGGTTGTTAGCTTGCACTTGCTCTACGAGATCTAACTAAACAATTAAAGTTAATATAAGCAAGTAACATGCTAGAGACATAATTGTGAGCAAACCTTTTAAAAAGTCTTTAATTGTGTTTAGAATATCTAGTGGAATCTTGTAATGGTCCTAGTTTAGACAACAGTTACCTACTGCTAAATGCGAGGTGTTTCCAAGCGGATTTCCACGGACATCCATAGGAGAAGTCTATGTCCAGCGGTGAACGTCCTACTGTTGACGATGACTGCTCGACCTTGTGTTGGGCTCTAACCTTTTAAAAATGAGCAAATTTTTACATATTCATAAATTTATAATGCAAAGTTTGGAATAAAGAATAATATGTTTAATAGAAACTACAACTATCCCGCTGATATTTAGAGACAGTTGCCATCGTACCTACTGCTTATAACCTACCTAAGTAAAATGTTCTTTGCTTTTGTTTTATATTAATTGTCAAAACAAATTTACACCAATCGTGAAATTAGTAAGTATACGCACATACAAAATAATCTTTTGCTATTTACTCTGGATAAGCTTTAACAAAAATTTACAGTTCCTAAAGGATAATCCCCCGTGATTGGCAAGGCTAGTCATAAGACAATCGCTCGAGAAGCAAGTAGGTATTATAGACAATTAACTCGAAAGTGTGTGCATGACTGTAATGAATAGACGCAGCAAATAGAAATGCTGCATCATCAGCGACCCTGACCTCACGGTTGCGTTGGTTCTAGTGTGGGCTCATCAGCTTCCACGACGAATCGCACTAACTAGGCTCGGTGAATAATCAACTTTACTCATTCATGTTTTACCTGCCTACTCATAATGCTGTCTACGTGATACTGCTCATTAAGTACCATCATGAACTTACTTTTAGTTGGGTTTAAATGTGATTAATTAATTACGTTATTATTCATAAATTATTTATTTTTGACATTTTCTTGATCTATATAGGTATCTAAATAAATAGGTAACGGATATTTTTCAAAAAAAGAACACTTGGGCAGTTTGGAAAGTTGCATCCACTTGGGATTTTTTATCTTATTTTCCATGGAAAAAATGCATCAATATGGAATATAAGAAAAATGCTAAGACGATGGAAAAATGGCAGATTCAATTATTTTGAGTACAATAATTGTCTCCTCATATGTCTAAGTATTAATTTCGTAAATATTCCACACGGAAGGACAAATAAGTGAAGTAATGTGTAAGAAAAATGGTTTCCCTCGTTTGGCGACCACACAATGACCTCTAGACTGAGTATGATGGTGTTTTTGTTAACTTCTGCAATAAAACTACAATCTCCGCTGCAGTTTTATGAAGCTCGTCAAGCTCAGCTCTCACGATTCGATGCAAAAAGTAAATGCAGGCACTAAACAAACATTAATTTTCTGATTTCCTACTGCCTAGTTCTTGTATCTATACCTCACTAGCTGTACCTTTATATACCTATGGTACTAACTTGCTTTAATAACTTATTAAAATAAACATGTAGGTATAGGTACTACATAAGTATGTACATTGTACATGTATGTGTCTACAACATAGGTATGTACATGTTTTAATGAAACGAAAATATTTATAAATTTGAAACGGTAGATTGAAGAGTAGGATAAAATACAGGATATTAGCTGATGAATGATCGTCAGAATGGTAAAGTTCTCGTTCACAAACACGCATCGGCAAGCGCCTTACGGAACTAATCTATATGGATTTTTTTTGGGACGTAAGTAGGTTCTTTCACCTACATTGAAGAGAGACACCGCGTTGTGTGGAGGCTGCGAGATAACTAGAAGATAGTAGTAGTATCTTGTATATACAGTAAGTATAATCTATTGTGTAGTAGGTATATTCACCTTTAAAACGAAAATAAAAGTGATGTATTAGACAGAACCATTAGACAGCATTGCATAGTTTTTCTGTTACCACCCGAAGATCATCAATAACTTTTGATAGGTATTATTCTGTTGCAAAAACTGCATCGTTTTTGTGCGGTCCTGTGGCATGACCTAGGCAACTGGCGTTTACAACTTTAAGTAGCATGGCAATCTGAATATAAGCGATCAAACTATAGCCTACTTTTCTATCATCCATCCATCCATAATCTTCCCCTATGGATGTCCAATACGACTGGTTGGAAACGGCTTGCTTCCAGCGCAATTTTGCGATCTTGATAGTAGCATCTGTGGCCTCCACAGCCTCCGGCCATCAGCCTCCACATGCGTGGAGGTCCTTTGCCGCGCTTGCCGCTTCGTGGTTTCATGGTTTCGTTCTTCTTCGGATTTTATCGATAAATTATGTGATGAAATTTAGTGGTTTTTGTTTAGTATTTACAATTATGTTTGATCAAATTAGTAAAAGAGAACAGATTGTACGGTAAAATAAAATTGATAGCTGAATCGAGAAAAGACAAATAACAGTAACTTTCCACACAATATTAGTAGGTGCAGAGAGGATTGTTTAGTTTTTTCTGTTACCGCCCGAAGATCATCAATCAATATCTACCTAAGCATTATTTCGTTGCAAAAACGGCATCGCTTTTTGTCTGGTCCTGTCTAGGTCTGTAGGTCACGACTTTCCGAAGGTCGGGTCCAGTCTTAATTGGGTCGTTGGTTTTGGTTTTTCTATTTCTTTTGCACCGCTCTGTTCTTCACAGGTAGAAGTCGAATACTGTAATTCTGGAGCAATATTTTAACCTTTTGTGAGGAAATTCGTATAATGGGAAACTTTGGACCATAATTTTATGTGGGAACGTTTAATTCGCTCCATGGCTTGAAAATTGAATAATTTTATTCAAATTTCGAATTTATTATATTTATATTCATGGAAAGTACATCAAGTTTTTGGAGGCTCTAGCTGCTAAACTAGGTGTAGGAAACCCGTACTTTGGAAACTAGTTCCTCTTAGGGAACACTATTATGTTGTGTACATATTTACGTTTTTGCTTTGTTTTGAACAACTAGAAATTAAAAGAAATAGAAATATGTAGTACAAAATAATTTTGACATTGAGTATAACATGTTAATATGTATAAGTTTATTATATTATATTTATGAATGTGATATTGGTGGTCAAGAGATAAAATTCTAATAAAAATATCATAGAATGTTAGGATTTAGGTATCCTTCGATAAATTAGCATTAGCAGACAGGGATCACAGTTGTTTATTATACCAACAAAATACTAAGTACCTAGGTGTCTTTCAATCTAGAGTAAATATTTACCTCCCAATTTAGCGTGCTATAACATAGGTGGGTATCTGCATATGGCGCGTCTTCTAGTCTCCTGAAGTTCTCTTCTCTAGCAAAGTGGGTAAAGCAATTAGGGCCTAAAACCTAATCCGAGTCATGGTAGCGCTGATTTATAAATTTCTTACGTGATCGCCCATCCTAACACTGACCGCTCTAACCATTGTTCCACATCCATGATTGGTTAGGAACACCTGCTCAATTTACGCTATGAACTAAATAAAGTAGGTAGGTAAGTCATAGACTTTATTTGTCATATAAAAAGGCGATATCAATTCTTTCAGACGCTTAAACTACCCATATGTACTCAAATGGTTTAGTGACTAGGTACTTCATAATGCACATTTAATTTTGATTAATAGCAAATTGTATTGCAGAGATTAGCATAAACATTAACCACATTAAGTAATATTAGCAAGGAGCTACTCCTACGAGACGCGTCTTATGTGTCGAGCGAGTGACTCACAACCAGTGGGAATCCCACACTCACTCAATTTTTATCTACGGTAAGTATTGGTAAACAATAGGGAAATAGAAACTTTGATAAAAATTTCAAAAATTGATGCGTTCGCAGGATTTGAAACTGCATCTCTCTGGGATTCCGGCCCAGATGCTTTGTCCAAATTAAGCTAGAACGCTGTCTGCGAAAACGTCGAATTATTGAAAGTGTTTTATTATTTTTTTAACTAACTAATACATTGTTGCAATAGGGAAATACGTAACTTAAGAATATTTAAAATTACTCCTCTATCTTGTATAAAATTCTTCTAGAAGCTACTTAATTTATGAAATATTACTAAATACACTTATTTTTCTATGAAATTTAGATGAATGAGTGTATATTGTACTTAGGTACATAAGTACTCTGAAACCAACTTTGATTATTATAAAATTTTCCTAATATGCCTATTATGGGACAATATTTATGAGCCTAAATAATCAAACAACCTATGAATCCCAAAAAAAAGAGGCTTTTATGTGCTTCGACTAAGTAATTAATTCATATACATAAAGATGACTGATGAAATGTTGGTGACATAGATAGATAGATAGATAAATTCTTTATTGCCACACCAAAACTTAAATAAACTAGGAAAACATAGACTAGGAACTTATAGTAAGTGTTACAATCGGCGGCCTTTTCGCTAAAAAGCAATCTCTTCCAGGCAACCGTTACTTGTGAAGGATAATATCGAGCTACTAACAGTATACTTACGCTATTGCTAGATATCTACTTACAGGCTCTACAAAACTAGAAAAAAAACTCTACATAATTACAAATGTAAGGCTTAAAGAAACAGCCTGATTAAGGCTCTGCACTACTAATGCACCGATACTAAGCCGTGGTGGTCGAGAGGTAGTGACACCCGCCTTACAATCGTGAGGTCGTGGGTTCGAATCCCCGGTCTCGTACCAATGAGTTCTTTGGAATTTATGTACGGAATTTCACACCACTGGCTTTTCGGTGAAGGAAAACATCGTGAGGCAACCTGCATACGCCCGTAGAAGAAATTCGATGGTGTATGTGAATCCACCAACCCGCACTGGGCCAGCGTGGTGGATATGGCCCAATCACCCTTCGTGGGTAGGCCTACGTCCTGCAGTGGACTATTAAAAAGGCTGGTACAGTACAGTACAGTACTACTAATGCAAAAATGCAGTTCTAAGTTTAATTGGATGAGCAAACTTACTATGTAATTGGGCGACCTTGTGAACATGTATACTTAAGGACATAAATTTGACCAGCTCTTTTTTCTTTTCATGCAGTTTTAAGATTTCAATAAGTACCTAATAAATACCTATCATACTTATCTGAAAACATTTTAAAATTATCAAAATTTGACTCACGCGCAGGCTCTGACAATGTTTCAGCTCTTTACGATAGCTACGATTGATATATCGTTATATATTAAAAATTTAGCATTAATGTACCTACCTATATTTATTAATGTAACTACTTATAGGTAGGTACATTTCCCATAGGTAAGTACATTAATGCTAAACTTTTAATAATATTTTCATGTATTTTACATTACAACCCATTTATACAAATATTGATTTAAAATTAAGTTTAGATCCAAAGATCTTCTTGAATCTGTTAAAAAATACGGGTATGCCATTTTCTTAGCCAGGCACTGCACGCACATGTAACTTCATTGACCTATGGGCGAGAGGACGATGGGCTCGGTGGCATGACTTCTGGCTTAGGTCATCTGGCATTGGGCATCCTTTCGAACAGGATTTTCGGAATGAGTTAACATAATTACAATGTGGAAACTTTGTTGACGAAATCTCGTTATTTTATTTGGCTCCAAGACAAAAATGTCAACATTCGACTTTACAATATCCTTATCTTCTCTTATCATACTTCTATTAAATAACATACCATCTCTTAGGTTGGTACATCCGTGTCTTCATGACTAGGTCGACCTAGCAAAGTTCCCGTGAGTTAGCATTTTAGTATGGCACATACATATAAATTATGTGGATAGTAGGTTCTCTACATTTGCTGTACTCGAAATTCATTGAAAAGAAACGGACATTGGTTCGTATATAGGCGTACGGTACATAACTACCTAAGTACTATTTAGTGTCAAGTGTAATTGTAGATAGTTACAATTGGTAGTAAAACTTGATAGTTTTACAATACAACTACAATTACACTATGTACCAATACACCAAGTGAAATACCAGTCTAACGAAGGCCTTTTTATTTCATTAAGCTTGTCATTTATACGTCTCATTGGCTTTGTAACTTAGAGCTACCACATATTTATCTACACTGGAAAGTTCCAAACGTTCAAGCGTAGCCTCAAGCAAGAAGTGTCTGTCAAGTCTATTAAAAAAAAAATTATTTACCATGTTAATGGTCTCTGAAAGGCGTCAACGCTTTTATCTTGTACTGTCTCTAAGTCCAACAACAGATGTGCAAAATCATGAGTAATGCTCCAGACCCACTGCAAGAGTGCTGCGGAGAGTGTTCTGCAAAAACGTTTATAAAACGCGTACTTTTTGATGATTGGTCAGCGTCTCTGAGTGCCCGTGTCTAAATGTTTGGACGGTTCAGAACTTGATTAGCAGGAATGTAGTACGTGAACTAAAATAATTTGTCGCTTTGAGCGAGGTATAACGGTTTTCTGGTTGGTAAAAAAGTTTGCTTGTAAAAATTGGTAAATCTGGCACTAATCAGTTTTTATATAAAATATTTAGGCCAGCCATCTTTGGATGTGTCAGAAAGAAAAGTATTCGCAAGCCAAATCTCTCCACAAATCTAGACTTCAGAAAGAACATAGAACGCACATTGACGACAGTGGGTTCGATTCCTTACTCATTACTTTTCTTTTTTAATAACCAGTATTATTTGCAGATGTACGCCCAAACGAGAGTGTTGCGTGTTAGCTCGCTGTAATCGCAGTCCGTTAGTGAAAGTGACCATCTACCAGAGCTTACAACATAGGACATGTCGTTTTGATCGTGCTAGGACCTTAGTTTGCACGAAACTCTCCGCTTTAAATAACATCTACGCGTTACGCCATAAAATAATTACACAATCATTACTCACAGAACAGTAGAACATAAACAGCCAGAACGTGAAACGCTTTATCAAAGTCAGTCTTTCCACTAGGGCATGACGTTAGTGGCTTCAAATCTCGTGTAAAAATGTATCTTTTCATCACATCTATTCGAAAATGACTACTTGGTTCGCCTTTATGTGCGCCCAAAAGTGGTGTTTTCTATAAAGAACTTTATAAGTGCGCCGGAATTATCTTTGCCGCGCACTTTTTGAATTTGGAACAAATAAGTGCGACAGAATGATCTTTGCCGCGCACTTTTTGAATTTGGAAGTATTTGTAATGTTAGTTCAGAGCCAAGAAAATGTATAAAAATAATGTAAATATAAGTTTTCATTTGTTTTATTATTAGATACCATTTAATTTCAATTTAGTTGTTACTGTACGTTTTATTAAATAATAATATTAGGTACTATAGTAAAATATGAGGCGCTGTTTATTTTCTCATAGAGGTGATGAAAAGTAGAGTGTACCACTCGGGTGCAAAATATATTTTTGCCTCGGGCGATGTACTTTGAATCCCTCGCTACGTTCAGGATTCTACTAAAGAATCCTTCACTTCGCTCTGGATTCAAAAAAGCGCCCTCGCCGTAAAAATATTATTTTGGTTTCATATAATACAATCTATTATTTCAGGTAAGCATGCTACATCTAAGACTGCATATTTGCTTATCATTATGCTGGATGAAGTCAAACGCAGTTCAATCGTATAAAAAATCAAATTGCATTCAAATGCACTCAAAGGCTGCTATGTTTTGTAAATATACGTTTTGTGGTGTATGAGTATTTGCTACTATAATGTCTTGTAGGCTAGGTAAAGAGTGAATGAGTATTTGTTACATAATATAATGTCTTATAGGCTGGGTAAAGAAGGCCTGTCTCTAAACCTCTTCGGTAATAATTTACCGACGTATGCACTACTTGAGATTGGCAGTGTGGCATGTAGTGTGATGCTTCTGTGAGCGTAAACCATTCATCTATCATCTGTTGTTATATAACAGCTTCATGAGGCTGGAGTTGAAAACTAGTACTTAGCTGGAGTTACTAGTTTATTATAGTTAGGGACATACAAAAATTATACCCCAAATGACAATAATTAAGATAAAATTAAGATAAATTTTCGTTTCGCTAATTTTATAAAAATTTATACCTGTATAGTGTTATTAATTATACAAAAAGTTTATTGATATTTGGTAAAATGTATTAAACATCTGATTTTCAAGACTTTAGAATTATTTCCACATTAAAAGTCTTCATATTGACCGTTCAGAATCGACAGTAAACTGGAGCACATAATGTACTATTAAGTAGAGTTCAGATCAATTACATAATTTATTCGACCAATAAATATTTTGTATGTAGCATAGAGATCTAATAAAATCTTTGATAATTTAACGTATTTTTTTTCATTTATTAAATTTTAAGAAAGTTATACAAGTACTTCCTTAGGTAATCGAATAAGAACTCATAACCATATCTCGATTTCATATCTACACGTGAAATGAAATTTGCTAATAGCTGGAACTTACACTTAACGTTTATTTAGTCGCACCATGTCATAAGTGACGTAACGTACGTAATAAGTGAGGTATATCCGATTTCATACGTATAATAACATCATCGTCATCATCATATACAGGATTCTCAATTTCACACTGGGTAAGAACTTTATAGGCCTCTCTTTTACATCCATCTGCCATCTGTCTCGGTGCTGCAGCAATCTTGTCCATATCCGACCTGACAATATCGTCAACTCATGGTCTAGGTTTCTAGAGAAACTTTAAAATAATTGCTATAAATAATTTATCAGACTGTTAAATAAAGCCAAGGCTCAAAGAGCGATAGGACCATATCCACCATGGCGGCTTAGTTACGTGTCTAACTCTACTCTGTGGATTCACGTACGCCATCGAAATTCTTCTCCAAACGTATGCAGATTTCCTCACGATGTTCTTTCGCATCGAAAAGTCTGTGGTAAAAAAGTAAGTCTCCAATAAGTCCTGTTGGAAGAGTCTTGCATTCGGCGCGATCCTGCGGCCTTGATGAAGTCATCTGTCCAACTCATGGGAGGATGTCCTACTCCGCACTTGCCAATAGGTGGTCTCGACTCGAGAACTTTTCGACCCCATCGGTAATTTGTCCCTCCGTATCATATGCTCTGTCCACTGGCATTTCGCTAGGCTATGTCGGACGGATCTTATCATTTCTGATTCGATCTCGCAGAGAAACTCCGACCGTAACTCTCTACATAGCTCGTTGAAATACTTGGGGGTACAATTCTTACTCATTAATATAGATACGTCATATATCATATTGTCAGGTAATTTAATTGAGTAGCAAAGAACCGTTAGTATTATAGGCTTGTCTACGCAGTGGGTATAGAGTACGTAGGATTTAATATCGCTAACCGTACGGTAGAGCCGCATAAGGCGCTGTTCCGTTACCACACCACCTAATTCCGATCCAATACTACCAATATATGGCCAATTTATACACCCTTTTGCAATCAAAAATTAACTCTATACCAACAGAATATGGCAACTTTTAGCACATTGGCAAAAGAGCTATGTTAAGATTGATTTACAATCGTTATAGATTTTATTTTTTGTTCTGAGACCTAAATACTTTATGGTAGGTTTTATGGTTTTTAATTAGACTGCATAATGAGTTTGTCGCTGTATTTACTAGCTATTTTCTTTTTTTTGATTGGTGCCCTGAGGTGTGACTAGTGACTTAGTTACAGATGTACTTGAAAATGTATTTCGCTTATATATTTAAAGGTACAATACTCGTAGCTATTGCATGGAAAATAGACTATCGTTTTATTATATACTACTAATATTATAAACGCGGAAGATTGTGAGTTTGTGAGGATGGATGGATGCCTGGATGTTTGTTACTCTTTCACGCAAAAACTACTGAACGGATTGAGATGAAACCTTGCAATAATATAGCTTATATATGAGAATAACACACATCCTACTAATATTATAAACGTGAAAGTTAGTGAGTTTGTGAGGATGGATGGATGGATGGATGTTTGTTACTCTTTCACGCAAAAACTACTGAATGGATTGAGATGAAACTTTGCAATAATATAGCTTATATATTAGAATAACACTTAGGCTATAAATTATAATGATATTGCGTCATAAATCAAAATATCGTGCTGCCGAAGCCGCGGGTAAAAACTAGTATATTATATAGTTTATTTTAGAATATTTTACTCGTACTTAATCAAGCAAAAAAGCTAAGGGTTTTCTCTAATGATCAAAGGCCACTTTCACCTTTAAATAACTGTATTACCAGAGGTGTAACTAGAAGGTAGGTACGTTGTCTACTCTTCTGTACGAAGATTCTGTTTAAAGATTATCTTTGAAGCGTCCCAAATTAAATATTTGCGGAAAAGACTTTGATAGAAGAGCATTCACACAAAGTCCACATCCTCACTACTCATATTAAATTAAATCTGTGGTAACAATTACTTATATAACTCTATTTACCACAAATGAGGTAAAGTTGCTAAACCTCGACATCTAACTAATCGGGCTATTTAAGTTTTCTTGTAAATTGATTGCTAGTACTTAAGTGTAACACATTTCATTAAGTTTATTATACTGGCTCTTATATTGCGAGTGTGGTCTATTTTACACCGACATGCTAAGAAGTGGCGCAACCGTATAGTCCACAGGCTCTCAAACTTATTCAGACTACCGCTCTACTACCGCCCTTAACTCTTTGAGGCTTCAAATATTACAATTTTTGTAATTTGGTTTTATAATATATTACCATTCGTTAAGCAATTTTCACTCTTTTTTTTCATCATAGGCTTATGTTTAACCCTATCTTTGTTTGTGTTTGATACAAAGTTGATGTACAAAGATTTATAATATACAGCCACTTTAACAGGCAACTAGATTGGACTGTATTTCGTTGTTTGTAAATATGTACTGAAAGGCTGTTTTGGAAGTCATGTGAATTATTTGATGATAACAAACACGAGCCTGTCTCTACAATTACAACCAAAACCGTCCTTATTGAAGGATTTCATGCGTATTTGAACGCTCCACACACGGCAGTCAACAGTGGACGCTTCTTTTAGTGTCATAATTTCGTAGAGGTTCCCTGGAATAAATTAGCTTGCAAAAGGCGGTCTTATCGCTTTTAGCGATAAGACCGCCTTTTGTACCATTCTTCTGCCGTTTTTTCCTCTTCTGTTATGTTTTATTACTTGTGGTGTCAATGAAGTGTTCTTGTATTGTATTGTAGTTTTCGTTTAGAGGGCGTTATTTCTCAGTTTGAGAAAGACTGGAATAGTCTAATGTCTAGAGAAATCAATAAATTGTCCAGTATCTGTTGAATTACTGCCTAAGATTATAGATCAGCCATATTTTCTTGCAGCACACTACTTATAGCTCTAAGCGGAACGTAATACACAGAAAGTAATTGATTTGTCGTTCAACTACTTTCATTTCAATCCAACCACAAAGCTCGATATTTAATATGATGATCGTAATTGTGATAAAAAAATACCTACCTATCATATTTAAATTTGTTGAGGATTGCATATACATACAAACAATATTGCGAAAGAAAAATAGCTAATGAAACATTTTTTTTAACAGACGAACCACCGGAGGAGGTATACAATTCGACGCGTATATATATTTTTTTATGTATAACCATAACGCATAATTTTTTTGTAGTGGTCTGATTTCAATAATTCTTTTTTTATTGGAAAGAATATACTTCGAAATTGGTCCCATTTAAATATTATCGAAATCGGCTGAGCCATTTTTTAATAAATCAATAATAATGTGAAAAATGCTACATCGATCCGTGCATAATATTTGCGTTCTAGCGATGCGCCCCGGCTTCGCACAGGTGTATTATACACATAAACATTTATCTTAAATTTATCTATTAAAACAAACTGCATCAAAATCCGTTGCGTAGTTTTAAAGATACAAGCGTACATGTAATGATTTTGTACACGGGTGAAGTCGGTCATGCTATTTTTTGCAAAAAATAATTATTAACACAATACCTAAACTAATGAAAAAAATATATAAAAAGGCCTGATACTATGTATATCATAAATGTACTATCATTTTGAAATATCACGGTAGTTATCCTAAAACAAAACTGACCAATATAAAATTATGAAATGTTTTACAAGCTCAGTACTTAAATAGTACTAAGTTGTAAGTACAATATAGGAAACCTAGAAATATACTAAGTATTAACAAAATCGTACACGTATTTACTATCAGAAGTGTGCGTAGTGCCACTTGCTAATTATCGTATATTCTTAAGTTTCGCCCACAAATTTTAAGCCGATCATCCACCGCCAACTAAACTAAGTTAGTTTAGCTTAACTCGCATAGTTGAGCTAAATTTTCATAAATGTGCGTCCACCGCAAACTATGCCAGCTTAGCTACGTAAAATAGCCCAGCTAAGTCGCACTAACTTAGTTGTGTAGGCCGATCCGAACTACCATCACTTACGTAGTTTTAACTTATTTTTAGGGTTCCGTACCTCAAACGGAAAAAAACGGAACCCTTATAGGATCACTTTGTTGTCTGTCTGTCCGTCTGTGTGTATGTCAAGACTCTTTATCTTGAGAACGCGTAAAGACATCGAGTTGAAATTCAAACTGTATACGTATATCTATAATCTCTTGCAGTTGTGTAAAAAAAAACTTCTCAGTTATCGTTTAAAAAAGTTAGAGCCGTTTATGTCGTAAAAAACGCATATTTTGCACTCACAAAAATCAAAACATACATACAGGGTACTTCCCGTTGACGTAGAACTGTGAAATTTGGCGAGAAGCATTGTCTCAGAGTACACATAAAGGAATAAATCTGAAAACTGTACATTTTTATTTAAATCACAAAAAATACGGCCTCAAAATTCATAAAATATGGGTTCAAATTTCAGAGTGAGTATATCGTATCATGTAAGGTATCATATAAAATAACCTCATTAGCACATGCTAAAACAGGTTTTTAATTATTTTTAACAATGTGTTTCTACGGAACCTTCGATGTGCGAGTCTGACTCGCACTTGTCCGGTTTTTTGGTGGACGGACAACTTATTTTCTAGTATTGCTTAGCTTAGTTCACTGAGCTTAGTTCCTTTAGCTTTAGCTGGCGGTAGACGATCGGCAAGGTTAATGCCGGTAGCAGACCAAGAACTAAGCTAAGTTAGTTCGGGGTTAACTCGCATAAACAGTTTTCCATAGATCTAGTACATACTGCGAGCTTTGCACAATTTATGGAAAACTGCGTCGGCTATGCGACTTAACTAACTTAAACTAAGCTAAACTAACTTTGCTTAGCTCTTGGTCTGCAACCCGTATAGTGTTTTTACGTCGTTAACCTGGTCGAATTTAATTGTGCAATCAAAATTCGCCGATGAACGATCAATTTCCGATTGCTAACTTGATTAAGCGCTCTCAATATCCATAAATTAAATATCTGTAAACCAACAATCTCATTTACATGATTTGACGAGTGTTTAACTAATTTAATCAGTAATTCGTTTGGGAAAGAAAGTGAGTCATTCAGTAGTAGTGTGGTTATTATGGGCTTTCAACAACCATTTAAAACCAGATTCTATGCAAAACATTTGTGGGTATGATACGGGCGTCTGATTAACTCCCATAAAATGTTTTTGCTGTGATATTTGCATAATTATGCGTGTTGGGGTTTTCCCATTTTTTGTGCCTCGACAATTGTGTATTTACCTAACTAGTTGACATCTCAGATTTGGTAACTGATCATTGGGAAAGACGTGTGATTTTCGATGGGTATTTCTATACACGAAAGAATAAACCTACTTAGTATTTATATACGAGTAACTGGAGTAAAAATCAGTGACTCAGCTGCCGAAAAATGACAGTAAACGGTTTATACAAATGTACGTTTCTATAATTATATTTCTATTGGGGAGAGACGTGGATGAACGACCATCACTTATCTGACAGATGAGACATACTTTTTATGATATGTTATTATTTTTGTATGGAACAAATAGGCCTATGATGCTACTTTTATTAGGTGCGATACTTTTTTTAGAAATGGTTTTTTTTACCTTCACTCTTTTGATAGTCGGTATTTTTTTATTCTAAACAATGTTTTTAATGTAAAAAAATACGTTGGTAGATTTGCCTACTTAATTTTGTTCATACTACCTGGCAAGGTACTATGAAGAAATCGTCGCTTTGGTGGTGAAGAAAGCTAACCCACAAAATCAAATAATGCGCAATTAAGGGACAAGGGTCAACTATAAAACATATTTTTTATAATATCTTCTAAACCATTGATCCGATTTTGATGAAAATTGAGTCGTAAATAGTGTTAATTTTTCAAATTGTGGTTGTAAATAAAGAGTTTTGTCTGTCTGTCTGTATATATTTAAATTTACTAAAAATAGCCATGAACACTCATCGATAGACAAGCTATAATAGGCGTGTTTAAATCATAATTGATAAAAAATCGTCTAATCTGGTAATCACACCGGTGAAGGTCGATCTTCAGCGGCTCTTAGACTATATTGCCTAGTCTCTTCTTCTTTGATCATGTAAATGTCTTTACTTTCCATGTGGCTGGATGGAGTTCGATTGTGCTAGACTTTAAATTAATGTCTAGACAAAGATGTATCCATGTGTAAGATGTATCTTATTATAAAAATTAGATTCATTTAGTAATTACTACACCCTGAATAGCACTGCACAGCGCCCGTCACTTTGATAGTTACCCTGAAATATTTTAAACATGCATTTACTTGTACTACTGCTTTTCTGTCAGTATTGTATTCTTTACGTTATAACTATAACACCACGTAACTAAAAATAGAACGTTTTTTTGTTTGCAATAGTCCGTCTTAAGTAAAATATTGGCTATAACCCGGAAAGACTCCATCATAACGCCTCGCCGCTAATTAGAGAGCTGTATATTACAGCAAATCAGCCAATTAAGCCTATATCGAAAGCGTGGCAGCAGAGGCGAGCAGCCATGCAGGAAAGTGTAGGTTCGATGCCGGGACGCACCAGTCTACGACACTAAATAGGGAGAGAATTATATTTTTGCAAAAAATGGCATGACCGACTTTAACCGTTTATAGAATTCGCCAATACTTCGCACCGATCGATGTTACGTTTTTCACAATATTGTTGATTTATCAAAAATGGCTCAGCCGATTTCGATAAAATTTAAATGGGACCAATTGCAAAGTATAGGTACTCTTTCTAATAAAAAAAATATTGGAAAGAGTTTATATACATAGTAGATATTTATCGAAATCGGACTACTATGTAAAAAGTTATGCTTGGTTACACATTAAAATAAACTGGACAAGTGCGAGTCAGGCTCGCACATCAAGGGTTCCGTACAAATTCAGAAAATTTCACAAAATTGGGAAATATGTTGTTAAAATCTCTATACTATATCGAAATTTTTTTCTTTTCACTTTTCTCGTCATACATAGAAAATTACACAATTTTAAAATAATTAAAAACCTGTTTTATCATGTGCTAATGAAGTTATTTTATATGATACCTTACATGATACGATTTACTCACTTTGAATTATGAAACCATATTTTGCACACGGCCTCTGACCCCAAACTAAGCAAAGCTTGTGATATGGCTGCCAGAGACTATATATACTACATATACATATTTTTAAATATATACTTATATAGATAGTAACTAAAATAGGTATTGTCTAGGTACGCGTGTTATAGGCCTATACCTATACCTAGGCCGTATCTCAATTTAATATCAGGCAGCAAACATTAGTCAATAGCAAACCTATCCTAAATATAAAAAATCTATTTCAACAAATGAAGTTCATGTACCTCGAGTCTCGGTTGAAATGGATCTCTCCTGCATGCTAATGACTCTACCGTGCTGATGACGTGTGAACAAATACCTAAGTACTTGTCTTTACTGTTATTTGATTGGCGAGTATAAATTATATGTATAGTTTATTTATAAAAGCCTTCGTATGGCTGATAAAAAAATGGACGAGCAGTGACTAAACTATGGGTTTTTAATAAGAGTTCGGTTGTGGAGTTTGGATGGCAGGAAATACTCGTATGTACCTAGAGAAACCAAGGTTATTGAAATAGCTCAATGGTAAGTTGAATTGGCAGTGGGCAGGTCACATAGCCCATCTATTGGATCGCCAACTGTGTCATAAAGTATAAGTAGCATAGTAAGGATATCATAACAGTTCGCATCACTGTTAAATAATTATCAATTCATAAGTTTGTCATTGTGACCTAATGTTCGTAAATCACATTATTAAGATAAAACTGGACCGATTTTGATGCAATTTGACGAGGAAGTTACATGTTTTCATCTGACTAGGCCAATGTTTGGCCGAGATCTTATTCAGCGTTGAGTTGTGATGCAAAACACGAGCGATAAAAATTACATTACCTATAGTGTCAGTCATTGAAATTATAACTTGGAAAATGCAAAAAAACAGGACACGTGCGAGTCAGGCTTGCACACTGAGGGTTCCGTACAAATCCAGAAAATTACACAAAATTGGGAAGTAAGTTGTTAAAATCTCTAACCATCGACAAAAAAGTACTCACTTTGAATTTTGAACCCATATTATGTGAAATTTGAGGCCCTATTGTTTTGTGATTTAAATAAAATTGTACAGTTTTCAGATTTATTCCTATATGTGTACTTTGAGACAATGCTTCTCACCAAATTTTATAGTTCTATGTCAATGGGAAGTAGGTACCCTGTAGGTTTTCTATTTTTGTGAGTGTCGAAATATGCGGTTTTTTACGACATAAACGGCTCTAACTTTTTTAAACGATAACTGAGAAGTTTTTCTTTTACACTACTGCAAGAGATCATCGAAATACGTATACAGTTTAAATTTCCACTCGATATCTTTACGCGTTCCTGAGATAAAGAGTCTTGATATACACACAGACGGACAGACGGACAACAAAGTGATCCTATAAGGGGTCCGTTTTTTTCCTTTTGAGGTACGGAACCCTAAAAATGAATGTCAGCATAATATCTTATTTGGTATTAAGCATTAGAGAGAGTTACTATTAATATGTAATCCAAAGTAAATAAATAGAAATAGTTATTCAGGCAAGGCCGTGAACAATGTCATTTTGTATGATGTTTGTATGATGTGTACTTTACCTGACAGACAGACAGACAAAACTCTTTATTTACAAGCACAATATGAAAAATAAACACTATTTACACATATATACGACAAAAAAATATGATTATAAAGTGGCGGCCTTATCACCCGTGGCGATTTCTTCTTTACTGCGAGACTTTACCGCACTCTCTGACAAATAAAAAATCTGAGTTTGAATCACGTAACGACATAAATAATTTGAAGTTTTCGCTATAGTCAACTCGTCATAAAATAGGTGCGGCCTATATTCAATTTAAAACAAACGAAAATGTTCTGTCACAAATAAAAAACTAAAACAGTGGCTAATCATCGACTGTAATATCATAAAAACCATTTTGCAAGATGTTTATAGTATCAATGTAATGGCTACACTATACAAAGTGTGTCTACTGTCTTTAGTACTTTGTTGAAATATTAATTTGCAGTGGGAGTACGCCTCTGCCAGGCAAGGTCGAGTTTCAAAGAAAGACGAGAGATGTGGTATTGACATAGAAACTTGAAGGCCAACTTACACACACTACTACACAATTATCATATTTACAAAAGATTAATACGAAAAAAATCAGTCTGTGAAGTATTATTATTACATACTAGGGGACTAATCGCGCACTAAAACGACGAGATAAATAAATACCTCATCATCCCGACGTTTTAGTACGCGATTAGTCCCGTAGTAAATAATAATAATGTGATCAAATAGTATATAGTTTAAAAACAAGATAGATAAAAGTTTAAAAACAACATAGGTCTGTGAAGTAATTATTATTGTACCTTGTGTAATTGTGTTGTGCATAAGTTAAGTATGTTTTATCATCATTAATGTTTTACTAGGGGCCTGCTTCGAACTTCTTCCTTTTGGAGATCCCGGAGCTCCCAAGGAGGCACAAAGGCTGGCCACCGAGGGGGTTTTAGTGGGTACAATTCCACATAACCCGACTGCACCCCAAAGCGGTCGGACATCTTTGGAAGATTTCCCCCTCGTAAAAAAGGGGCCCGCTTCGAATTCTATTGATTTGAAAAAAATAATAGTTAGATCAGCTCTTTATCGTTCACATCGATTATACAATTTTTTTACAATAGTATTAAAAGAGATAAATGACCGCCTTATCATTAAAAGCGATCTCTTCTAGGCAACCTATCTTAACCTACATATTAGTTACACGTAACATATTACCATCTGAAATAACGCACAAGTAAATAAATACCTACTATTTATCGCAACCGTTGAAGATATAATTGATTAAATAACAAAGTATTGATTTTTTTACAACATGTTACTATGGTTCCCTATGTTAGGCGGAAAATAATTACAAACAAACTAACAAAATCAGCGCTCGCTCTTTAGATCAGTACGTATTAGCTTAGTATAAATAGAACAAATAATACTTGCAAACTGAAACATTCTCTCCAATTTTACATTTGTAATTTTTAACATAAAATTAGAATATTTTAGTTTCGCATTTCCCGGAATGATTGACCTTTCAACCGAGTAATCTAGTTTAGTAGAATTTATAGTCTCTACAATTTATGGCAGCGGTGCATCTCGGTCTGTGTCAGATGTCGTAAACCGATAAAATGCACATTCTTGAAACTGAAAGTAATTCGTTGTCGCAGAGAACACATCTCTCTCTCTCTCTTATGTATTAAGATTAGTAGCCTGGATGATTATTAGTAGTTTTATTGTTAAAATGTAGTTACCCGAGTAAGTGTCACTTTAGTGAGCCGTGTTTTTTTACTCATCATCATTTCGTTTCAATGGCTCATTTGTGTAGTTTGCTATGTGGTATCAAATGTGCCTTGAAGACCAAAATCTGGCAACTTTAACCGCGTCATCGGTCGCCATTTTTTACTAATAGGAATTTGCTGAGTGAGGTCTTGGGTGAATACAAATAATGCGCTGGAAAGATGTTTGCTACTGGGAACTCATTTTTGAACTTCGCTCGCATGGGAACGTATACTTATCTTTACAGACACCTTTTTTTATTCTCGAAATATATTTGAAATTATTCATTTCACGCAAAACTACTGTACATGGCAATTTTACAAGAAACTATAGCAAAGTGAAAAATCGTGAAATGGAACGTTCATTAAGAAGAAAACATATTAAAAAAATATCGTTAATGGTTTTAGAGCTTTCACTGTTAAAGTTCCGTAGGTATACGTTCCTAGGCGTGCGAAGTTTAAAAACATGCCCCCTGCATCGTTCCAGTAAGTCTTGATAATTATTTATCAAGTGAATAAAAAGTGCTCAGTAAATAATGTAAATGAAAAACAATATGTATAATGAAAAATGAATATTTCTCTTCTTCTTCGTCGTGCCGATGTTTCAAAATGGCAAAATTATATGAATTTGAACTACACTACTTGTATACGATATACTACTTCTGTGGCATAAATGAAGTTTTAGAGTGAAAATAAAAACTAAACTTAAAATCCCAAACCCATCAATGATATTTTAGGTAACTGCTAAATTAGAAATATATCTGATCGTATAAAACCATTGATTTTAATTTTTTGATCTTGAAAATGAACCTTGAAATGTAAACTTTTATAAATTCACATTAACTCAAATTATAACATTAGTATGCCTAGCTTTTAATATATTTCATAGTGCCTGATCAAAAAGCAGCCTGCCATGCCATATAGTCACGGAACCCTGACTTTAAAGATCTAGGACACCTGACTTTGGAAATATGAGAAAATGAAAAAGGAAACTTGTCAGATTTACCCAAATTCTATGTCACCCACTTGCGAATACGGCGCGGGCGCAGGCGAGCGCGCAAACTTACGGCAAACGCGCAACGGCGACCACGCATTCACGCGCAAAATAAAAAAATACAGACACGCGATTCACGACCTTATCCCTATACAATAAGGTCTTTAAGTTTACTCAAAATACGCGCGTAAATTCGAATTTTTAATTTAGTGCGTTCGAAAAACGAAGTGATTTAGTTTTAATTTTGTGAACTTAGTGCAGTGAACTTGTGCTTGAATATTGATAAGGAACTTGTTATGAGGATTCCAAAAGTTAAATTGGTAAGTATTTAACCAAGTTTTTGTAATTTAAAAAAAATTAAATGCAGGTAGTGTAATGAATAATTTGCTTGAAAGAAAAATAATAATTTTGTCTGTCCTGTTGGTAGAGCAATGCTACGCGTGATTTAGAAAAATACATATCCATGTAGTTTAGAAGGAGGCACTTTTCACTACGTTGTGTAAACCCGCAACAAATAGAACAATTTTAAGTCATTAGAATTGCGAGAAAAAAATAAAATGATCAACCCTATGTAGTTTTATGACTAAATTGGGTTTAGTCAAATCTTAAACATATTTTTTTATTTGGCGGAAAAAATATTAAAGTGTAACAGCTGTCGTACATGTACTTATCCATATCGTTATATTCATTCATCATCATATAGATAGATAGAACTCTTTATTGTGTGCACTAAGACAGAGTAGATACTTAACTTATCTTAAATTAAATTAGTGCCACAAATGGCGGCCTCATCGCTGATAGCGATCTCTACCAGGCAACCACTGAACGGAAAGAGATCACAAACAAGAGAATAAATGGGAGGTACCAATCTAATAATAATATAAATGTAAATAATATATTACTAAATACTATAAAATATAAATAAACATACATATATAATAATATAATATAAAACATAATAATAATATTGAGAAGGAAAAGAGAGACAAAGGCTAAAATGGAAGTAGCAAACAAAGGATATAAAAACAGACAATTAAAAAGAGAAGAGAGAGAAAAGAAGCAATTTCATCATTTTGAGCACTGATCAAGATAAAAATCTTTCACTCTTTCCTTAAAAATGTGCAGTTACATATAGTTATATTATTTGTCGTACTTATCGATCTATGAAAACAAATTGCATTAAAATACTAGTGCATTGCCTAGGTACTTGTTGATTAATTAATGACATCACGCAGTTTTTAGGTAAATATAAAATATAATTTGATTTACCTGGACTGAAGCAATTCTTAATTAGTAAATTAGGAAACGTCTGTTAACCGATATATCTAATCAAAATATCATGTGATTCGGTAGTTAATTTAAACGGTTTAGTTGCTAAATTAAAATGAGTAATTTACAGAACTTACCTATTACTTAGCTAAGTAGCTAACTAGAGCTCTAAGTTACAGTGTAGATTATATTAGGTACAGTTCGAGATAGACTGGGTGGCAAATTTTCATAGAGCTTTAGTAATATTTGGCAGGAGTTGCTAGATACTAAAGGTAAAATGATGATGGTGATGAAATTGAAATAGCCATTTAGGTTATAAATCCTACTAATATTATAAACGTGAAAGTTTGTGAGTTTGTGAGGATGGATGGATGGATGGATGTTTGTTACTCTTTCACGCAAAAACTACTGTACGGATTGAGATGAAACTTTGCAATAATATAGCTTATATATCAAAAATATAAATTATAATGATATATTGCGTATGCGGGCGAAGGTAAAAACCACGAGTAAAAACTAGTAAACTTGTGTAATGATACCTATTGTCAAAGATTTTGAATGAGCCATCGAATTTCTTAATTATATTTCTTTTTAACGCGGTAATCCTACTGACATAATTATAAACCTACAAAGCTGCACGCTATCCTAGGAACTTCATACCAAATACCGCGTCGGATACCTTACCGCAATGTTACACTGCTACTGCCGGCGGTGTATTAGCTAATTCTTCTAAAGTCTATATATTTGTAACATACTTACTAGCCCCATTCAGGTCTACTATGGTACAAATATACAGTACAAAGTATGTACATTATTTAATAAAGTAAAGTAAGCTGAAATATATTTCTGTATAAAAGTTATCGATACAAGCCGTCCTAACATTCCTAAAATCGATTTACCTACATAAAGAAGGCAGACACCACCACTTTTCTTACATTTTTATGAGACGTCGACTTTTTTGATTTTGGATTTTGGCAATTCGCAGGTAGGAGCCGAATTTAGGGATGACATCAGATTTTTGATTTTAGGAATCGAAAGGTGTTGGGATACACGAACACATATATGTATAGAAAGCCTAAGGACATACCTCTTATTAATACTCGGATCTAAATCATAAATATAAACGCAGAGAGTTGAATTAACTTGCAGGCCCACTGATATAGGATACTAATAATAGTGAGAGTATTATGTATAGTAACAATCGGCTTAAAAGTTTCAAATGTGCTAATCTTGATCACATAGTATGTCAACTTAGTTGGTGGATGGCAAACGCTACGTGACTACGGTACGTCAACGACTAGTGGTGGTCCACTAATAATAGTCCACAGTTCCCTATTGATTCGCATAATTTTTTTTAGCTATAATATTGAAAATCGTATAAATTTACATCCGTCATACATATTCGTTGCTCTTAACAGTCAGTATTCCTAACATCACTAATCCTTGTATCATATGTCATAAAATTTATAAAAATGAATTAATTTACAACGAAAATCATATTTTTGCATATTATTATAGACTACTGAATAGGGCCGATTCTGGCACTCGCCGGCCGCTGCCGAGGCACCGCTCGCTTCACTCGCTCGGCTAGTGCGTTGTGGTCGCAAATAACCTAACCCTCCTCCTCGCTTCGTTTCCTAGAATTCTGAAATGACAACATTCAAGTATGACTATGAAAAATTATGCGCATCTAATATTATGACTACACAATTTTATTACAAGATATGTATGCAGAACCACTTTAGGACAAAAAATATAGGGCGAGTGAATATGACACCATGGTCCACACCACGTCGTGGTCACCATTCGAGAACTTTACTACCCCACGTTCAGTTAGGTGGTATATAGCATTCTTATACTAAAAACTATAAAATATATTATCTTATTAGAATTATATTCAAAGTGAGGCCTTAGAATGTGGTGTATTTCTGAGAAGTTGAATTGTCTAAAAATACAATAATATTTAGTAATAATATTTACGTAAAATTGCCAAATATAAGCTGTCATTTTGTCTGACGTCACTTGGAATGCTAATCACGATACAAAAAGTAGAGGTGCTAAGTCAAAAGCGATTACCATCACCTCCATTAGTTACGTGACTCATAGACAAATTTAAATATTATTTAAAATCAATAAATCCATAAAAAACTACAACAAAGACTTAGGTAATTTTATATATGTAACTTTATAGTAAAACTTATAAGTTTTACAATAAAATTTACATAATTGAGTTGGCATGTCAAAACGCGGATTTAAATTATTGTAGATTTAATTTTGGAGGTCACAGGCCATCTTGAGCTGATCTCTGTCTGGGTTCCGTGTTCCGTTTAGGCAAAGATTAGGTAAGCTAGGAAGATAAGCTCTATAGATGCTGCTTACAGCTTTTGTTTGTTCAAGGCTTAGATAGTGTTGCCAATGTTCACGTGTACGGGTGACTGCAAATTCGTTCGAAATAACTGTATAATGTGTTTTTTTTCGTCATTATGACCAACTTTTACTAAAAGGCCAACTCTAACATCGCAAAAATACAACAACTTCGTCAATCTACGACGAAATGAAAGGAACATAATTTATTATTAATGATTTCGGGACCATCTTTTCCAATGGGTGACCCCATTTGAAAAGTTGATCATAATAATGAGAACAAACAAAACTTTTAGGATTGCAAATGTATTCACAGTGCCCCGTATACTCGTATTATAGAAAATTGCAAGCACTGTTCAAAGAGATGGACATCTGGTATATTTTCTAGCAATTGTCTAGAACAGAAAGGGAATTTTTTGACGGGTTTAAAGCTTTTACTTAGTTACTTCCCAGCTTCGCCGATTTTGTGTTGTTATTAGTGTTTAAAATAAAGTCAAACCAATTGATGAAAAATGGGTATATTGTTTGGGAATGTAGTGGAAGTGTACCTAAGTTTCATAGGTAGGTTTCATTTTACAGCCCAAATTTTTTTGCCAGTGTTCCTACAAAATTTGTATTTACTTAGTTATTCCATCATCAGATAAGCCAAGATTACCTAAAATATATTATTATGTTGGTAGTTTCACCTACCTAATACCTAAGTAACAATAACATATTCTGTAGCAGGCTCAATTTAACAATGTACTTAATAGCGAAATCAATGATTTTATTTTATGAATATTGGATACGTAGGGGATAATTTAGTTACCCAACTACTTTCACAAAATCAATACTTAAGTATTCTCGAGTGATTATAAACAGATTATTATAAACAGGTGTATGATATTATTATGCAAATAATATCAAATTAGTCTGAAACAATTTAAGCTTATAACTGGTTTAGACCTAATAATAGAGAAGGTACCTACTCACGAAGATGTTATGTACAGACAGATGCAATGTTAAAGACTGGTAGAAAATTATACACTCTAAAAATCAGTACTATGCTCTTAAATTATTATTTTTACTTATATTATACATCGATCTAAAAATGTGTTTGTATGGATACACTTGATTTTTTGAATGAATAGGTACTATTTAAAGATCGGAAAGTGTTATGGGCTAAAATTACGCAGGTAGACTTTTGCTACGATATTTTTAGTAAAATATCTAAAAAGAAAGATGTAAATAAAATATTTTCAAAGTAAATCTCAAGTAGGAAAAGCAAACACACGACCTATCGGCAAATACAGCAGTGTCTCGGAGTTGATGGCAAGTCATGACACTTTCTACAGAACGGTTACGTGTTAGGAAGACATCGTGAACAGATTATGGGACATTGGTCCCATGATAGGAATATAAATATGAGTATAATTATCTACTACATAACCTGAATAGTGGGCACTTGGTGTCTATGAATAAGAGACCATCTCATAGAGGACAGGGTTATTCAGTAAGAGAAAATGTCTTGAGCCGAGGCATGATGCAGACCGTCATTATGAACAAATTTTACTATTAGGACAACCCAGCACTCGAAAAAAGAGAGGATCTGTTTCATACATTTAATAGATTACGAAATGCAATTTAGTACGGGATAGCTGTTTTTTTTCGAATTCTGGTTTGGGCTTTGGGTTGAAGTTGGTAAAAGATGTTCGTAATTATGGATTTTAATATCCGCTTTCAGTTTAGTATACTTATTTAAAATAGCATATAGTAGATTGAAAAAAGATTCGTAAAGTAAGGTAAGGTAAAAAATTGTAGTAAAGAATCGACGTTTTTTTAGCCCAACAGCTCATTATTCTCGTTCTTCAAATACAATTAGAGATACTTTTTAAGAACTGAAAAAGAACCGTTAATTGAATTAATTTGTTCAATTAATTGAATCCACAGGCTTAGAATAAGTTCAGATTTTACTGTATTTTGGGGGTCAAATACATCAATTCCACTCTTAGTAACTGAGCAAGAAATTGATATTTATGATTTTTTATGCATTGTTGTGTTGGATACTGATTCTTAAAACAAAACTTAGTTTTATTATAAGATTAAGTTACACCACTCGTACTGTACTGTATGTACTGTATCAGCCTTTTTAATAGTCCATTGCAGGACGTAGGCCTGCTTGGGCCATATCCACCACGCTGGCCCAGTTTCCTTCACCGAAAAGCCAGTGGTGTTAAATTCCGTACAATAATTCCAAAGAACTCATTGGTACGGGATTGGGATTTGAACCCACGACCTCACGATTGTAAGGCTTACGTCACTACCTCTAGGCCACCACGGCTTACACCACTCGTATTATTAATAAAATAAATATATAGGTACAGGGTGTTTTTTTCTATATATATCGGACCAGAAGATATACTAAAATATGTCCGTCGTCTATAAGAAACATTCAGTATTATCCGTTGGGTATAAAGACAGCCCATTTTGTGATTGTAAGAGCGTTTCTTCGTGTTTTGTTGGTTCGTCTTTAAATTCAAAACCAAGCAAAGTAAACGTAGGTACTCATGTGTTCGTTGAGCATTCAACTTAGTACATTGTATAACCGTTTGAAGTCGACCTTGCGTTAGGTAGCAGCTTATCTCCTTATGATTTTAATAACTGTTATAAAATATGCTCTACAACCATTTGATTGCGGCGCATCCTAACTTTCGTCAGAGTTTACGCAACATCTGTGTATGTATGTGTGGGCTTGTACTAATTACTCTTTCGCAAAATTTTAATCGCGTATGTAAATAATGAAATTGAGCGCCAATCTGGATTTTTGTTTCATGTTTGAAGTAGAATTACACTATTTTATTTGATCACACAGAGAACGAGTAATTTGTGCAGCACAAAAATGTATTTTTTATTCATTTTCGTCGCTTTTAATCTCGTTAAAATAAACAGGAATTCTTACATAGCAATCAGAGTGTAGATGGGTAAAAGTATAGTCTGTAAAAAAAATATATGTATAATAAAATAATTAGTGTAATTATTAGTACTTAGTAAACTTATATTGATAAAATAAATACATTTCAATTTATTTCAAAACGATAGTTTTGAATGAAATATACAAATTTATATCAGATGCAATCAGCCATTAACCCGTAGTTTGTGGGTAGGCCTACGTTTACGTTTGGATAGGGCAGTATAGCAGCAGACTTGAAAAAACCGGCTCAGTGCATTATATCAATCGCATAAAACAGTCTGTGTTATGCAATACATTAAATAATCCTAAGTACATACTCAAAGTCGTAGACAACCTTTCTTATGGCCGGCGTGGGCCATATTCACCATACTGACCTTATGGCGAATATGCCTAATTCTTCTTACACCTTTACATAACTCAAACACGAGCCGTCTTAACGTATAACAGTACAAATGTTTGCCCAAGCGGTCGAGATTGAGAGCCTCTGCCAACTTTGGCACGCCTTGTACAAACATCACAGTTTCGTGGAGCGAGGGTCACCACGCTATTTGAGGTGGAGCAAATGAGCTGTGCTACTGTTTTTTTTTATTCTATTCAAGGCAATTTAGGTGTTAAAATATAATGTTGACTTTTTGAAGAAATACTTGGTCATAGGCCAGTGTAAACAGGGGCTCTATTTTCGAACCGATAGGTCGCTAGGCGTATGCGTAATAATTATGAGATCGAGTAAGAGCAGGAGGAAGCATTGAAAATCTATGATAGTCTGAACAGGATAACATAGCTCATACGATTACAAAAGTCATTTTATAACGTATCAAAAATAGAGCTACAGATTTTGTGTATAGGTATCTTATATCCTCGTAAAGCTCATCTGTAGGTACGTTTCATCTTTGGTAGTAAAAACAGTCTAAATGTCATGGATCAACCCTATACTTACTTTTGTTCGTGGACGTATAGGTTCATCGCACTATGACCGAACATAGAATACATAAATGTTTGGATAATTGCTTAAAATAGGAGCTAATACTAACTAAAATAAGCTAATATATCTGCAGCTAAATACTGTAGTCGAAATACTTTCTGAAAATATTCCAAAAAAAAAATATTCTCTCCCCAACAGCGTAAGTTTTACCTCTAAATTATTTTATTGAATGTCGGAAAAAACTCGAATATGCGTAACCGAAACCGAAACAACCATGGAATGTCACTCGATCGCAGATGCGTCGTTGCGCAACGCAATCATCGAAAGTGACCGCGTACGATGCAAAATTGCACGAAAACTGCACACGTACCGACAGCAACTAACTTTTACTGCCGTTTTTACTGCCGCCATTTTTTCTATCATCTCACTAACCATTTGATAATCTAGACGATAGTATTGCTGTTTTAATGGTTATGTCTAATTTGATCTTACACGCTGATTTTGAAAGTTTTCATTGTGAAAGATATGGTCTTTGATCTTGTGGAATGCAGTGCAGCATTAGCTGGGCAATCTTTGTTCGATTAATTACTTTGAGCGTTATCTTGAACCAGATCTGAGGCATAACTAAAATTTTTGCAAGGTTCGTTTCAACGCAGAATTTTATCTCGGATACTTACGTAAATTTTGACTTTGGCCAAATTGTATCTGGAAGTCATTTACTGTTTTATACGACAAATTAGAAAACTGAACGTTCATTTTGGAAATTCCTGAAAAAGATGGTACTTTATATATTTCATTTTTAAACTACAATCAATCGTTAATATTAAGGTATAATATACTTAAAATAGTGCCCTGGTGAAAAGCTCATGACATTGGACACAGTGCTGGGCTTACTACTAAGTACTTCTTCAAAGTACTTTTTCGGGATCCGAACCCACGGGTTAAAACGGGACCCTATTACTCCGATGTCGAGAGACTCCGATGTCCGTCTGTCCGTTTGTCACCAGGCTGTATCTCATGAACCGTGATAGCTAGACAGCTGTAATTTTCACAGATGAATAAAAAATAAATAAAATTATGTATTTCTGTTGCCACTATAACAACAAATACTAGAACAGAATAAAATAAATATTTAAGGGGGCTCCCATACAACAAGCGATTTTTAGGAGTGTTTTCCTCGCTATTAATAATGGCAAGAGAAGTGGGGCAAAGGGGGCTCCAACATGGTACGGAACCCTTCGTACGCGAGTCCGACTCGCACTTGGCCGATTTTTTAAGGACCGTGGGCGTTACGAGGTTTGTCCACTTATGATGGGCAACTTTAAAACCACCAAAATACGCCATTAAGATAGAATACAACAGGCGCAACACATAAGCCCGTTATGGTTGTTGCACAACTGCAACCGAAGAATGCGTTTGCAATCTCTACCACATTGATGGTTGAATGAAATCGTTCATATTTGCGCGATGGCATCAATTGTGCACTTTATTGGACGATAGCCGTATTGTGATGAAAGCGAAATATTTGTACGATAGATCAAACAAACGACATAATGAGTGGTACGTTTGATTATACTAATATAGGTATACCTATAGTTTGAATTATCCGCCTTAGTGTCATCAATCATTGAACAGTTGGAGTTTGTTGCAGACGAGTGATCGAGGCATTTTTGTACGATATTTAAAGTACTTTTATTTTTTATTCCTCCCACCGAAAAGCCAGTGATGTGAAATTGCATAGGTACATACATAAGCTCTAAAGAACTCATGGGCACGAGACCGAGATTTGAGCCACGACCTCACAATTGTAACGCGGGTGTTCCTACTACTAGACCACTACGGCTTCTCTTGGCATTTATGTGAGACTGAAATCTGAATTCTGAAGAATGCGTCAGCAATTTTTTTTTAAATATCGGTACAAGTCTTTTTTCTTTCCTTGGCGGCGCGGATATTTGAAAGAGGAATATTTGTATAAAAGATCAAACAAACGACAAAATGAGTGACACGTTTGATTATTCTATGCTTTGATTTATCTCTGGATTCGTTTGAAAATAATAACCTTTGTGGCTTTGAAGTTATTTGAAAATTACTAGTTGATGAGCGTCCGAAGATCTACTGTGAAATTGGCATGTAGTTTACGGTGTTTCAGCCAACCACTAATGGAATGGTCCTTTATATCGCTAACCGTTTATGAACAGTGGATTCCCTATACATGGTTATTTCTAATCAATTAGCATCCTTTTAGGGGCTTATTCTGTACATCAGAACTAACAACTTTTGTTCTGCGACTTTTGTCAAAACTCAAAAAAAATGTTTGATGTTCCATAGAAAAATATCGTTCACCCGCGACAAAATGTATGGAACAGCTGTTTTTTTTGAGTTTTGACAAAAGTCGCAGAACAAAAGTTGTTAGTTTTGATGTACAGAATAAGCCCCTAAAATGGTGCTAATTAATTAGAAATAACCCTGTATATGATGGGAGCTAGGGCTACACAAGAATATTTTATCTGATATTTCATTTTCATTTAATTTTTTTGTATTTAGTGATAGTGTTCCTGCGTGCATTTTATTTATTAAGTTTTTAAGATCGCATTGTAATTTGTTCATGATTTGGCAACGAAATAAATTATTAATTAATAATAACTTCGTCTGTCTGTAATAATGGTATCTGTTTCGCTCTTACAATTTTCACGCTGATTGCAGAATCTCCCCTTTTTCGAAAGTCGGTGAAAACAGCAGTATTTACTAACGTAAGAAAACTTATACTTATACGAGTATTATAATCATCGTTTGTTAACTTATGTTAAATAAAGATTAATTACAAATTCCTACACAGGATTTCGACCTAAAAAGCAACAATAAGCTGTTACGTAACAATAAAAAATGTTGTCAGGATGGAAGTCGAGCCCGTAACATCCTCGCTGCATAAAATACGAGTTCCATCCAACCTTCGCTTCCTCTGGCCACTGATGCAACTGGTCCCATCAACCAAACTCCTAGACCTCTACCGACATCCTCTAAAAGATAGCTCACGCAAGACTGGTCTAAAAACAAACCCGTTAGATCTCTGACCTGTACCGGAATACTCACCACAATAGCTCAAGCAAGACTGGTCGATTAAATAATTCCAATCATGAATTCAGGATACGCTGATGCCCCTTGAATGTTAAATATGACATACAAATTTGGCCTTTAGGGCCTCGGTGCACGTGCGTGAATTCGTCGAGAGTTCCTTGAAATGATATTTGATATTGGTCGAATGCTTATTGGTTTGGAAGTGTTTCGCGACTATGAATGGAGTTTACGACGTGACAAGTGACCGTTAGTTATGGAGAATATAATAAGTAGCACATTGACACCTGTCTAGTATTTTTTATTATTTATGCATCACATAGACCAGGATTTACCTATGTTATTGTTATTTATCAAAAGGCATAGGAAAATCACATTTGGGATTTTACAATCATTAATGATTACTACATACCGCTTGTAACCGGTGTTATTGGAGCTCTACAGGGGAGGCCTATCTCTTACAGTGGACATCCTATGAATATAAGAAGACTACAAATAAATTTGTATGATTATTTTCATCTTAGCATAAGTTTATATTTAAGTATATCAGTTGAGTGACTTTACATCAAGATGAACTATTTTTACAATGGGAACCGAAATTATGAAAAAAAAAACACCGCAATATCACAGTGAAATTATTTTTTTTTAACCAAAGATGAGTTGCAAAAAACACAAATAAAAAATTCGCACGCTGACTGAAACCATATTATTTAATAGGTACCTATCTTTTTTGCCGAAACGTAGGAGTATTGAAGTATTAGGCCCTTTTATATCAAGATTGTAAAAACATAAAAAATAATGTTTTAACCAAAGAAGAAAGAAAAATCTTCAAACAAAAACATTATCACACAATTTCAAAATTGATTCACCTTTGCATAAAATCAAGTAGCTTACTTAGCACACTCATTTGAGTACATGCCACCCACATTTCAAGTAGCTCTTTTCAGTTTTATTTCGCTTTTTCTTCAGCCTACGAGCATAAATTGTCTGTATTTGGTCTCTTTGGACAGCCTCCAACTGTCTCTAGTGCGTGAGTATAACATTACAAATGGATAAAACCAGGAGCTGCGTTTGTTCTCGCTAATAAAAATGGAAAATAATATCATTCCTTGTTTTTGGTAAGTGGTTGAAAATGTGACAGGTCCGGTCCCAGTCGTACTGTTAACTTACAACAGTACGAGTGGGCTCAGAACAAATAAAAAGCCGGACAAGTGCGAGTCAGGTTCGCACGTCGAGGGTTCCGTACAAATCCAGAAAATTTCACAAAATTGGGAAGTAAGTTGTTAAAATCTCTTAACCATCGACAAAAAAGTTTTTTTTTCACTTTTCTCGTCATATATCGAAGATTACACATTGTTAAAATAATTAAAAATCTGTTTTAGCATGTGCTAATGAAGTTCTTTTGTACGATTTACTCACTTTGAATTTTGAACTCTTATTTTGTGAATTTTGAGGCCTTATTTTTTATGATTTAAATAAAAATGTACAGTTTTCAGATTTATTCCTGTATGTGTACCCGGAGACAATGCGTTTGAGGTACGGAACCCTAAAAACGAGTAGAATAGGTTAGACAGAGTGTTGCTTTCATAATTTTACAAACGTACGTAATACGTATATATTATTATTATACATACTCATCATTGTAGACATTCTTTTCTACTCTTGTAAAAATCCTATACATTTATATTATGGAAAAAAAGTTAACTTCACAAGTATTGCATGACTTAGTTTAAAATTCAATATTTCTTAGTACAGTAATATCACCTAAAAGCTAAAAAAGATCTATTGGAAAAATAATTAAGTGCTAATTTTACAAGTATTTTCTAAGCTGAAAGCCGACAGTAAAATTCTGTAATCCGTAATCTGTAAATTTTCTATTGATGTTTTTTGATATCTAAGCGCTTTGTCACGGGTTAGTTTATTTTTGTCTGTTTAGTATTTATATGTTTTATAGTTACACATACCCTTCAATAAGGGGCTCATCAGAATACCAGCGTTGGGTGTTGGGTCCTTCCAGCACTCAACATTTTATAGCTGAGGTGAGTCCCTTTCGACACTTTTGTTTTTTCATTAGTTTTTAAAGTTTTTTGTACGTGTTATGCATGTGTCGAATAAAGATATTTCATTTCATTTTATTTCATTTTCATTTCATTTCATAATCATGTTAATATTCTAATCGCGAAATTTTGTGAGTATGTATGGATGTTTGATACTCTTTCAAGAATAAAACGACTAAACCGATTTAGATAAATTTTGGTATGGAGGTAGCTTAGACTTTGGATTAACAGACACATATGCTAATTTTTATCTCGCGCTAACGCGGGAAAATCCGCGAGCCGCGGCTAGTTTTTATATATAAATAGAAAGTATCGGTCGAAAGTATTTGAATAAGATAATTATTTGTCACTTGTTACATTCACTGAGATGGACATAAAAGTGACGGTGAGTCTGACAAAGTGGTCTAGCAGGTATCAAATAATTTTTTTTCAAGATAATTCGACCCGTGCCTCGAGCTTTTATGCGATCGTCCATTGAGCTAGTCGAGCGTCATAATGATTTAACGAGAGTTTCCAAAAATATTAGGTGTGCGGGCGTATTGAAAATCACTCTTTGTAGGTAGGCCTATGTCCTGCAGCAGAGCATTAAAAAGGATGGTACAGGTAAAGCTACCGAAAATTCTGGCCGAACTGTCTAATAAAATCATAGACCAATTAACAATAGACAACAAAATTAAATAGGTATGTTGTTTTTAAACATTCGCGATTTGAACACATTATTACTATGTACTACGGGACTATTCGCGCATTAAATTTACGAGATAAATAAATACCTCATCATTCCGACGTTTCGACCGAGTTGCATCTAGTAGGTATTTATTTATCTCGTAACTTTATTGCGCGATTAGTCCCGCAGTACATAATAATAAGAAATAGGTATCTTTAGAAATGCACTTTTAACTACATAATTTCACAATTTTACATAACGGATTTGATTCATGTTCTCATTCATGATTCATGTTCATTGTTTTGGTCTCGTCGGAATGACCAAAACTCGTCACTGTTCAGAGATGTATAAGAATTAAATTTAACCGTTCGTCAAAATGCTTTCGATGATGAGTGTAGTTGACAGCTCGGTTGGATCGAGATGAAAAGTTCTCAATAGTAGGTGTAATTGTAGAATATAAAGCAAGTACCTACATGGCACATACCGCTAGTCGTGGTGGTCTAGGGGTAGTGACACCTGCCTTAAAATCGTGAGGTCGTGGGTTCAAATCGTCGGTACCGTACCAATGAGTTCTTTGGAATTTATGTACGGAATTTCACATCACTGGCTTTTCGGTGAAGGAAAACATCGTGAGGCAACCTGCATACGCCAGTAGAAGAAATTCGTTGGTTTATGTGTATCCACCAACTAACACTGGAGCCAGCGTGGTGGATATGGCCTAATCACCCTTCGTCGGTAGGCTTACGTCCAGCAGTGGACTGTTAAAAAGGCTGATACAGTATAGTACAGTACCTACATGGGAGCTACATTGTTGCAGTTAAATAAATCAAAATTTTGCCAAGGAAAAAAAATACGGTCGAAAAATTCTTTATCTACTTGGTTTCAGTGGTGTATCACATTGTGATAGCGATATGAAAAAATGTAATACAATCTGCATAACTATGTATGGATGATAAATTAAAAATACATAAATTATAAAAAGTAAATCTAGACAAAGTTTATATGAGAAAGGACAATTACCAGTAGTTAAGCAGCCCCGATTTTTTTTTGGAAAATATGTTACTTTAACATATGACTAAGACCTCGTGGTACTGATCAGATACTACACAAGCAGACCAAGTAGAGTAGGTACTATTATTTCACATAGCAATTATTTGTCCACTTTCTAATTTGGTCAAATAGCTCCGATCTGCGGCAAACCAACAATGTAGTACGGACGGGATTTCGCGCATAACTGTGTAATGTTGCATTATGGACTCCTGCGCAGCCTGATTGTGAGTCAGGGCGATCTTGACAAAACTCTCGGCTATCGGTTGCGAAAATTGTTACTCATTGTATTGCAAAATAGGTGCCTTCTGTACAAAGTGATGCAAATTTTCTTTTTCTGTCGTCTGGTTAAGGAAATTGTTAGTGCAAGGTCTTCTTGAGATTTATTTTGGCTAGTGAATCTATAATTTAAAAAATACATTTATTTGTTTTTAGTCAGGAAACGACCACTAGTACGCATATATTTTTCTTATCGGTTTCTAGTAAGATTGGTTTTAAAAAGGGTTGAGATAAATATCATTATTCATTGCAGAAAAGTAAGCCGAAATAATTTTAATCAAAATAGTTTTGTTCAATAAAGTGGACTACTTACTTCTAATTCAACCAATAATACTTTGCTTATATTTATGTGTAACTAGCTTTTGCCCGCGGCTCCGCCCGCGTGGAATTTGACTTATCTGCTATCCCACAGGAACCTTTTTTTTCGGGATATAAAGTAGCCTATATCACTTTCCGGCCTTTGAACTATATCCATGCCAAAAATCACGTCAATCAGTTGCTCCGTTGCTGCGTGAAAGAGGAACAAACCAACAAACTTTTCAGATTTATAATATTAGTATGTTTAGTATGAGACTTCATAGGTAATTCTTATTCAGCATGCCGAGCGTATTTGTTTATTTACTTCAGACTAACTAATTTAATTATTTAAATAAATTGTTTGATGCATTAAAACGATTTTACGATTTTACGACATTATACGATTTTTAGACCTACTTTTGTGCGTGAGTAGGAAACGAAAAATTAGTACAAAAGATCCGCACGTTTTTATTCGATATTGATAAAGAAAAACAACCAAATGAGATCGAAATTATCGTAACAGTTATGTGCAGTTTGATTGATTGATTTTAAGAAACCTTTATTAACATAATAAAAATACAATGTTTTGTAAAACTTAGCGTTAACTAACTAAGTTAGAATTCACCACAATATTACAGTGTTTTGTAGGCTAATGTCACCTTTTAAAACTTGTATCTAAACAATAAGTTATGAATTTACCAAAGTTCTCATTAAGTCATAAGTAGAGGGTAGATAGGAAATAAATTATAATTTTAAGTACGTATTACTTTGCAATTTCGTACGTTTACAACATGACCAAGTTTACGGGTTACATAGCATAATTAAAATTATAAAATGAAATTATTATAATAAGGGAAGACAAATAAAATTATGAAAATAAATATAGTTGACTACCTTACAGCGAAATACTCCATACTAAATCAATATAGATTGGGGTAAATTACTCGAGAAAAATATATAAGCAATTAACTTATTAATTAACGGCTTATAATCGTACTTAAAGATTCAAAAAAGTAAGCTATCTAATATTTTAAAATAGTTTCTAGGCAGTGTCAGGCGAATAGTGTTAAACCATAATGTAATTGTGGGTCTGTTAACCAGCTATTGTTGCTGCAGCTTATGTGCAGTTATGTGAATCACGCCTGTCCTATATACTAAATTAAACATACCTACTTGTTAGTAAAGGCTTGCTCGTTAAAAGGAGATATATGGTGCTACAAATCATTCATGATTTCAGCATATATTTTGTTTACCCGGAATAGAAAACTAGTGTTTATAATAATGAGTGTAGGAAACAATACTGGTTGTCTAATTATTTCGGCTAATTGGGCGCGGTGTTGGCCAACGGCGTGGTATGCTGCCGCCAATATGTTGGCGGGCTGGTGGACCGGAACTCTCATGTGTTTTGACATGGAGTATACCTACTACAAACACACCTACCTACTAGACATGTGGTTGTCAGAATAGGCATAACAGGGTAAAAAAAATCATTATTATAATTAGGCTGTTCGTTAGATTATTTAAAAATATTGGATACGTATTTTTTCTTTTATCAATCAAACAAGAAATAACAAAGGTAAACCTTGTCAAAATTTGGGAGTGGGGGCTCATGACGTCACTAGTACGACGTAGTCAGTACATTTGTGGCGCACTCGTGACGTGATGCGGAACTTTAATGGGCTAAATCTTCGTTTTTATTTAATTGACAAAAGAAATAACAAATGTCTAATATTTTTTAAATCTATTTGACGGACTTATTATATTTTTTTAGTCATCTAGCCTATTGTAGTAGACATATTCAATGTGTTTACGAAAGGAGTTACGGAAACCACATACTAAGTATTGTACATAGCTGAGTAGCCGTACAAATATCAGCCATTCCATTCATTTTGTAAGGAGCTGCTGGATTTTTTGCGATTTCGGGTTTAATTATGACTTACAAGATTAGGTATCATTGTCAAACTATTGGCCGATAAATTCTCATGTAGAGTTCACACAGCAAGTTTACTGATGTGTTTCACATGTCCAACTATACAGGGTTATTTCTAATCAATTAGCATCCTTCTAGGGGCTTATTCTGTACATCAAAACTAACAACTTTTGTTCTACGACTTTAATCAAAACTAAAAAAAAATAGGTTTTTCATAGA
This sequence comes from Hypomecis punctinalis, assembly GCA_949316475.1. NCBI lineage: Eukaryota > Metazoa > Arthropoda > Insecta > Lepidoptera > Geometridae > Hypomecis > Hypomecis punctinalis. Next base: position 6,242,681 of record OX438798.1, read on the forward strand.
AAAATATAGTTCACCCGCGTCAAAATATATGGAACAGCTGATTTTTGAGTGTTTACGAAAGTCGTAGAACCAAAGTTGTTAGTTTTGATGTACAGAATAAGCCCCTAGACGGATGCTAATTGATTAGAAATAACGATGTATATTTAGTATTCGAATCATTATACGTTGTTAAAGAACCCAAAAAAAACTATAAAAATTGTCGCAATGCAAAGAATGTCACATTTAAACCATTCAACAAGCCGTTTTAAAGTTCAATAGCAAATATTTGTAAGACGCTCATATAACAATGAACATTTATTAGCAGTTCGTAAGTACATGACGACGATCGTCGAGGCAATCCTATATTGATTTTCACACATTCTATACACTTTTGGTCTCACGAAATTTCGCATGGTGCGTGCATGAAGGCCGATTACTTATGTGCTCAAATACGTACAAGAGTATACTTATCTTATACACTAATGTCCATGTAGTTAAACGATGATAATGTTCAACATTACAGGTGTAGCTTTTCTGCCAGCATGCTGGGTACGCTGCCAACTAGCAAGGTTTTTTTTTTTTTAATGTAATTATGCTGATAATAGTATTTTAGTCATAACCAAATTGACATAAAAATAACAATTTAATGATATTGAATATACTTGATTTTATACAATTACAATTATAAAATTATTTTCAAGATACTAGGATATGTAGTTGCATTTGAATGTTCAAGTATGAATTAATTTTGCCTTTATTATCCATCATTAATTATTCTCTAGCCGCCGCTGTAGGATTCCCTGTGTCGCGGTGGCTAGTTCCTTTCCAAACTGTTCAAAAGTGCTATGGTAAATGTTTACAAAATATAATTCATATGTATACATGTGTAATTAATGAGAAATGAATATTGTGTAAGTATTTCAAAAATAAAAAATAAAAAGTTTAATCTAACCGCGTTAATTAGTTATATGGTCTTAGGCATTTCGAATATCTTTATTATCTACTAATAGTTAGCATAAGTATTGAATGTAGTTTTACTGGATTTTGTTGTCGTTAAAAAAGAAAGGTACTTGCTAAGTTCAGTCAGACCACTGTTGGTAGTAATTGTGGCTATATAAGAAAAAAAAACATATTTTGTTTGTCTTTTCTAAAGTAATCGTTTTTTACCCGTCGGATATGGTTTACTGCAGTTCTATTGTGCAAGTGGCTCTCCGACACTGTTCTTGATGGTCCAGAATCTCTTCTCAACAGCAAAATTCTACGTGCCTAGGTATATGTATGACTTGTATAGTGCCACTTCACCTTGCTAGTTTATTACCTTTAAATTAAGTAGAAAACCTGTGTCGAAATATAGAAGGATTTGAGGTACTTATGTGATATGTGCCGGTCAATTGCATTACAAAATCCAGGTTTGAGGCTAAATCACTAAATTATGCCTGACCGGTCCGAGCTGGATGTTGCGAAACCGACTGACTACTGCACCTATGATAGGCCTCGTAAATTCTGCATTTGCACTTAGATGCAAGGTTCTTTCTACATATTTTTTAAACAAAAGATACCTACATGAAAAAGAATTCCATCAGCGTGTTCAAGCAATCATCAACAAGTTAATTTATTTTTTACTAAATACAGAAAATTCATATGCATTAAGTTTTAAAAGCTTACATCTAAAATCTCTATTTCACGTTCCTATGTTTAGAGAAATTTAAAAAGTCAACATTTAGTGTCTATAACCATAATAAGAAGATATAAAAATACAAAAACAGTGTATAAAACAGTGTAGCGATCTCTGCCAGGCAACCTTAGGATGGTGAGGATAGATAGCGTATAAATAATAGACGGGGTGCGTACATATAAATTAAATTATACGTCATAAACCTACATACAATAAATAAACTTAATGGTGTTCATAATGTACACAGAGTTTCTAATACTAGGTACATTTCAGTAAACAGTGTTCTGTTCTAAAGCATTTACTACATACGTTACCTACTTTAAAAGGTAATAGAAAAATATTGGTCAAAGATATAGCAATACTGATAAGCCATCCCATCGTGTGCGTACAACGTGGTGCGAGCATTTTGTAAACTACACGCACTTATTCGTTTTATTTTCTCGTCTTGCTCAGCATGAATATTCTAGTAGAGAAAAGCGGTAACTACGGGCATTATAAAACTACCTGTCTACCATCCGTCTAATGCGTGTTTATGCAAACTAGCTGTAAATGTCTTTATATTTATAAAGGTATGCTTAGATCTATTAATAATAAATGTTATAGTATTTTACAACTAGCTTGTCTATTGTTAATTTCACAAATACTACTAATAAGCAGTATAATTTTTATGCTGATAAAACATGCAATAAATGCAACAAGCAGTGGTTCGTGTCCGTTAAATTGTCAACCCTGGACGTATAAAAGTCGTCAGAGACATTCAGACGGCTAAAAACCTTTGGTGTCAGCTACGAGTAGGGCTAGAATACGAGACAGAATAATAAGTACGGGAAACAATTCAATCTCAATTCGTAACCAGTGAAGAAAAACACATTATGTTTTTGAAATATTCACGTCACAGGCAATATTTATGAGCAGATAGATAGTTATTATTTAGTACCCTAATTAGTGGCGAAACGGAAAGTGAGAGGTTTGGGCGCATGCATATGCATGATGCATGTCGGACCGTGAGATTACTGTTCGCGGGTAGGCTTACTCTCGATTATGATTTTCATAGAATGTAATATAGTGCATACATTGCAGCCCTACAAAAAAAATTGATGACCGATCTTTTTGACCGACAAAACGGTGGAGATACTCAATTAGACGCATACTTTTTACGTAGTGGTTCGATTTCAATAGTACTTTTTTATTGGAAAGAGTAAAGTTCTAAATTGGTTATATTAAATCTTTATTGAAATCGGCTGAGCCATTTTCGATAAATCAACAATAATGTGAAAAATACAACATTGATCCGTGCGAAGTATTTGCAAATTCAAATTCAAGTGCGAAGTATGTAGGTACATTGTACACGAAAAATAATTATTTGTAGAATTAAAGATCATGATAGCTACTAAACAGTCATTAGACCGATTCTCATACGTACGGTACTACTATATCTACTTGCAAAGGGAGAAAACTGAACGTTAGTGACGGAATGTACTTAAGTACACCACTGAACCACTAAAAAGATCTTGGGGCCAGCTAGATAATTGTCTTAAATATTTTATACTCGTTTCAATTTTGTACACATTAATTATGTATTTGCATTGAATGACGAGACCCATTGTTGGCGGTACTGTGTATTATTATACAGATTTTGTATTTTTAATTATAGTATTAAGCTCGATACGTCAATAAAAGTTTCTGATTCTGATAGGAGGACGGTGAGTAGTTTGAGGATCCGTAAAAACCGTGAACTGACTGGTGGTGTTGGGTTCCACCACCAGTCAGTTCACGGTTGTTGCTGATAAAATAAAAATTTCAAACTCGGATCAGAGGCGTAGACCAAAGGGAAAGCACCATGCCGTAAAATGGTTTACTCGGGCATGCTAGAAGCTAGAAGGTCTGCTGGTACCAAGTTCAGAAAAAGAAATAAAGGCTGCTCCTCCTAAATTCGAGATCGAGACGGAAATTTGGCACTAACTTATTCAATATAGAGCGGTGTCTCTTAGTATCAGAGGTTAAGACACATTTTGGAATGTTGAGTTGATATATGCAGATAGATTTTTTAATAGCTCTATATTAAGGTTCGGAAATTTCAGAGATTGAACTCTGGAATTTGACTGTTTGCGAATAGTACATTTTTAAATGAGCCAATCGGTACCGATTGCAAACAAACTCTAAATACACCTACTTTTGGACTAATATTAAAATGTTTATTTTTCTTCAAATGGTTTTTATATAGATTAATTAAGTAAATTAATGACGCAGATAACAAAATGCAATGTAAAAGTCTCAAACGAAATAAAAATAGAAATATTTAATCCTGTCTATTTCGCACAGGTTTAGTGACCACGTCAATCACTTTATACCACTTTATTAGAGAATTTGTTTATTAATATTCAAAGTTAGACAACAATTTCTTAGAAAGATAAAACATAAGGCGTCGACCGTGAATTTATCGAAATAAATCAAGTGTAAAGTTATGGCGTGTGGTTGGTTAGTGGGTCAGAATACCGGTTGCGCTTCCACTTGGATTCACGGTTGATATGCATAATTATTATGTATAATTAGAGACAGACTGACAGGTGAAGTGAGGCTTTGACGGCTTTGAGAATTTGAGGCGATTGTGAAACGTAAACTTGGCCATACAAACACAATAAGCCTTTCCCTCTAAATAATCTACCTCTAGAAATTAGTTGATATCAGTGATTTTTTTTCATGTAGCTAGGTAACCAGCATTTCAATCGCTAGGGTCACGTCTTAACTTTTACAGTTTTTTAAATGACTTCAAACTTATAAACCTCTAAAAAGCTAACTATATTTTTACGCAAAAACTTGGCTGAAAAATATACAGAAAATAAAATCTTTTAAAAAAAAATGTGACGTATGAACTTATAATGACAATATTTCTTACTCAAGCGATTGACACTAAAAAACAAAAAAAATAACATTTCGTTACAAATATTTCGAGGGGTGAAAAGAGTTTCGTAAATTTTATCAAAAATAGACCTAAAATTCTCTCGATGTTCTACAGAAAACACGAAATCAGTGGTCTATTCACATTCCTCTTAAGCCCGAGTGGATTAGTTGCAGGAATAAAAGACGCGGTTTCCGCTACGCTGGTCTTCTATCTGTCTTGTCTGTCTGGTATTTTTCAGGGTGACTGATAAAATAAGCTAGTCATTGGAAGAATGATAAGACGCTGCTGTAAGGATTTCTTTTATTAAGATTTTATTTTTTTGTTCATGATTTAAGGAGCCGTGGTGGTCTAGTGGTAGTAACACCCGACCTGCAATCGTGAGGTCGTGGGTTCAAATCCCGATCCCGCACCAATGAGTTTCTTTGGAACTTATGTACGGAATTTCACATCATTGGCTTTTCGGTGAAGGAAAACATCGTGAGGCAACCTGCATACGTCCTTAGAAGAAATTCGATAGCGTATGTGAATCCACCAATCCGCACTGGGCCAGCGTGGTGGATATGGCCCAATCGCCCTTCGTGGGTAGGCCTACGTCCTGCAGTGGACTATTAAAAAGGCTAGTACAGTACAGTAAGGATTTTTGGTACGGTCTAAATCATATTTAAAATATTTTTATTCAGATAGGGACTTATAGTCCTTCTTCATTGTCAGTGACGCAGCTTGTAACTCAGAACTTGGAATATATCCAGTTGTAAACTTAGAATGTAGTTAATCATAGAAATAGAACAAGGTACACCTAGTAGTGCACTGGATACAATCCATTCATCAGACGTAGGACGGTCACTGCTGGACATAGGCCTCCCCTATGTATTTCCAATAAGGCCGCTTGGAAGCGCCCTGCACCCGACGCAATCCCACGATCTACCTCTATATTATATCGTTAATTTATTATATGTATTATCATTTAATAAGTATAAGTAGATTGTATTTATCAAAGATTTGCATCTTCTTGATTTTCACGAACAGTTATAATTTTGTTATTGTTGCACTTACTGTTGAAATGATTAGTCCTTCCTATAAGAGCACTAGTTATAATGATATTAACTTGCATCTTTTCTTTTTTTCAGGTGATACCAGTGCAGTGAACAACCAAAGAAAAACAAATTATGTTAATAAATAGTGCTAGTTACCTGTGCTTGTGTTGTAAGTTATAATTTAAATTAGGTAAACCCTAGGAGTGTCTATTGAGTGTTTGTGCAAATAAATCGAGAGAAGATGATGACCCTATACAGAACCATCAAAGGAACTAGCACGACTAAGAGGAAGAAACGGGAACGAAGGTACGGTTTAAAAAATACTATTTAAAAATTTTAAAATATGGGTTTCGAAATTCCTAGATTGATATACGATATAGGTAATCCGTACAATTGCTATTGAGAAGGAAGGAAGGGAAATAATGACTTGTCTCGGCGCGTCTTTTGAAAATTCCGGTACAAATCCGGTTGTACTCTCTGTCACGCAACAAAACAGGCCACCAAAACAGTTCTAGAAATAATTGAGTATCAAATATTTCTACTAAAAACAATTCTATTCACTAAAATAAAAATTAATTCACTTCTATGCCTTTTGAAAACTGCAGGTGAAAGTACTCCAGAGTTCCCAGAGTCTTGTGCCTAAAAATATCGCATTAAAATTATACCTACCGTTCTTATAGATTATTTCTGTACTCGAAAATGCTAAACAATTAAGGTCCGCTGGGTTTTCATTGTGATACCTCTTATAATGAAAATGCATACTCAATTAGCTTCTTACGAGCAAAGAACTAACTTGTTGAGCATACAAGCGCCACCTAACAACGTTAAAGTGAATGGCGTCGGCGCCGATGTCGATTCAACCTTTGCTGCTGACATTCACTTTGCTCTGGTACCGATCACGTACACAATGAAGTTCTAGTTCGAATGGCCATTGCCAGATGGCGTACTAAGCCGTGATTACAAATATTTCGGCTCTAACTTAGCACCTACATGATTTTTCTCGAATTTATTACAAAATGTTTTCAATACAAGCTCAGCAAGCGAGCAAGGCGATGTTTTGTAAATTACAGGGATGAAGTAAAGTCAAAATTATGAAAAACTTTTACTATGAAACCAACTCTTAAATGGCGAAATAATCAGTGGTTCTTTCCACATTGCGGAGGAACAATACACTTAATTTTTAGCCATCATAAACTAGGTTCTTGTAATAGGTAATTTTCAAATTTTTCAATTTCCTGCTAATAACTGCAGCTCCCTGAATGACGTGACAACAGTCTTCTTTGCTTGGAAACACATAAAGCCCGATTACAGAGGCGCCAGCGTAAATGAAATAGCAGCGTAAAAAGCGTTCTCTCTATCGAATGCCTAAAGTGAAAAAGAAACAGAACTATGCTATTTAGCTAATTTAGTTACGCTGGCGCCTCTGTAATCGGGCTTATTGTCGTCGTATCAACTGCTGAACATAGACTTGCCTTTTAGATCGCCAATAAGACAGGTTGGAAGCGGCTTGCATGCAGCACGATCCTGTAGACTTGATGAGGTCATCCGTCCACCTTGTAGGTGAACGTCCTACGCTGCCATATGCAGTCTCCACTCGAGAGCTATTCGACTCCATCAGTCATCAGCTCTCCGTGCTATGTGCCCTTAGAAACACATACATATACGAGTAAACAAACATTTTTTTTTGTTCTTAATAGGGCAAGTGCCTTTATCAACTACACAAATCTAATTCTACTTACATGCATAAGCTAAAACTATATAAACTATGTAAAGCTATTCCTATTTATTAATTATTTATTTAATTATTTGGCCAAGATAAAAGTGATCGTCTAGTTTTATAATGTGATCGTCTAGAAAATATTTAACTCATATGGACCCTTATACGTTGTGTAAAGTTTACGTTGTGTTTAGATAATAAAATTAGGATAAATAGTGAACCTAAATTAGTTTCAATACTAGCCTATATAAATCTATAAATAACCAGAATATAATAGATGTTGCCAGTTCTTTGTATCATAAATAGATACGAAAGTAAAATTATAAAAAGGAGGACAAAACAAAATAAAAATAAGTTCAATACGATTCAAATAAGATGCAGTTTCAGAATAACAAAAGAAATACATTCGCTCAGCACATAAAACACATAATAAAATGAAGTAAATTTGAATACGGTACATTTCGATGACATATGTTATAATAGGAAATAAAGAGAGTAGATTTAAATAAAAGCATGCAACTTAGCTTGATTCCGGCTATCCGCTACTCCTTACAGCTACAGCGATCGGTGATCCGCAGTCTGTCCTTCTTCTCTCTTCGTGGCCAACTTTATGCTAAAAGAAATACTGATTAATGACATTAGTGCAGTAGGAATAATATTATCTGCTCCTTTGATCTGCTCCAAACTGCATCGCTGCTAACACCATCCTCTGGAAGGAAAACAGGTATGGGATATGGAGTTTAGATCTTTAAGATCTGTAAAATGAAAGCCTAAGCGAATCAGAATGTGGGGCTCCCTGCCATCCTTCACCCCACTCCAAAGCATTGCCAACAAATCCGTCAGAGTTTAGCCCTAACCACGCCACTAAAGACACTAAATATTCAAACCTTCTTATCTCTTACTGATCATCATTCATTCATCTCTTAATCCAGTCATTCATCCAAACACTCCTTTAATAAGGTTAGAACCTAAGGTTCTCAAAGTTTGTTATTATTTGGTTCCCTAAGCTAGTTTTGTGACCAAGAGATTCCTTATGACTCGAAAGATCCCTACAGGAATATCACGGTCGTGTGGTGTGTGTACCTAGTGCATGTTCGGACATCCAGTTGCGAGATAGCAGCCGCTAGCAGGCCACTATTTCGGCCGGATGTCCTGTGTAATTTCCCCCCCTCCTTGTGCGGCCGGCTTTCCCTGCTGAAAGGAGCGAGAGTCCATAGTGCCCGTCACGTAGATCCGGCGGCAAAAACCTATGCCAGGCCCCTCATAAGTGTCAAATAGTGTGCAAGTGTGTAAGAAAATGATTTTTCATATTAAGTTTCCATTTGGGGAAAAGAGACCTAATTCCAATAAGATTTTGTCCGTTTTGTGTTAGTTTATGATGAAAACCTTCGATAGCCAGATACCTTTGTCAATACATATTATGTTGTATGTTTCACAATATGAAACAATATGATGAAGTGGAGGAAACGAGCTGTGCCGACCCCACCTAGTGGGATAAGGGCAAGATGATGATGATGATGATGTTTCGAATCTCGTACTGCATCCATGAAACATGGACTTGCAGTGAGAATGCATTAATATGTTGAGTCTCGTTCAATAGAGACGAACTCGGAACTCCTTAGGTAGATGTCTGATCTCCTTGCATAAATGTTTGACCTCCTTATGGAGTGATGTACATGCTGTCATATTTTTATAACAGCACAATAATATATTATGTGCAGCATAATGTGTTTCACATATACAAATATCATGAGGATAAATCAGCTGATGTAGAAGGTCATTAGGTTATCAAAAGTTTTCATTCAAATATGTTATTATTTTGTTTGTACCGGAACTATAAAAACACAACCTAGCTACATGTAAATGAAATTAATGTTTAGTAGCACTCATCCACTCAGCCTCTCCAAACATACATCACATGAGTCCTAACGTAAGGAAAACTAATAAATAGTCTACCCTTAGATGGCCCAAAAACAACGTAGTAGGCGCACTGCTTCTGAAAGAAAGGACATTACGCTACCACTATTGTAATCTATCTATCAATAAATCTGATAAGATGATGGAAAATAAACGGAGACTAAAGTATCGTACTTATAGTAAGTACCGCTATCTGAAAGTTAAACACTTTGGAAAATAAACCTGAAAATAAATACCTTGAAAGAATATTAATTAGTAAGAAATCCTTTTGAGACCTGAGGTAACGCAAAACTTTATCTTTGGCACGAGAGAACAGCAGGAAATAACTATAAATCGATTACATTATTTAGATAAAATATAACAACAGCAAATATCTGATTTGTTCAAGCTAGCTATTAGGTACTGCAAAAAAGATGAATCCTTGAAAGGCGTCGCCAAAGGTCTCAAAGAGATTTATGATATATCACTTTCACAACACAAACACTATACGCCTTAATTGATGAAGGCTTTCTGTTCACTTATACACTTGGGAAACGAACGAAGCGACCGAGCTCTAATTTCCAAATTTTCACACGCGTTATAATTTAACACCTGAACTATTTTCAAAACGAGTATCGTTTACCGCGGTCTAACCCGGACTCTCCAAAATCCTAGCTTTTCCCATACAAAATCATTGTAATCTTGACGAATTCCACGTCTGTCAAATACTTGAGAAATCAATTATAAAAATATTTATGGGTTTCTACAAAATGGACGAAAAAATTGAAACACTCGAAATCACTTTAGTTTTTGTAAAAATTTCTAGCGCTATAAATTATTTCTATTTCCAGTTAGTCAACTTGCTACAAATATAGGGTCTGCGACAGAAACAAACCTAACATGTAATGACTATCTAGACATAGTACTCTATTTGTATTTCAGTACCTATATTATTAAGTGGTTTGATTTTATATAGCTATAAGGTTATATTTTACATTACAGTTTGCCGTCATACCTGTGATACTTAATTGATTTCATAAAATTATTTCAAATTACTATCAATCAGCACATAAGTAACCATAAATTACCTTTATTTCACTAATTTAAGGTCAGTTTCGCCATAAAATTAAATGCCCCAATACCATACCAAGTTGCCTTACTGTCTAAATTTATACTGTCTCTACGCGACAGTTGCCACTCAAATGTTTTTATGGCAGTCAATATGGATTGCATAAAGGACAACTAGGGTTAACACATTTATATTTTTGCCCAACTACCAAAAGAAGAGAGTTTCTCAATTTATACATACTTCCGCTTTCTTATAAATTTTCAAAATGTTATTAGAAAATAGTATAATTTACATACTCGTATTTAGAATAATACGTAAGACTATAATTATAGTGTCCGATGATTTTTTCGTGACATTAAATAACATAACTAAGATGGTAATGGTATATAACGAATGAAACTATTTTTATTATCGTTATCATATAAAGTTCAGACATTAATATTAATATTTTTAATTACTTTAATACAAAAATAGTATAGGAATAAGTAAAATGACCTAATGTCGAATGTATGTAAAACAACAGAAAACAATGATGCCCGAATCGTAACTTTCTCATACTCAAAATTTACTTCTTTACTTATTTAATACATCTCATTGAAATTAAATATAATTAAGTACATCTGAGACAGTGACAACCCTATCCTCAGTGTTCGATTTTTACTCAAAACAATATTTCTGTTAACGCAGGAAATAAAAAGGGAAAAATATGACCTGCTAACTTGTTCTAAAGAATTTTTGAGACCCCCGTA